>CM053745.1:26807769-26818732 GCA_028658305.1 Pachyuromys duprasi | reverse complement strand
AGGAATGGCAAGACCAGCAAGAAGATCACAATTTCCGACTGTGGACAACTCTAAACTAATTTTTTTGACTTGCGGGCATCTTACCCACCAGACCATTCCTTCTGTAGCTCAGGAGAGCACCCCAATCCTATTTGCTCGAAGTACCCTGTGATCTCTGCTCTCGCTGAAGTTCTTTGGGTTCCATATTTTCCTCATTCCCCTCCAAGTCTAGTTGGATTGCAGAGTTAAGTTTATGATTATGAATAAAAAGTAAATAAGAAAAAATAAATAAATAAAACAGCATGGAAAGGGAGAAAGGGCTTTTTCCTTCTGGGATGTGAGCTGAGTAGGAATGTCAGCTGGGTGCTTTCTCTGCCTCTCTGAGCTCCAGAACCAAAGCCAGGCAGCATGAGGGCCCAGCCTGGGCAAGTAACAGAGACTCTCTCAAAGCTCCAAAACTGATGGAGGCAGAGACGGGAGCCCAGTTTTGACCAAATGGCTGCTTTTAGATCAACCAGCCGCTTGCTTCCTCAAACTGGCACCTTGGTGGGCAGAGTGGCACTAGAAAGACGGCAGCAGCTATCTGTGCTGACTTGACGGTGAATGGCGGAAGCTTTTGACAGCCAGCAGCATGTGGCTGACTGACCAAGACAAGCTCCGAGGGTCCAGCAATTAATTCTTCGGGGACAAGAGGAGCCTGTCCTTCCTTGGAATAAATGACGAGTCTTCACTGGTCATGGTGAAATAGAAGATGCTGACCCGTTTATTTTGTGTGAAACAGGGACTTATAAACCTTGGGCAGTGGGAGGGGTTTTGAGGGTGAATGTGTTTGATTCACAGAGGCTGGGGATACTTCATTTACACGTAACAGCACAGCCCTATCATAAGAGGGGGAATGCAGTACTTAATTATCCTGTGGGTGGGGGAAGAACTCCAAGTACCCTTAAAGGTCACTGTTCGACAGCCAAGACACAAAGACATCTCATTAGCATACAGTGGGTGTTTCCAGGAATTCCCCAGGTGCATACTGAGTTGGTTTCTTATTAGAAAAAGGTTGGGCTTGTAATCCCCTAAAACATGTTAGCCGGTGTTGTCTAGATAGTCTGTTGCACTCAACAGTTTAGTACTAGCCTTCTACCTGCTGTAATCACAGGCAGAGAAGGGACTAGATCTGTACTACTGAAAAAGGAAAACATTTCATAGGAGATGAAAAGATGATGCTAAGATTGGTGTTCTTCCCCGCACGGATGGGGCCCATGATAACTTGGTGTAGGGCTGAAGACCCTATTCAGGGAAACAGGGACTGTTTCAGTAATGATCTTGATGGCTGACTCTTTGACCCTCCCCCATATAAGCCTGGGAGTGACAGACTGGCTAGATCCCAGGGGAGGACATTGCAGCCAGCTCTGAGGAGTCAGGATAAGCTGGGGTTGGATGGAAGGGAAGGAGGTCCTCCCCTGTTGGTGGACTTGGAGGGGGCGGGGAAGAAGGAGATGAGGGAGGGAGGGAGTGGGAGGGTAGGAGGGAATGGGGGAGGGGGCTACGCCTGGGATTCAAAGTACCTAACCTGTGATTGAGATAAAAATAAATAAATTAAAAAAAAAAAAGATTGGTGTTCTTGCAGAGGGCCAGGAATTTGAGTCCCAGTACCCACAAGATGGCTCACAACCATGTGTAACTCCAGGACCCTCCTTTCAGATAACATGACATGAAACTAGGCAGCACATGCTTGTATCTTAGCTGTCCATCAAAGTACATGTATGAGATAGACTATGAAGTGTTTTCTATGTAAGGAAACTAAAAATGGAAGCTGGAGTGACTTGCCCGCATTCAGGTGACTAAGGTCATGCGGCTAGAATTGCTACGCTACTCTATAAAACCTTCTGTCCTTTCCCAACTTTGCCCCCTCCACTCCTTTCTAAGAACCTCTATTACTGGGTGGGGTTGAGAAATGTCCAGGAAATGTGTGCACATAAATATATATGTGTGTGTGCATGTATATGTTAGGAAAGGGTTGGTAGGGGAGAATAAATCAATCAAGCTCAATTTCACTTCCATTTAGGTTTTAGATTTATATTTTTATTTCTCCAGTAAATCCATTCTGATGAGTCTAGGCCCAGTAGATTGTCTCTTGTTACACTGCAGTTTATAAAAATAAATGGCAGAGAAACAAACACTTTCCTAGTTTCTGTCCTGTGTCTTTACCTGCTTTCCACCCTACTGAGTGTGATTAGAGAATTTGATAGCTTAGCAGTCAGGAATTCTCCTATTTCTAAGCTTGGGGCCTGCTTTGAACAGTCAATTTCTCAATATCGCTCACTTTACCACCCCTAGCTCCAGAGCTATTGACCGTTGATGGCTTCCAGCGGGGAGGGAAAGACTCATTTTTCTTTAAGGTGTGGCCCCTGGTAAGTCTGCCATGCTCCAGTAGAAGGCCCTGCACCTGGAATCAGTGGAACAAACTGGAATCAGTGGACCATAAAAGGGAGGGGCAGGGACACACATACATGCAGAGAGAGAGAGAGAGAGAGAGAGAGAGAGAGAGAGAGAGAGAAACACAAGACATTGGGGGAGAGTGGGTGGGAGGGGGATGTGAGAGGAGTTAGGGAGAGCAGTGGGGCATGACTATGATCAATATATACCATACGCATGTACAAATTCTCAAAGAATTATAAACATGTTGTAGTTTTAAAAGTGTTGCCTAAGACGGCACACGATGCCACGCCTCCTTCTGCAAGAGGAAAAAAAAAAAAAAAACCCACAAGGAAGCAGAAAGCGGCTTTCTCAATCTTGCCACCTTTCCACACAGCTGGTTTAGCCATCGGCTCTGTGGAGCCCTTCCTGGGGGAGGCAGCAGGAAGGACTTGGAGCTCCACGTGCACTGATGCTTCTCCGGAGGGCCCAGGTATGTAGCTAGAGACGGGACTGTGTGAACACACGGGATTAGATCACCCAGGTTTCTTCAGACACACGGACTTTGCCCTGCCCACCTCTCCCTTACTCTTCTACAAACGCTCCAAACATTCCTCCAGGAACTTTTTATGTACCCTTGCAAAGAAATCTCCCTCCTCCCGCAGGGACCGGCCTCTCATACCTGGTATCCGTCAACTTCCTGGAACACCAGGACCTCTAAAGCAGCCTACCCATGGAGCTTCTGAGAAGCCCAGGTGCTGCGACGTTGCATTACAACTAGGGGAAGAGCCTCGCGTTGTGCGACACACTTTGTAGGGGGAGATAAGAAGGTGAGCTTGAACTCAATGTTAGAGAAAGCTAAGTAAGTACGTTCTGTCATTTTTTTCTTTTCTCTCTTTATGGATCCCCTAGTCTGACTTGCACAAAATACAACATAGGGGTTTTCAGTCAGGAAAGCAATTTGAATACCAGAGCTTAACATTTCAGATTAAGATTTGAGGGTGCTGGGGATGCAGTTCGGTTGGCAGAGTGCCTGCCTAGCGTGCACGAAGTTCTGAGTTTTAATTCCAGCACCACACGTTATCAACTGGATGTCATGGCACATACCTGTAATCCCAGCTTGGAAGGTAGAGGCAGGAGAACCTTTTAATTCTTTGGCTACACAGGGAGTTTGGGGCTAGCCTGGAATACATAAGACCCTGTCTCAAAAAACAAAACAAGACAGGCGGTGGGGGCGTACACCTTTCCTCCCAGCACTCAGGAGGCAGAGGCAGGTGGATCCCTGAGTTAGAGGCCAGCCTGGTCTACAGAGTGAGTTTCAGCACAGGTAGAAACTGTGTCTCGAAAAAAACCAAGGACATAAAAAATCTTATTACCATTTGAATATATAAATGCTGTTTATAACGGACCTTCCCGGAACTACCAAAGCTTTATTTGATGCACCTGGGAAAAGGGAACCTTAGTTGAAGAATTCACTCTATTACATGGCCGATGGGTATCTCTGTGGAGCATTTTCTTGCTATAGAGATGATACTGCCTGCAGCAGGCTGTGGGCCTCGGCTGTGTTAGAAAGGTGGCTGAGAAAGCCAGCAGGAGCAAGCCAGTAAAGCAATGTTCCTCCACGGTTTCCGTTTCAAGCTCCAGTTCTGCTCTGGCTTCCCTGTAAAATGAAACTTATTCTTTGTGTCCCAAGTTGCTTTTCGCTAAGAAGTTTTATCATAGCACTAGTACAATGTAAACTACAACAGGCTTCTTAGGGCTCAGAGAAAATGGTCCTCTGGGAAGCTCAACCTACTGCTTTGCTAGCAACATTCAGACACATGGTTTTTCAGTCTACCTGCCTCCTATGTATTATTTCAAGGTTTGCCCTTTTCTAATCAAGACAAAGTATTGGGCTCCAGCTGCAAATGACAAGAGGCCTGATGAATGATAGCTTAAGCAAATACTTTAATTTCTGTCTCATAACAAAACGTTGACAGGAAAGCAGTCCAGGGCTTGTACGTGGCTCAAAGAAGCCCAGGCCGGCGGCTTTTCATCTTCTTTCTCTGCCATCCTTAGCTTGCCAGGTTTTGCTTCCATGCCTACTTCATGATTTACATACAGCTGCTGTCATCACCCCATACGTACACACACGTCAGCAGTGTGTGCAGAGGAAGGTAGAGAAGGGGCCCCAGACTTGCACTTTCAACTCTGTTCCTAGACTTCAGACACTTAGCAGTCACACTTCCACATCTGGAACGTGTGCTGTGTATGGCCCAAGGAAAATCAACACGTCCACCATCGCGCATGACTAAGCTTGGCAATGGCACCTGCTGTGTTCTCTCATTAGACAGTCTCATGCAGCAGCTGCTCTCATGTTTTGGACTCGTAGGCACTTCGCAGCCAAACTCTGAAATGGCCACACCTTCATGTTCTTTGTCTAAATAACAGCGTGGATTTAACTAACTAAATAGAAAATTTGGCCAAGTGTGTTGACTCACTTCTATAACCCAGCACTCAGAAACAGGGGAAAGGTGATCATTCATTGTAAGTTTGGAGCCAGCCTGACCGCCTAGGACTGCATAGAAAGACCCTATCTCAAAATGTCAATAACTGAATAAATTAGAGCTGCGGTATGATCCAATAATTACAGTCTTTGCTATACCCAGGAAGACATGACCTTTATACCAAAAGATCCTAGCACTTCTGTGTTGATTACAGCACCATTCACAACAGTCAAAATATAGAGTTGGCCTAAGTGCCCATCAGTGGATGAATATATACATATATATGTATATATATATATGATATATTTGCACAATGGAATACTGCTCAGTCATAAAAATAATGGAATCCAGGCCAGCAAGATGGTATAGCGAATGAAAACACTTGCTGTGCAAGCTTGATGATGACCCGAGTTCAATCCTCAGAACCCCCAGGACAAGGAGAAACAACTCTCAGAAGTTGTCCTCTGACCTCTACAAGGGCACCATGGCATATGTACAGCCAGCCACATTCCCCATGCTCACCCTTCATAATAACGGCACCGAGAATAAACATTTTTTTTAAGAAGAGAAGAATGAAATCCTCTTATTTGCAACAACATGCAAGGAAGTGAAGATGATCTTGTTAAATGAGAACGGTCTTGGAAGGGAAAAAAATTTGACATGTTCTGACATTTATAGAAGTAAGAAATGGAATAGTAGTCACTAGAAATGACAGAGTTAAAGGGGAGGGGACAGGAAGAAACTGAGGGACTTCTAGGGACTGGAAAGGGCAACAGGGGTGGGAGTGTGAGATGCTGGACCTCAATGTGCCATACATGCACTTACAGGAATATGCTGAATCCCATTAATGCACACGATTAATACATGTTTACAATTCAAACTACAATGATCTACTATTTAAAAGTGACCGTTTAACACATTAAACACTTTAATGAAGATTCTCAACGTGGCACCTGAAAACTCATGAAAGTATTTTAGGTCATGGCTTCACCTAACCGTATACCATGCTTTCTGTGTCAAGTGCTCACCTGCTATGCCGGTACTTCTCAAAGCACGTTTTGTACAAAATCCCGCTCCTCTCTGACACTTAGGAAGAGGCACAGCACATGCTAGAAACATCGCCTGCCACTTCTGACCTTCAGAGCTGTGTCACGCATGCCAGCACTGGAGTAGAGGTTCTACAGAGTAATACGATAGGACCTGGGGTGATGGGAGCACAAGTCTGAGGACCTGAGTTCAAATCTCCAGCATGCACATAAAAAAATTCAAAAGTCAGGGACGGCCTTGAATGCCTGCAACCCCAGTGCTGTGGGAGTCAGAGGAAGGAGCTAGCTTAGCCAGCTCCAGGTTCAGTGAGAGACTCACAGAGCAGGACATCGACGTCTTCCCTGACACTTATATATATGGTCACGAGCGCCTGCTCCCGTATGTGTACATACAACACACATGCACACACACCCTTTTTAAAATAAGCCATATGATAGCCTGGGAACAGACGCGATCATCTTACTGGAAACAGATGACAGTGATAGCAGTTTATTAGCCAATCACCTTCCAGGACCAGAGCCAAAATAATGATGGGGGATGGGGAGGGAGAGGAAAACAAACTTTGACTTTGATCAAGACTTCTTGGTTATGCTTTTTTTTTTTTTCCACCCCAGCCCCAGATTCTCCCAAATTCAAAGCTCATGTCTGTATCCTGAAGACGAACTTGAGGGTATGTTTATCTGTCCCCACCCCCAGTGCCTGCATTGATAGCATCTCTTTTCTTTGCTTGCTACACACACACACACAAAAGTCAGACTATAAATAGACTCATTTACTCTCTTCATCTCCCTCCTTCCCAAGCTCTTTGGAAAAAAAAAAAAACCTTTGAGGCATAGCAAGTAGGAACATTTTATGAAACCTGAGTTCTGTGGAACACATTTCGGAGGGCATTGACCTGCTGCCCCTTCTTATGGCCGCAGCTCTGTTAGCCAGCCAAGCATATCAAGTGAGTTGTCAAGCATGAAATGTCAATACCGTACACACTCTCCTATTAGCGCTTCCCCATGCCTTTAAGAAATTCCTTCTCCCTTTTAAATTAACTGTACATATTTAAAGGGGAAAAAATCATACCACGAAAAAAAATTAAACACCAGCATAGAGAAGACATAAAAAAAGAAAGTTGTTTTTTAAATTTATTTTCTTTCATATCCATTCATGTTTGCTTGTATGTCTGTGTGAGGGTGTCAGATCCTCTAGAACCGGAGCTACATGCAGTTGTGAGAAGTTATGTGAGGTGCTGGGAATTGAACCTGGGTTCTGTGGAAGCGCAGCCAGTGCTCTTAAACACCGAGCTCTCTTTCTAGCCCGAAGTTGCTGTTGTTGTTTTTAATGGCACAATTAGACAGGAAATAATTTGGCAATACCATCATGGTCACCTATAGAACAACAACAACAAAAATCAGTAGCTTAGGTACTTAGCCAAGCAGAAATAGTCACAACAGAAATCTCTAGGTTGTAACTGTGGACAACATTATGCAGGGTAAATAATTTTGAGGAGTCAAATAGTTGAATTAGAGCCCGAGTTCTGATTATCTGCATCATTAGGATTTGTGGTCAGTGAACAGAATGGTCTTGAGGGGCTACTAGCCATTTCGGTCATGGCTATGTACACACAAGCAGCGCTGGTGTGATGTATTATCAAATACCTTGGGATGATGCCTGAGAAGTTGGTGAGACTGTGGCCTTAAAACCCATAAAATATATTCAGGGAGGTGACGAAGTGAGCACAGGGTGGGAGCACCAGCAGGAGTGATGTGTGAGTTTTATACCTAGCTATGGTGTGATGCTAACTCAGAGAGGCAGTCTTTCCGATGCAAGGCTCAATGGCTTCCAAGCCAGGATTACACATGTGCCTACAGAGTGAATCAGAAAGGATGTGGCTAATTCTTACCACAGAATGCAGGTTAATGATATTACATATTCATGTTGCATTACAGAATTAAAAAATAAACGTTCCTCTTGAAGTAGTTTATACCAAGAATGAGTCCCAGTTTGAATATTCTGCTTGTCTCCCTGTATCTTCTGCCTGTGCCACTTGTCTATGGTCTATATTCTGTTTGTCATTTGTCTGTTGTGTATGTCTGAAGTCTGTTGTTTCTTTTTTTTTTAATTAAATTTTTTATTTTTTTGTACATTAATTACATTTTATTTGCTTTGTATCCCAGCTCTGTTGTTTCTTTTTGATATTGTTGTTGTTGAGCTCCATGCCCCACCCTAGACAAGGCTGGAAGTCACCTGTGGACCAGGTTGGCCTCAAACTCAGAGATCCACCTGCCTCCTCCTCCAGAGTGCTGGGATTAAAGATGTGTGCCACCACCATCCAGCTCTCCGTCTAATACAGGACATGGCTAGGTATTTATTGAACAGCACAGAAAATGTGATATGGGAAAAGAATGAGTAATTTTTTTACAGAAAAATTGAACATAGTTTTATAAGAGAAGAACATATTTTGCTGACACAGAATAATCCTCAAACCCACAGACAGACATTATCAACCTATACACATTTGTTGCTTCTAACATTTATGGTGGATACTTCTTTTCAGGTTGCTGCTTTTACACACACACACTCACTCACACACCTTAATTATGGAAAAGTAATTCAATGAAATGTGATCCTGTGCTGAAAACCTTGGTGTTGTAAAGATGGGTTTGGGAAACAGGGTATATGGAGCTCGGTATGAGAAATTGACTTACGCAGGAATAAAAGAGCATGCTATGGGATGGTTAAACTGATTCAGAAGTACAGCCTGATAAGTCTAAGATTACACACGAGAATTAAAGGAAGATGGTTTTGGAAAGCCAGAGATGAATACAAGTGACCAGAGATCTCCCAGACAGGAAATAGTAGAGAACGCTGGAAGCCCAATAGTGTTTGTTTCCTGAAGGCCTCAGTCATAAGCTACACTCAACCCTTACCAGTTTACACTTGGAACAAGGCAAACTCAGCACCTAGACAAAAGCATAGTGGTGGTGGCACACAGCACTCTGTAAATGTTATTTTTATTTCTTTAGAGGAAGGGATGAGATGAAAGCCGTATCTAAGCTCTACAAATACTTACACGGCTTGTTTTGAGCCCTGAGGGTTTCTGCCTCTATTCTATCTATCCCTATGTGCATAGGCCTGGAAGTTTCTAGCCTCTGTACAATCTAATCTTTCGGAAGCCCAGATTTTGAAGGCTTTAGCTTCCAGCCTCCATCTGCTAACCTAGGCCTAGAATATTTTGAGCTTCTGAGACTTATTGAATGAGCTCATCCTCTCTAGTTCTTTCTGAACTCTGGCTGGTTGGTTCAACTCAGCTGTTTAGGCTCAAAACTGCTCTCCAAGCTGACTGATTCTAACTGGCTTCTTTCACCTTCTCACTGAATTGCTCTGCTTGGAAAAACTACCTTTGACCTCCTTGAACTGAACTGCATGAATTCAACTTAGTTAGTGCACTCAACTAAACTGCACTTCAATGAACTTTGGTCTCTCCCTGCACTGCTATTAAGTGGCTCCTCCTTCCTATCTGTTCCTGAGAGTTGGACATATCCTATCCCTGACTCACTTTGTCAAATATTTCTCTGATTCATCACTTTGTCTGCCCCTCAATTATATGCCATTGTTTGGGATTAAAGTGTGTATTACATTGCAGCCAGGGGGATTAAGGGTTTGTTGTGTCTATATTCCAGCCAAGGGATTAAAGATGTGTGCTAAGGGTGTGTCTATATTCCAGCTGGATCACATAAACCTAGGTCTTTGGATATGATCCCTTGCTAGAATAGCCATGTTGCTAGTTTAAAATTCCTCAACACTCTAATGTTGTACTTATTGATTTGCTCATTTATTTTGGATAAAGAAGTCCTGATGTGAATAGCCCACGGTCACTGCAAAGACTTACTGTTGAAAACAGGTCCTAGTGATTGCATTTTCTTTCTCTGTCACAAACTGGTCAAGTGGGCACTTAGCTTGTACAGACAAATGAAATAAACAAGAGACTGCAAGATGGCTAGGCAGGTTAAGGCACTTGCTGCCAGCAGTGATGCCCTGGGCTTAACCCTTGTGTCCCATGTGGTGGGAGGAAAAAGCTGACTCTGGAAAGTTATCTTTTGACTTCCACACTTAAACCATTGGGTACACCCTTTCCCCAAAACTAACTACATTGCAAAATAAAATACACATCATCAAATTTATTAAAATGTACTACAATCTAAAACAAAAAATACTAAGTTCTAACCTGAAGCCTAAAAGTAAACCTTTGAGGGGCTCCTGCTCATCCCCAAGAGCTTGAACTTCTGACCTTCCTGCCTCCATCTTCTAAGTTCAGGGGTTACATGTGTGCTTGCATTCCTACTTGACTTGAATTCTTAAGACAACTAAGTCAATTTATTTGGAAATTGTTTTTTTTTTTTCTCTTTCTTTAGGAATGCACTTTGAGTGCCCTCCCATTTTATTCCTTGATATTTTCATACGTGTATATAGTAAGTTGTAGTCATTTTCACCCACACTCTATTTCCTCAGAAGTGCTTCAGTTTTATGAGGACGTAGTAAGAATCTTCAGAGGAAGACTTCTTGTGCTTTCCATTCATGCATTCCACCTTGAAAATCTTTTATTATTATTACTATTATTGTGATAAAAGATACCTAAAATGTTTTTTGGTCAGTGTCCTATTGTTATGGAGAAACACCATGACCTCAGCAACTCTTATAGGAAAAGATTTAATTGGGGCTGCCCCAATTAAGAGGTTTAGCCTATTGCCATCATGGTGGGAAGCATGGTGGCATGTAGGCAGACATGGTACTGGAGAGGAGCTTAGAGTCCTTGATCTGGATCCACAGGTAGCAGGAAAAAGAAAGAGACACTGAGCTTGGCTCAGGCTTATGAAGCCGCAAAGCCCACCCACAATGACACACTTCCTTTAACAAGACCACACTTTCTAATCTCTCTCAAGTAGTGCCACTCCCTAATGACCAAGCATCCAAATATATAAGCCAATGGGACCATTCTTGTTCAAACCACCACAACATGTAACTTTTTTTTTACTTTGTTTTTTTTTTTT
>CM053745.1:26749952-26807269 GCA_028658305.1 Pachyuromys duprasi | reverse complement strand
CACCGTAGGAGTTCCGCTCACCTGGCACTCACAATGCTGGCGTTTTAGGTCCCAGAGTTCAGTCTCCTGGTCGCTGCATTGTTTCTGCTCTCCTACTCCTCAGACACAGTGTTCTCTCGTGGCAGCCATCTTGGATCTCCTCCAACATGTAACATTTTAAGAATGTTTATGATAGCGTGCCAACATGGAGACTGCTAACACCCTCTGTGTTTAGAGCTCTTCATCTTCCCAAACTGATACCCGTAGCCATTAAGCATGAACTACTAACCATTAGCCAATCCACTCTCTGTTCTTCCCCCTGGCAACTACCAGCTCTACTCTCCTGTTTACAACTTTACTGTTCCAGACATCTCAAGTGAGTCTGACTGGCTTCTTTCACTTAGCGAAACGTCTGCAAAGTTCAGTCACATGGAAGCAGATGTCTGCAATCTCCCATTTTAGCAGTTGCTTCATCGTTTTCTGTTTATAAGCTGTTTTATCTGGGCCGCTTTGTCATTTTAGTATCCATATATTTCATACCAAATATCTTAGACTTTAAAGTTTGCCTGGCGTATGATATGAGTCCCCTGTAAGAGATATGTATAATGGGTATTTAGGATCCTGATATAGCCTTTCTCAGGGTGAGCCTAAAACACAGACACACACACACATACGCACACACACACACACATATCCTGGGTTGACACAGTACAGTTAGCAAGAATAGTAAGACAGAAATAGAACTACAGAAGCCAAAAAGCACAGTTAATTCGTGCTTCAGAGACATTACCAGATCTATGGATTTTGATGGCTTCAGCCTTTGTTTTCATTTTGGCAGGAGGAGGTATCTACATACTGAGTGTTATGACCCAAATGGTACTTCCATCATGGAGTCAGTTGTGCTAAGGTCTGGGGGTCTGTAATAGTTCCAACCCAAAGGAGCTGGAAATAAGATCTTTCCTTCATTGAGCCCGCAACAAGGAGGCAGCCAGCTTGGACCTTCTTTATTCTCCCTCTCTGTAGAAAGGCTCTGCCCCATGCAGAGGGCACAGTGGTTTATAAAACAAGCAAAAATGTTTACAGCAATGACATTTTGTACAAGATATTGGCAACAATTCATAGCGTGTTTTAAAATAAATTCCCTAGTCCTTACTAAATACATCCCTTGAATTTCATGTGTACGTTGTTTTTTTTGTTGTTGTTGTTGTTGTTGTTGGGAAACTTTAGTAATATAATTCTAAGGATCGTGTTTTTTCCCCCCCAGAGATATCTGTGAGTCTATATATGTACATGTGTGAACTGCATATGTGTACATGTGTGCCGTGTGTTTGTAGCCTTGGGTAAACATACCGGGTGTCTGGTCACTTTAAACCCTGTCTTTTCTTGCTCTCGGTGTGTAGGCCAAGCTGGCCTGGAACACACACTCCTTCCTTGGCCTCCTGAGAGACAGATTCCAGGTATACTCCACCCCTGCTCGGCACTGAGCTCTCAGTTCTTCCTCTTGCTATCTGGACTCTGAGATCTCCTAACATGGATTCCACCATGAAGATGAAGATCTGACCTCAGTATGTTACTGTAGCCATTTCTTGAGTCTTTCCTCAGGACCAAGATGTTGGGAATTTCCTGCTTCTTCACATGAAACCATTGGCCTCCGTGCCCTCCCAGCACCTAAGTACCCCCTTTCCTCTTTGTTTAATATGAAATTGGATATGAACACTAACAGCATCTGCTTCTTTGCTCTTCATCATCTCTTTTTCCAGCCTAATCCTAAGTCTCTTTTCTAATTTTAGTAAATCATTTGTCTTGGTTAGAGTTTCTGTTGCCGTAACAGAACACTGTGACCAAAGCAACTTGGGGAGGAAAGGGTTTGTTTCAGCTTGTACTTCCACATCACAACTCATCACTGAAAGAAGTCAGGACAGGAATTCAAACAGCTTAGGAACCTGTCGGCAGGCACTGATGCACAAAGGCCATAAAAGAGTGATGCCCACTGGCTTCCTCAACTTTCCTTGTTTCTTTCCTTCCTTCCTTCCTCCCTTCCTTCCTTCCTTCTTTCTTTCATCCTTGTTTTACTCTCTCTCTCTCTCTCTTTTTTTTTTTTTTTTGAGACAGAATCTCACTATGTAGCTCTGGCTGTTCTGGAACTCACCATGAAGACCATGATGTACCCAGAGATTTGCCTACCCCTGACTCCCAAGTGCTGGGATTAAAGGTTTGTTCTACTACACCAGATCTCAGGCTACTTTCTTACAGAGCCCAGGATCACAAGCTCAGGAGTATCCTCGCCTATGATGGGCTGGGTCCTCCCCAAACTATCACTTTTTTTTTTAATGTCCTAAAGGTTTGCCTGCCTGTAGCCCATTCTTATGGAGACGTTTTGTCAATTGAGATTCTCTCCTTTCAGATGACTCCAGTTTGTGTCAAGTTGACATAAAACTAGCCAGGACAATCTAAATGCCTATATCCTCCCTAGTCCTCAGATACACAAGTACTTTATAACATACATCAAGCCCTCATCACAGGGCAGGGAGCAGAAGCTGCAATGAAAACTCATTTGCAATTCTGTCTCTACTTTCTAGAAAGTCATCTGCAGGCATAAAAAATCTTGTTTCATAGATGAAGCAGTATACACATCCAGGCAGCAGATGCAAATAAGAACAATGAGATTTGTTGCTTACAACCAGACATCCCAGTAGGCACACAAACCATGGAATTTGCATGGAGGTACAGAAACCACTTCAAGACCTAAACAGGCATCAGTACAATCTGTTGGGAATGGGCAAGATGGCAATGAACCTGGAGAGAAATTTAAATATAATTTAATTTCGTCTATCCATCTGGGTCTGTGTGTCTGTGTGTGTATGGCTGTGATCACAGGAAAGGTCAATCTCAGTTCTTTGGCGATTAGAGCATCAGTGAGAGAAAGACAAGGATTTCCATGTGGAAAATAACAACTCTGACCCAGTTACCAGAAGTAGGCCATAAGGCAGAGGCGGGGTCCTTAATACAAATGGTGAATCTAGAACAATCCAGAAATTCCCTGTCATCCTACCAATCCATCTCAACAAGCATGTAAATGTGCATGCAGCCTGTTAACCACAGTATGGTGGACGATTGACAGACGTAGAAACAAATGAATGGCCCCTGCGTGAGTTCTGATCACATAAATGAAGAAGAACATATAGAACGAATCTCCAAAGTATCCTGTTACTTGAAAGAAACTGAGATTCCTAACAGTCTAAAAGGATTGAATACACTGGTACAGAGACAGACAGATAGACAGACAGACACATACACATACACAGAGGAGGGGTGAGGGAGAGAGAGCATGCACATTTCTACCCTGTAGTACCTTTATATTAGGTAATAACCATTTAAGAAAACAGAAATGTTTCAGAGGGTAAACAATCTGGAGGATGTTGCAGACCACCAAGGTTCAGTTCACAAAGATTTGAAACCCTAACTCCACAGGATAACACACCCTCTCTGATTTCCTCAAGCACCAGGCATGAGGGTGATGCACAGACATTCGTGGAAACAACATTCTCATTTGCATAATTAAAAAGAACAGACAACATCCTAAGGATCTCAAATAAATACAGCACACCTATTGATTAAAAACTGGTGTAGAGCCTAAAGGAGAAGGTGTCTTCCCCCCAAAGCAATCAACGTTAAGAAATCAATAACATCTATGGAAGCAAAAGGAAAAAAAAAAGTGTTCAATCAAGAGAGCATTGGGCTGAGGAACCGCCTCAGACTAACCCTAAGTTCCCAGGATCTAACCAGGACAGTCTCTTAGGGTAAGTCGTTCTGAGCTCTCACTGGGTCAGCAGACTGTAGTTTATAGACATCATAGCAAACGTTTTCGGGGATCCCTTGCCAATCCTTTTATGTATTGTGCTGCATTTCAGTGCTCCCCTGTTCTGTTAACCCTGGATAAGATGGAGCTCTGCAACCATAATACTTTCAGAAATACTCTAAGAATGGCTTAGTTTTGGAGAGTCTATTTAAAATTGAACGAGGAAGGATTGGATGGGTTTTTCTTCTTCTTCTTTTTCTTCTTCTTCTGCTTCTTCTTTTTTTAGTTGAACGTTCAAGGCAAACTGCAGTGTGTGTTTAAAAAGAAAGAAAGAAAAAGACGCACAGAACTGCAGCAGGAGCCAGCGGAGTCAGTTTACTTACAACAGTGCGAGGGGCCTGCCGCCAGCGTTTCTTGGGCATCATTCAGATCGTCCCGGCCTCACCTGCCTCATAGTCCAGCTCCCTCCATGGCAACTCTGTGTGTGCAGGCTTCAGTTTCCTGCAAACACGATCTGGCAGCATCTGTCCTTGGAACACGGCAGTCTCAGGCTTATTTGTTGATACGGAGGCAGAGTGTTAGTGGAAACGCTCTGGCGGACAACCCACCTGCGGGCACAAGGCCAGACTCTTGATGGAGTGGAGCTATGCCTAACGCTGCTCGCTGCTCTCATGGGACAAGCAGCTCAGTTTCCAAATGGGCTTCCTAGTAAGGGGAGCAGGGACTGTCTCTGACATGAACTCAGTGGCTGGGTCTCTGATCACCTCCCCCTTGGGGGTGCAGCCTTGCCAGGCCACAGAGGAAGACAATGCAGCCAGTCCTGGTGAGAACTATAGGCTAGGGTCAGGTGGAAGGGGAGGAGGACTTCCACTACCAGTGGACTAGAGGAGGAGGAGCTTAGGGGGAGAAGAGGGAGGAAGGGAGAATAGTACTGGGGGGAGATGAGGGAGGGGGCTACAGCCAGGATACAAAGCGAATAAATTGTAATAAATAACACATAAATTTAAAAAAATAAAAAAGTATAACATATTAAAAATAATTTAAAATACAATGCAAAAGAAAGAAAGAAAGAAAAGAACAGAAAGAAAGAGAGAAAAAAGAAGGTAGTTCAGGCATGCTACCAAAGGATGTGATACGCCTGTATCCCTTTCCTGCTTCACTCCCCTCTCATACACACCTCTGAGTCACACTCCTGGCACTTCAGTGTGCACTTCAGGAACTGCACTGTAGAGAACACAGGCTAAGACTATCTGCAATATAGAACACCGTGGCTCTAATGAAGGTACAATTTAGAGGGAAAATAGATTGAAAGGAAGGCCATCAAGTGTTACAAGGTTGAGAACAGAGCTCCATTTGCTTCCACTTCCATAAAATACCACACGGGTAGGGCTCTGCGCTGGAGAAACAGTTGGAGAAAAGGCCTCAACACCAGGTCTTCTCCCGGTCTTTCATCTGCTTTGTTTCTGTTTTTCTGCTTCTCTTTCCCCTCTGCTGAGCTTCATCTTCTATAGATGACATGCAAATCGAGTGCTGACGCTGCTGTGAGGACCCTCCCACCTCACGTTTCCCTTGGAAACACGTCCTTTAAGGAAAGCCGCTGCTTTCTCTGCAGCCAGGATCGCCAGGTCCTCCACAGGGGAAGATTTATGGGTTTTCAGAAAGAGACTGAATCTAAATGACTCTACTACATCCTTCCTCTTTTCATTTCGGGACCAAGTCTGCCTTCGGGAAACAGATTTTTTTATGTCTCTAGGCAGTAACTTTCAGATTCTAACTAGGGAAAGCTAATACTGTCAGTCAGCCAAGACTGGGTTGGGTATTCCCTTTCTGTCCAGAGCACAATACAATCCAGCTACATATCACGTTGCACACAGGCTCTGATCAGTGATAAATATGACATGTCCATTGTCTATCGTTGTGTCCCAAATCCATTCCCAGTTTGCCCTAGGCCTGCATGTGTACTTTACATTGTATAAGTACAGTGTTTGATCCTCTGTACATACAATTCCCACATCACAAATTCAACCAACTATTTAGTAAAAAATATATTTTAAAGTGATTGTATCTATACTGAATATGTCTAGGGTTTTTTTGCTTATCATTCTTCTCTTAAAAACATACAATAATGATGCATATATAGCATTTACATAGGATTGCATATTATAAGTACTCTAGAGGTGATTTAAAACATAACAATAGTAGAGGTTTTACAAACTGTGGTACCATTTTATATAAGGAACTTGAGCATTCCGTAAATTTTGGCATCCGATATGTCTTGGAAACAAGCCCAACAGATACAGATCATTGACTGCACACTAATGAATGTAATGGTCATTTTATATACTAACCCAAGAAAAAACAACTCCAGGCTTTCTTAGCATCCTTATGCCCACAGAGGGGTTCTTTCCATTTCCTCTTCTAAAACTCCTAGGAAAAGATTCCCATTAGCACTGAATACACTCTTTCTAAACAAGAAAGCAGCTGAAGATGTGGTTCAGTTGGTAGAGTGTTTGCCTTACATGCCTGAGGCCCTGGGGTTCAGTCCCCAGCACTGTATAAACCAGGCATAACCGGTTTGGCATACCTGTAACCACAGAACTGGAGAGTGGAAGGAGGATTAGAAGTTCAATGTCATCATACGCTGCATAGCAAGTTCAGGACCAGCCTGGGATATGAGACTGTATAAATCCCCCTCCAAAAAAGAAGATGAAGATGAAGAAGAAGAAGAAGAAGAAGAAGAAGAAGAAGAAGAAGAAGAAGAAGAAGAAGAAGAAGAAACAAAATGTTATACTATCACTAAACTTGGTATTCACTGATAGACCAAACCTCTGTGGTCAGTAGCTTAAGCCAATTCTTCACACGGCATGTCTTAGCACACAGCCACCAGCCTTACCTACGTATCAGATATTTACATTATGATTCGTAACAGTAGCAAAATCACAGTTCTGAAGTAGCAACAAAAATAATTCTATGGCTGGGGTTCACCACAACATGAGGGAACAGTATTAAAGGGTCTCAGCATCAGGAAAGTTGAGAACCTCTCTGCCCTGGAGACCTCTATCCCCTTTAAGGACAGTGGAACTCAGTGCTCAGTGCCTCAGCTAACATTTGCCTCACTTTGACAGTTTGTATGGTGTGTGTGTGTGTGTGTGGTTGCTACTGTTTTATTTGACTTCATGTGTATGGATTCTTGCTTGCATGTATGTTTGTACACAGTCTTTCCTTGGCCTTCATTACCTTACTTCACTATTCTAACCATAGGTCTCAGGATCTGTCCCGTTCTTCCTCCCCATGCCTGCCATTTAGGCTTCAGAGCTTTGCTCTCTACTCTCTTCGCATGCTTCCCTGTACTCCTACTTGATTTCACCTGTCAGAGTTAGGGTTGACTATTGCTGTGATGAAACACCATGACCATATGCTTCCATATCATTGTTCATCATCAGAGAAGGCCAGAACTCGAACAGGTTAAGACGTGGCGGCAGGAGCTGATGCAGAGGCCACGGATGGGTGCTGCTTACTGGCTTGCTCCCCATGGTTTGCTGAGCCTTACCAGCACTGCTGTGCTGTGTTGGAGGTTGGTCTAGTGCTAATTACTGGCGCTCAAGATCTGGTTACTGCCCGCCGGATACACCCATCCTTGTGTGTGTAAACCTGATGAAAACATTATGCCTGATTGGTTCATTAAGTGGCCTATACCTGGGCAGGGCAGAATGGGGTAGGTGTCAAGGGACAGGAGGGACAGGACCAGCTAACTGGCTCTCATGACCCCGGGGCCAGTTCTCCCAACTGCTGCATCTGGTGGGGGGAAGAGCATCACCCCCACACTCATGCCAGCCCCCCTACCTTCCCACCCACCCAGCCCCCAGCTCTCTATCTAGGGTCGGCTCTGATGTGTTGCCCAGATGAGGTGCAGGGACCTCTTTCCTGAGTGCTGCAACTAGTGAGGAGAAGGACTAGCTCTCCCAAGCTCACGACCCTGTAGCTCACCACCAGAGGTGGTGGTGGTGGTGAGGCAACATCGCCTCTGCATCTGTGCTACCCGATGGCAGATGAGTGGTAGGGTCAACTCTCCCACACTCACACCCTCGGGGCCAGCTCACCCCCACCATCGGGGCTAGCTCCACTATGCTGCCTGGGTGAGACCCCAGTTCTGCACAGCCCCTGGACAGCCAAGCTGTCACGGGCAGCTGCCCCACTGGGGACATTCCTGTGTTCTCTAGCGGTAATGCGAGACACAGACATCAATTCCAACCCCGGCCTCTGCTTTAGCCAGGAACTCAGACTTGGCCTCAGTGACAGCTCAGGCTGGGATCTCACTATGGCCCCAGGGGCTGTCCACTCACAACAGGCTGCTCCTCTCCACCCTCAAATCGAGTCTCCGGTTCCATCTGTCTTCATAGGGCTCAAGCGTTCTCTCTCTCCCAACTGACCACCACATACTGCCACACTCCGGTGGCTCCAGCTGCAGGCTGGCCACTGCCAGGCCCCTGGATGACCATCCAGGACACATGGCATGTCGGCCAGCAGATGTCTGCGCACTGGAGGACAGATCTGTGGGTGGCACGGCAGTCTTCAGGTCTCTGTCTATCTTCCTCCTTCCGCACCACACTGCCTGGATTTGCTTTGCTTTTTGAGTCCTAGGCATAAAACAGCTTTGGCCACCAAGCCAAAGGTAGGATGAACGAAGGACTCCCATCTGACTGACAGAAAAATAACACCACCAACAAAGTGTCTCTCTGACCACTGCCAGGGGATTCAGACTTCTTTCTTATGGAACCCATGACCACAAGCCCATCAGTCACTAATTAAGAAAATGCACTACAGGCTTGCCTACAGCCTGACCTTATGGAGGCATTTTCTCAGCTGAGGCCTCCCTCCTCTCCGATGACTCTAGCTTGTGTCACACTGACATAAAACAAGCTAGCACTGAAGAAACCTTGCCAACTTGACACACAGTCACATTACTGTAAAGCCACGACCTTTCGTTCCTTGCACATCCCCAAGATGGCATGCTAATGTTAAACATCCCAATATAAAAACTTTTACAAACTTAAAGAGTCCCACAGTGTTTAGTGAGAATTTTGGTAGTTTTATTGTTGTTGTTTTGTCTTAGAAAAACATAGAAATGTTATGTGAATATGTTTTTGTTTTAATTCCAGATGTGGGCTATGGGGCTGCTTCAAATTGTCCACAGCAGTTGACTATGACTTGCCTTGTGCTCTAGCAGAGGCATGATTTCGCCAACTGTGGATAGTTTACATTTGAAATTCTGGGGACTCTTCAGAGGGTGTATAGATGCTAAAGTCCCAAAAAGAGGTGGCGGCTGCTGCTCCCCTGTTACTACTGCTCCTGTTCCTGTTGCCGTGTGCTTTTTGCTGTTTTCTGGATTGCTGGTTGGAGATATCCTGACAAAAAATATCAAATTTGCCCTAAGGAACCCTATGCCCATAATCAGCAGGGAGTAGTCTAACAATATCAATGCCCCCTTTCCCCTCTAACCTTCTTTCTCTCTTAGCTAGTGTTGGGCATTGGAAGGAATGGGGTAGTGTAGGGAGGTAGCAAAAAGAACCCAATAAAGTAGGTAAAAGGTATGGTTACAGCAGACTTCATGATTTCATACACTTTAAAGTTCAGTCTCTTAAAAATTTAAAGTCTTAAAATCCAAAGTTGCTGAGCATCACTGCCTTTAATCCCAATACTCAAGAGGAGGAGGCAGGCAGATCTCAGTGATTGCAAGGACAGCCTAGTCTACACAGTGAGTTCCAGGACAGCCAGATCTAGAGAGACCCTGTCTCAAAAACCAGCAGCAACAACAACAACAAAAAAAATCCAAGGTCTACAACTATGGGCTCCTATAAAAAAAAAATAAATTAGAAACTCTCTTCCTTTAAGAGAGAGGAACCAGGGCACAGTTGTAATCAGATCAAAGCAAAACCAGACTCCGACACTGTAAATCACTCAATGTCCAATATCTGGGATTCACTCACAGTCTTCTGGGCTTCCCCAAGGGGCCTGGGTTACTTCTCAGTCTCTATCTTCTGCAACACACACACAGAGCTCATCTTCTAGGCTAAGGCTGACTCTGCTCCATCAGCTGTTGCTCTTGGTGATCATCCGAAGAAGACTGCTTGGACATGGGTTTAAGCCAATATAAAGTCTTTATTGGCTATCTGGTGACTATACTAGGTGCCCAGGATCCTAGGGTAGTCCCAATCCTTTCTCAGAGCAAGCTTTTAAGCACAAAACCCATGTTCTGGGTTGACATACTTCAGTTAACAAGAACAGTGAGTCAGAACCAGAACTACTGAAGCTAAAAAGCAAGGTTAGTACATTTAAAGACTTTCCCAGCATTATGGGCTCTGATGGATTAGGCCTTGTTTTCATTTTAGGAGGTGATGCTATGTTTATGCTGAGCTTTACACTCTGAATGGTACTTTCATCATGGAGTCAGTTGTGCTAAGGTCTCAGGGCCTGCTAAATCTGGGACCCTGCGACAATTCCATGGTACCGGCATCTCCAAAGTGCTGCACATTCACCATCAGCTTCTCCTGGGATCTCTCAGTCACCACTAATTTCTCAGTTCCAGCTGACCGGCATTGACTGTCCAAGGAAAGCAAAAATGTCACTTTAGCAGTTCTGGTCTCTTGTTTATCACAGCTGATTCCTCAGCCCCAGCTAACCTGAGCCACAGACTCTTAAGTCAAAGCATGAAATGGCCCTGACAGAGTCTTTAAGTGGCTCTCAAAACTTTGCTCTCGAACTTTATCAGCCAGGCCTGCATTGTCTACATTTCTCTCAATACTCTTATCATCTAAGCTCCTATAGAACCAAAGCTCACAAAGCTTTGAACACTCAATGGCTTCTCTAGCCCTTCTAAAGTCCTTCCATCATCCTTCCACAAACATGGCAAGGCCTGTCACAGCAATACCCCACTCTCATGTCTTATTTAGGACTACTATGGCTGGTATGATGGCTAAAGAGACTCCATTTGGTTGGAGGCATCCATCGTGGTACCCACTAGCCATTTGTCTCTAGTTCCAGTCCCTGGAAGATAACTTCCCCCCTGACTGAGTGACCCCAACCCAGCCATGATCAACTACTAACTACTTTTTTGGCTTCTACAACCTGATTGTGCAGACAGCCAAGGAATCTTTTGAAGTCACCTTGGTGACCTAATCCTGACAGAGCAGAATAGCTCCTGACTTGGCTGTGCAGACACTCAATATCTTCTTGTGGTTTTCGCCTTTACAAGTCCCTCCCTCTCCTTGCTTTGCAGAGAAGTCTTACGTTTGGCTCAGAGACAGTTGTTCCGCTAGCATAATCAATAAATCTTTTAATTATAACTGGACTGAGTCTATAGTCTTTTTCCAGGGGTGAGGGACTCTGTAACACTGTGATGAAACAACATAACCAAAGCTATTTGGGAAGGAAAGGGTTTATTTTGTTTATGAGTCCATGTCATTTTCCATCAGAAAGGAAGTCAGGAACTCAAACATGGAAAGATCTGGAGGCTGAAGCAAAGCTGTGGAGGGGGTGCTACTTACTGGCTTAATCCTTATAGCTTGTTCAGCCTGCTTTTGCATAGAACCCAAGACTGCCAGCTTTGGGGTGTCACCACCCATAATGGGCTGGACCATCCCCTATCAGTGGCTAATTAAGAAAATGCTCTACAGGTTTGCCTACAGCCCAATTTTTATGGAAGCATTTTCTCAGTTGAGGCTCCCTCCTCTCTGATGACTCTAGCTCATGTCAAGTTGACATGGAACTAGCTGGCACATCACCTCTACATGTGTCCTTGAGTAACCCCTAGGGTAAGCTTATGTAAATCTATGTATCTAGACCTTGTCTCAACCCCAAGCCTGGAGATACTTTATGCATGGCCAGATGTACCCAATGCTTTAAACAGATGGCTTAGAATGATTTTTATAAATACAACAAAACCAGGGACCTAATGGCTCATGCATTAGACATACAATTATTGATAGGATTTGCACCATCTGTCCAAGCATGGCATTTTGGATTTTTCTGGGCATAATATTCCCCCCATAAAAGAATTCTTTCTCCTTCCTCCTGTATCCACCAAGTTTTATACCCTAATGCAAAGCTTCTTTCTCCAGAATCAATCCTTCTTAGATTGATTTCTCTTTCTCTGTTCTCTTTTATTATCCCAATTCGCCCTTTTTTGTTCTCTGTCGTTGTTCTGTCATAGCAGAGCGCCTGTCTCCTCAGTGCTCCTATCTTAGAGCTTTGGGCTAGGGTTTGTTTCCCCCTGCTCTGGGGCACAGCTTTCTAGCCACCTGAGGAAAGGCCCATGTGCCTCAGCCACTCCCACTTCAACTCCTCTCTCAAGTGGCCCTGCTGGTCTATGGCTGTCCCCCAATACACAGGAAGCTGACCTCCTTGCTTATACAAGTAACATGGAAGTTCCCAAGGAAGCTAACAGCCTACAGGCAACTGTTAAATTCCTGGGGACCATTACTCCTCTGGACCCCAAGGGTCACCTTTCATGGTTTGTCATAGCACCTTCAGGAGGATTATGCCCTCAGAACCACAAGGGCTCACTACCACCCTTCACTACTTTTTGTCTCCTTTTTGTCACTCTCTACACTTTCTCATCTCTGCTCCCTGGATGAACACCCAAAGAAACTCCCCTTCCCTAAATGGTTTTCATAAGACTTCAATTTCCGTAGGTGGGATGCTGACATCAAGACATCTTCGGTCTCTAGTCCACACCACGGTCAGCATGCATTGACGTGAGTTAGTATGACTGTTTCATCTATTCATCGTTGTTTCCTTAATACCTAGTGTCCTGTTGTAGGTTATGATCAAGGTAAATATTGTGTAAAATATGTAAATGTAGATAAAACAGGATCACACAGGCAGAGAGAGGAATCCAGAGGAGAGGCACTTGGCCAACATCGATTTCCTAAGTGCACTGATTCCCACTGTGTGGCCTTCACTCTAGGAGGCATGACATTTGCATAATGTTATACAAATGCACAATATTATTGGAAAATGATATACACAGTAAGACACAGAGTGAACTTTTGTTTGTGAGTACATTTTAAGGTGATTAGGAGATATGAGGCTAATCTACACCATGCTACATTTTTGTTTATTTTTATTATTTTATGTGTATGGGTGTTGTGCCTGCATGTGTATCTTTGTGAAATGTGCATGCCTGTTGCCTTCAAAGACTAGAAGGAGTCAATTTACTTAGTATTAGAGTCATAGATGGTTGTGAACTGCCATGTGGGTGCTGGGACTGGAACCCTGGTCTTCTGGAAAAGGAGCCAGTACTCTTAACCTCTGAGCCAACTCTCCATCCTCTGTTACATTGTTTTGTAAATTATATCACTTTGTTAATTTTTTTTCTTGCTACTGTGATAAGATACTCTGTCCAAAGCAACTGAAGGGAGAAAGTGTCTATTTCAGCTAGCGCATCGTGGCAGGGAGGTCAAGGCAGCAGGAACTTGAGAGGGGAAGTCACACTGCAGCCACAATCAGGAGTGAACAGAGATAGATACATATTATCCCTCTCTCCATTTCTGCCAGCAGTTCTCAACATGCGGGAGGGACTCCTTCAGGAGGCAGAATGACCCTTTCACAGGAGTCACCTAGCACCATCAGAAAACACAGATATTTACATTACGATTCATAACAGGAAAAAAAGTTACAGTTATGCAGTAGCAGTGAAAGTAATTTTATGGTCAGGGGTCACCTCAGCATGGGGAACTATATTAAAGGGTCACAGCGTTAGGAAGCCTGAGATCCACTGAAGAATACAGTCCCAATCCCTGCCAGAGAATAGCCTTGATGGGTCTCCCAACACTGACGATACTTATGTATCTTACATAAGTAAGACAATCTCCCTGGGCATGGCTCATCTCTCACATAATTCTGGATGCTGTCAGGTTGACAGACACTCAGGCTCCAACTGAACAAATGGTAGCCATGCCAACAGAGCAGTGGTCCTTCAGAGGACGCCATTAAGACCTTTAAATACCATTAAATACCTGAGGTGGAAACAACGATGACAACGTGCACTTTCAGCTCCCTCAAGAGGATGGAGGATCCCAAATGGGTGTCAAAGTAGTCTGAGGCTGAGTGGGTGCTGAAAGGTCTTTTGGATCTTTTAGTAGAATTTCCTAAGCAATTCCTTCAAAACCAACTTCAAATGTGAGAATGCTTCCCCCGTGAATGATATGACATCCTGTTGCATAATTATTATGAAGTTCTGTCCCGATGACACCTATGTAGTTCAGATGGTTGCAGCCTGGGCTAGATGCACCCAGGGCTTGATTAAACTCAGGGCACATTCATAAATGCAACACAGACAGATGCCTAATGGATTCGCAGAGATGAAAAACAAAAAGCCAAGCACTGCCGAGGCATTTGCACATGTTCGATTGTTTCAGACTCCCCGAATGCCAATCTCAGGAGAAATCACTTTAACAGAGCATGAATAAGGGGGTGGAAGCTCTGTCTCTGAAGGGAATTAGTTCTGGGAAATAAACAGCAATTTAGGAGAAGTAAAAATTAGAGCAGACTATTACACTGCCCCCCCCCTTTCCCCCTGCTTTAGTTTTATTATTTTCATTATGACTATTCTTTTCCCTAAGAAGGACTTTTGTTTACATTCAGGAAATCCAGATAGCCTGGGATCCTAGTTGCAAATGGCTCCCTTCGAAAGAGATCTGGGGAGAGGCTGCTGCGCCAGCAAATTTCACTAAAGCTTCAGCTATCTCTAAGAGAAGGCTTTTCACACAAATTGAATGTTTTAAAAACTTAAGACCCAGCTATATTTGGATCTGTGAGCTATGAACAGCAGGGAACGTACAAGACTCTAAGCCCGGGGACGCTCTCATTACCTCTGTTTTACTGAACTGCATGTGTTCCCTTCATAGAAGCTACCTCAATTCCTCCAGCTAAGGAGCATTTTCCTCCACCACAGGTAGCCTCTGGCTTTTTCCTGACTTCACCCGCAGATGTCACCCACAAATGGCGCATACCACTCTCGGCTCAGTTTGCATTGCCACACAAAAGGGTCTCTCCTAGGAAACCTTTTCTGCACTTCTGAAACATAATGGCATTTCAAAGAAATGTGTTCTTTTTAAGATAATAACGGCAGTTAACTCCCCCACTAGTCTTTGCTGGAGCATTTGACAATTAATCCAGCTTACCACCAGCTTGAAATGATTTGACAGTCATTTAACTCTTTTGGGAAATGCCTTTCTTCAGTTTGCTATTTAAACATTTCCCCTCCTTTTTAATGTATTTTTTTCCACTGAAATTTCATTTCTATCATCTTTCTCTATGCTTGTCCCCTGAAATACTAATCTGTTTCCTGTTGTGTGTGTTTGTAGATATTAAAAACATGTAGAATTATTGTGCAATGGGTTAAGTTACATACCCCAAACAGTTATGTTTGAAGACCCAACCTCTAATATTTCAGACTACAACTGGGTTTGGAGATGTGGTTTTTAAAGGGAAGAGTACATGTGGGAACATGAGAAGGTTACCATCAAGTCACAGACCCGGAGAGAAACTCTCTATTTCCAACCCTCCGAGGGAAGGAAAGTTGGTTAAGCCACCCACCAAAGGCATTCTGAGAGGATCATGGAAGAGAACTCTTTCTGTTGTGTCCCTTCCCTTCCGAGGGTTGGTCTGGCCTTGGGTTCCTTGTCAGGGGTTCGCCGTCTCCAGCTCCCTAGTCTCTTGAGTACCTGAGTCATTTGCTGTGTGCTGGGATTCCATCTGGTTGCTGGAAAGAAAATGCTGGTGCAAGGAACTGCCACAGAACGCCACGGCTTGCAGAATAAAACAAGGCGGGAGTGGACTCAAGTAACCTAGTGTCCAGGCAGCAACTCTCTTCTGCGCTAAACCCAGACTCCCCTGTGGCCAGCCCATCCATCAACTGTTCCCTTTGTCCTTTGTCCAAGTGGCCTTACCTGCCACCTTCCCATTTCCCGCCTGTACTTTCTGTAATTACCAGCAGAAAGCAGCCACTTCACTGGAAGGGTAAAACATTCTATGGGCTAATCACTCACCTGTCACCAACCTGACATTTTTATTTGGTGAGATTAAATTACACTTAACAATAAGCCTGCCTTTTACAAGAGGGAACAAGACACCCAGGGCAGTTTAGAAGCCCCACACGGAGAGGAGAGCACAATCCTTTGTGTTCTGCTTCCTTGCAAGGTTCCACTCTCAATCATAGCAGCGTTTTGATGATTTAAATTAAACATTTACATAGCTACTCCCCCTCCCCAGCTTTCCATCCTACCCTCCATTAGTGTGGAAGGATTGATTGCAAACAATTTAGGTCCCAGAGAACTCTCCAGCTACTGCCTCAGCAACTTCCGCTGACCTCCTGTCCCCCAGACTCACCCTGTGCCTTGTGCCGCTGTTTGTCCCTCATCTGGGAATTCATTTTCTCTGCCTGAGCCTTGCTCAAGCGGCATTTTCATCTCTCCATTCACCCTTGCATTAGTCAGCATTCTCTACAGGAGCAGAACTGATAGAATGAATACACATATTCAGTGGCTGTCTCACATCTTTTATGGGATGCTAGCAGGTATGGCTGAGATTAAAGGTGGGTCTTCCCAACTCGAAGGATCTGGGTTAGAGGTAAATCTTCCCACTTTAAGTAATTTAATTACAAAAAAATCCCTCACAGGAGCACCTAGCTTCTTGGGTTTTAGTTAATTCTAGATATAGTCAAGTTGACAAACCAAGAAGACCATCACAACCCTTTTTTAGGCCCAGCAATAATAAGAGAAACACTGACAACAGAAACCGGGATGAAAACTCTGTCTTTCTGGTCACTGTTTTAACTGGGGACTCTCTGGTCACTGGCATCACAGGTGCAGAAACTGACGCTGCAGATACCCGGCTTCACCCCTCACGTTCCGCCATGGAACTCTGAAATGCTGAAGACTATTTAAAGAACATTAATCATTTCTTTTGGTTGTTCCCTTTTTAAAGCTAGTTCCAACCAGATTTTTTTGGAAAGGTTTTACTTGAAGCTTTTTGCATGGATTAGCATAAAGGGGAAAGTGACTTAGACAGATGAATTGTACAGGACCCCTTGCTTTTTCCTGGATTTAGATAAAAACATGGAATTCTTCTGGCTTTCTGGTTTCTTCCTGGAAAAATGGTCATTTCTATTCCAGAGTCATCCTTGCCTCATACCCTACCGGGTGGGGAAGTGTGGGTGGGAGTGTGTTTCCCTCAGTGACAATGTATGATGAATTGTCATGGGTCTTCAAAGGCTTACCTCTGCTTCCGGTGAGGCATGGCTCATTCAAGTTGGTTTTTTTTTTCTTCAAACGTGTGTGTGTGTATGTGTGTGCGCACATACATGCACGTACTTGTGTGTGAACATACATTTGAGGGCAGAGGACAACCTGAAGTGTCATCTCAGTAACGGTATCCACATTCTTTGAGACACTCTCTCATTGGCCTAGAACTCATTGGTCTGGACAGACTGGCTGGCTGCCAAGCCAAAAGATCCACCAGTCTGTGCTTCCCCAGTGCCGGAATTACAAGCGAGTACAACCCAGCTGGCCCTTTTCACATGTGTTTGTGGGTATCAGGTCCAAGTCCTCACACTTGTAAGGTTCCTGCTGTACTGAAGGCTTGTATGGCACACCGTATGGGCCTTACTACACGTCCTCCGAGCTTTCTAAAAACAAGGTCATTCATAATTATTATAAACTTATTATTAAACATGCAGAGAAGGGCAAACTACTCAAGTGAAAGGCTCCTCCACCCCTCCTTCTTTAAACTCCTACTCCCAGGGATGTCTCCTGTCAAATTTCTGGATTTCTCTATTATTTATCAGCTATTTATCGAGTTTGTATCTTTACATCTTTATGTGATTTTTTTTACTTCTTCCCTTATATTGAAAATAGATTCTTATCTCATACGACATATCCTGATTACGGTTTTCTCTTCCTCTGCTCCTCTCAGTTTTTCCCCGTCTCTCCTCCCCTCCAAATCCATTCTCTCTCTCTCAATATAAAAGAACAGACTTCTAAGAGCTAACGGCCAAACATAAAAACTAAAATATAATAAAATGAAGCAAAAATTACCATAGTGCTGTTTGACAAGGCATCCTAATAGGAGGAAAAGAGTCCCAAGAGCAGGCACAAGAGTCAGAGACCCACTTGTTCTCACACTCAGGAGTTCCACAGGAATACTAAGTTAATAGCTATAATACACAGGGGACCTGCAGTAGACCCAGGTAGGCCTGTGTTTGCTGTTTCAGTCGTTGTGAACGCATGTGCACCTTCCTTACCTGATTCAGAAGGCCTTATTGTCCTGGAGTCCTCCATCCCCTCTGACTCTTGCAATCTTTCTACCTCTTCTTCTGTGGGGTTCCCTGAGCTCTTAGGGGAAGGACTTGATGTAGGCCTCTAGTTCAGACTCTCCACTTAATGTCTGGCTATGCGTCTCCTCATGTGTTCCCATCTGCTGCCAGAGGAAGCATCTCTGATGATGACTGGGTAAGGCACTGAACTATGAGCATAGCAGAATATCATTAGGAAACATTTTTATTGATTTTTTTTTAAGATCAGTGTGTCTGGTTTTACCCTAGGACTCTGAGCTATCTAGTCTTTGACTCTTGGTTACCCAGGCAGTGTTGGGAATGGGTTCCTTCTAGCAGAGTAGGCCTTAGGTCAAATTAGACATTGGTTGGCTATTCCCACAGGTTCTGGGGCACCATTGCCTTAATATATTATACAGGCAGGACAGACTGTAGAGCTGGGTTGGTGTCTATTTTTTTTTTCTTTTGATAGCCTGCAGAGTACCTTTGCACAACACATCAAAGATTCTAGAGTGTAGGGGTAAAGGCACCATGTAGACAGCAACTAGACCTTTCCATGATCAATGAGTTGTGGGGATGTTGTCCTCAGCAATGAGGCCCTGCTATCAGTTTGTAGAGAGCAACCTTTTGTCGTAGCAACAACTTAGGTTGTCTGGGGTTTTCCCTGGGACCTGTTGGCCAACAACTCTGTTGCTGTTAATTTATAAGTGGGATCTAATAATGTTTATTACTAGTCCTATGATTATTATGGTGGTATTATCTAACCAGCTATTATAATCAATAAAGGACACAGACTCCTGATAGATTTTATAATTGCCTTTAATACCTTGGGCTGGGCAGATAATTCCGCCTATGCTATCTCATATCTCCCATCCCTCATCTCATGTCATCTGCTTTAACCATTCCTACCTGGGCTACCTTCCTTCCATAACCCCAAGATACTTGTTTATATTCTTCCTCTGGGTCTGTTCCTTTTCTATGCCTTTCTCAGACTCCTTCCTCCCAGCCCATGTGGTTCCTTTCCCACGATAAGCCATCATGGCTTCCTCCTTCCTTCTTCCTTCTCTCTTTATTTCCTAAGATTCTCTCTGTCCTCCAAGCCCTCAAACCTTAGCCATGCCTACCCCATTCACTCTGCCCAGGTGTGTCAGCTTTTTATTGGTCAAACAGGAATAAGTTTTTAGGCAAGGTTATAAACATCATTCAGGATACACAAGTGTCTCCTTGTTTGGGCAACAACCAGGTCTTGGGGGCCAATAATCAGCATCAGAATATATGGCATCAGACCAACCCCCAACACAACTCAATTGTCCCGCCCCTGGAAGCCTTGCCTGGTCAGTTGACGTTCTGTATCCCCCATTACTAAGCATCCTCATTACGATCACCTTCATAGATTCCAGGAAGTTTCCACTGGACTCGGTTTCCACCCCACTCCACAAATGCCCCCCAATACCATTTCTCCCACCCCGTGTTTCCCTACACACCTGATTCCTGGCTCCTATCCCCACCCGACCCCAGTCTGCCCATAAAACCTATTCTATTTCCCCTTCTGAAAGAGATCCCTGCATCCCTCCCTAGACCCTTCCTTTTTAACCAACCTCTCTGGGTCTGTGGACTGTGGCTTGGTTATCATTTATTTAATGGCTAATCTCCACTTACAAGTGAGTACATACCATATTTCTCTTTCTGGGTCTGGGTTACCTTACTCAGGATGATTTTCTTCTAGTTCCATCTATCAGGCATGATAATTCTTAAGCGGTGTATTCAGGACTGCAAAAATGTAGCATGTTAGGGATCCATTTTATTTTCTTTGGTAACCATGTGTCTCTGTGTGAGTTTGTACCTGTGAGTGAAGATCAGAGCTATCTTCTTAGTTTCAAATGTAATATTAATCTTAATCTCTATTTGGGGCACCAGGGTAGTCAACAGCAGAAACATGGCATTTGTCAACGCAGAGGAGGCATTTCAGAGTTCTCAGTCAGCTGAGGACTCCCTCTCCTCTCTTCTGCCTTGCACGGCAGAGTTCGGTACACATTGGCCCTGACTCAGTGCCACTACCCTGAGCAGCTACCGCTTCTCACTGACCTCAACACTGGCATCTCCCACAGACCTGGTGATGACTGATACTGAGGATCAACCTGACAGGATCTAGAATCTCCCAGGAGCCAAGCCTTGGAGCCTGTCTGCGAGGTAGTTTACAGTTTGGGTTAACTGAGGTGAGGTGCCCTATCTTGGATGTGGCTTTGTTCCATGAGCTCTGATCCAAGGCGGGATAAAAAGAAGACAGCGAGCCAAACACCAGCTTGCATCTCTCTCTCTCTCCTTCCCAATCGCATACTGGGACCAGATGCCTTAGGGGCCATCTTTCCTCATGTCTCTGTGGTGATGGTCTGCGCCTTCAAACTGTGAGCAAAAATCAACCCTTTCTTCCATAAATCGCCGAGGTCAGATATTTTGTCCTAGCAATGAGAAACATAATTAACAGAGACCACGTGGCTCACATTCTAATTGTTGGTGGAGGTGGTGCCTCACCCTGGCCCAGGGCTTCTAAGGAGCTGCTGGTTTTTTCTTGAAACTGGAGGGTGTTCCCTGGGCTCCGGCCAGTGAAACCCATCTCCCCGGACCAGGGTATTTTTGTTGTTGTTGTTGTTGTTTTTTTCCTTTTCTTTCTTTCCAACTCCAGTAGTGTTGTCAGAGAAACAAAACAAAACCAGCCACATTCTCTTTGTCAAGTTTTTGTTTGTTGTTGTTGGGTTCCCTCCTCCTACACTCCGAAACAGGGTTTCTCTTTGGGTATCCCTGGCCCGCTCTGTAAACCAGGTTGGCCTTGGGTTCAGAGACCCTGCTTCCTGAGTGCTGAGCTTAAAGGCTCTGGTCCAGCTTTCTTTGTCCGTCCTCCATACCAGCATGTGACAGCAAGAGGAGCTTTGTGGAGAGGCCTCTCATGGGAAATGGGGCACAGTTCTGCGCTCTCGAAACCCTACGCTTTGTTCAGAGGCTCATCCATATTGCTCCCACCAGTTCCCCTCTCTCAGAAATTCCCGTCTTTCCTCGTCAAAAACTTCCGTCTTGCCCCACGTAGGAAAACACGCTGTCAGGTCCACAGTCACTCCTTTTAAAGCCATTGTTTAAGGTATTATTGTCTTTGCCAGAAGTTTCAAAAGTCTATTTTGAAACTAACAGGTTGAGAATTTTTTTTTCCTTTTGTGCTCTGTTCCATTACTGCTCTTTCCTCTGAGGTCTGGGATGCCCCAGTTAGGGCCACCCATGGTGGAAGAGAAAAAGAAACATCCTCAGCAGGGAAGCAGGAAGAGGGGAGGAGACTACTTAGCAAACTCCAAAGACTTCCCCCATGGTAACAGAACTTAAAAACCAAAGAAGCGGGCTAGGAATATAGCTAAGTGGTAGAGTGCTTGCTTAGCAGTTTCAGACTGAACTGAGCATGGTCCACATGGTTTTAACATCAACACTCAGGCTATGGGTGCAGGAGGATCAGGAGTTCAAATTCATCCTCAGCTATGCAGTGAGTTCAAGGTCAACCTGGAGTACAGACTCTGTCTTGGAAAAAAATTAAAATGAAACAACAACAAAATCTGTTTTACTGGATCTTATGTCACTGTATTGTTAGAGCTACCCTTTTCTATTTTTTAATTTAAAAAATTTTTATTTTATATGTATAAGTGTATTGCTTGTCTCTCTGTATGTATACCATGTGTGTACCTACAGCCCTTCAAAGTTAGAAGAAGGCGTTGATTGGATCCCCTGAATCTGTAGTTATAGATGGTTGTGAGCTGCCATGTGGGTCCTCTGGAAGAGCAGCCAGTGATCTTAACGGCTGAGCTATTTTTCCAGCCCCCTTACTCTTTCTTTTTTTCCCAATTATAATCCCCCATTTCTACTGCTCAAAAAACATGGTCGTCTTTCAGAATCAGTTCATCTGTCTTTCATACCTGTCCACAGTTGCATAAAGGCTATTGTCTCCAAATGTAGTTTTAGTTCATCCACTGCAATGGGCATTTTTTTAAGGCAGTGTCAGGTTTCTGCTTTTGAAACAAGTATCCACAGTGAACATCCTCCAAAGTAGGCATTTCCTTATCAAGGAGTCTGTCCACGGTATACTCTGCTAGAAGCAGCCATGTTGTATCTCAGAATACGCCAGTATGATTTGTTTCTTCTGGTCACATGATCCCTACAAATATATATCAATTTTTATATACCACGCCAGAAGTCTATAAAGACAGCCGTGTCCACCAGTTTCCACCAAACGTGGGCATTTATCAAGCTGGAGAATTCTTGGGAGTTGTTTTGTTAAAGACAGGATCTCATTGTGTATTTTTTGGTTGGCCTGGAACCTGCTGTATAGACCTGGCCTCAAACTCCTGCTGCTCCTCCTGTCTCTGCCTTCCCAGCGCTAAAGTTGAAAGTGTGTGCCACCATTCTGGGCAGGACTCCTTTCCTGGTCTAAACTGCTCATTGTTTCCTCAGACTACTTTTTCTATTAAACATTTGCATTACTTAACTTATAAAGGGTCTATATATGTGAAGGAAAATAGATCTTTAGCTATTCCTCCTAATTTACCATACATTAAACTTTTTTTTTACATAAAAACCTAAATAGTGGATGGGATAAGTCTATGAAATATATTCCTCACTGCCTTTTATGTTACACAATAAAGAACTACTTCATTATAACATTAGGTGAATATCTATGTTGTTTGTTTGTTTGTTTTGAGTCAGGGTCTCATTGTGTAGCCCTGGCTGGCCATAAACCCACAGAGACCTGCCTACATCAACTTCCCGAATGCTAGTGTTAAAGGCATATGCTCATACCAGCCCTGTGTCTTTCAGAGAGAAAGAAGCAAGGAGGCAGCCCCGGCAGATGAGTGCTCCATGGGTTGTGTGTATGGCTTCAGGCAGAGCAACAGACTTAGCTGCTGCGGAGGGCCCCTGAACTGTTGAGAGCCCTGGGGGTATCAGGTTAGGTTCATTTGCAGGAGACATCAATAGCTTTGCCATTATCATGCAAGAAACAATGGTGGGGGGCTCGTTTCTGCATGATGGATCTGCCTGCCAAAGAAATCATCGACAGACTTAGAAAGCCTCCCCCTGGGTAAGGACCATTGGCTTCTCCTGAGTGTACCCCTCCAGAGTGTCTCCAGATGATGGTGCACTGCTGGGCTTATGCTGCAGAACAACCACCAACATCTGATGAAATATTTAACCAATTTACAGTGTTCAACAAAGGGGGAAAGACTAACATTATTGATTCTATGCTTCGGATGTTGGAGCAGTATTCTAGCAATCTGGAAGATCTGATCCAGGAACAAACTGAAGAACTGGAAATTGAAAATCAGAAAACGGAAAAGCTTCTAACACGGATACTACCACCATCAGTTGCCGAATCCCTCATTAAGGGCTACACTGTTGAACCTGAGGGATTTGACTTGGTCATCTTGTGCTTCGGTGACAGTGCGGGCCTTACCACCCGTCTCAGCCATGAGTGAGGCCATTGAAGTGGTGGATCCTCAGCATAACCTGTGCCCACTCTGATGCCATCGTTGGTAGTCATGATGTCTATAAGGCAGAGACCATTGGAGATGCCTACATGGTGGCCTCAGGCCTCCCACAGAGGAACGGCAGTAGGCATGCTGCTGAGACATCTCCCTGGATATCCTGAGCTCCGTGGGCACCTTTAAGATGTGACATATGCCAGAGGTGCCAGTCCAATTCGAATAGACTTGCACTCAGGGCCGGTTGTTGCTTTAGTGGCGGGCCCCCCCCCCCCGCCCAGATATTGCTTGTTTGGAGATACTGTGAACACAGCTTCTCAAATGGAATCAACAGGGCTGCCATACCGAACCAACGTCAGTCTCAGCACGGTAACAATTCTTTGAACTCTGAGTGATTATTTCTCCGAGGTTGTCAAACCTCCAGGGTTAAGTCAAGCCCAATTCCAGTGTATGCGGTTTCCTGGGAAGGACCTTTGCCCATAGGCTTTGTTCTTTACCGAGGCATCACCAAAACCAAAACAAAGCAAACCCCTGAAACGATTTGAGTGCAAACTGAAATAAATGTGAACACCAAGGAAAAGTGTAGAGCCCCCTCCAAGTTTAGTCATTGTAAAGTAGCAGGGTCAACTTGGATAAAGAAAAGAAGGTCTCTACTTTCATAACAAAGTAGAAGCCACTTTGTTTTCCCTTTAATTTCATTTGAATCTCTAGAAAGATTTTAGTGAGCATAATTGGTAACTCAGATCCCATGAGGTTAGATCCAGGGAAAGGAATGTACAGCTCAGTTCTAGTCCACTGTGACCTTAGGTGTCTGGAATATATAGAGAATGGAGGCATATGCTACCATACCAGGCACATTTTGGGTTCTCTATTTTACATTTTAATTGCTAGAATTTGTTCAGGTATAAGGTTGAGACATGCTATCCTTTCTGTACATTTCAGTGCCTGTTATTGAATACTGTCTCTTCCCTGCTATGCTTTTCAGGCAACAATACTGCATTGCACCATAAGGTCTGTGAGAGCCAAAGTTATGGTTTAAATTTTAGTTAGTGTGCCTAAGAGATCCACAAAACAAAAATGCCTCTAACCTATAAGCCCATTGCCCAAGGACAGATAATTCCTGAGATGCTGGAAGCTGTTGTTCAGATAAGATAACAAACCACGTGTCCTGATTGGTTGATCCAACTGCACCGGATGTACTTGAAAACGTAGGTGGGAAGTGCACAGGTAGGAAGTATGTTACAGTGTATGCTTGACCCTGATTGGAGGAAGGCTGGAAGCACATAGCCTTGTGGGTTTGTCTTTAAAGGCACCTGGCCAACATAGCTTGTGGCCGTTTTCTGGGAACCCCTTGGAAGGACCTGGCTGGAGTCCATCATCCTGGCCAGTATTTAATTAAAGCGTGCTTCAAATTTGGTTCAAAATTGTGGTGGTGATCTTATTCTTGTTCAGTGGGACCAACAACCTCTAGCTTTATTGATCTAAGGATTACCCAGACTTCTATTCCTTTTCTTTTACCTTTTATTGTAATTTCTTGTATGACGTAGACAAGCATGTGCTGCTCTTTAGGTGGGTGTGATGGAATGAGGAGGAGCAGATAACAGCTGTCCTTCCCTCTTCCCAAAGGTTGAGAGTTCCTGAGAATGACGCATACTCCCCCGGAAGCTGGGCTCACCATAGTCCTCAAAACCAGCAGTGCACCCCCAGGCCAACCTAAAGTCCTTTAGCGAATTGTCCACACCCATGAAGTTGACACGAATCTAATAAACGCTGTATGAGGGGCCTTCGAGATGGCTCAGGAAAGCCTGACAATAGGAATTGACCTCCATATGTGCATACATGTATTTTGCGCGCGCGCGCGCACACACACACACACAAACAAACAAATAAATAACTTAAGTGCTACATGAATACCTAAAGACTAGAAGTGCTGCGGAAAACGTAGAGCTGGTGTGCCTGAGAGGTCACAAGGGTCACCTCCTAGTCACGCAGTCAGATGAGGGCTCCACCAGGAGGTGACCTTTACGCAAAGGTTTGGCAATGGGGAGGACATGAGTCAGGAGGTTTTCTGAGCAAAACATTCCAGGCAAAGGAATCACCCTGTGAAGGTCTAAAGGCCATGTGCCTGGCCCACGTGAGAAGAGCTAAGAGGACGGCAGCCTGAGCAACTCTGACTGAAGGGGGCCAGGGGTGGGGAGGAGGAAGACAAGCCAAAAAGGTAAGGAGTTGGGAGGGGACTGATCATCGGAGACCTCAAAGGCCTGCTATCAAATTGTGGAGCCATCTCGCCTCTTTTTTATTTACTTTCTATTCATGGTCCAAATGACTAAATATTAGTAACAATCCAAGGAGCCCTGACATAAGAGCACTCACTGGCTTGACGGCACGTGTCTATGACAACAGCGAGACGCGGAGGTAGAGAGGAAGAGGAAGAAGAGAGGAAAGCAGGGCAGAAAGAAGGAACACTTAGAAGGGAAGCGAAGCATTGAAAATGTTACCGGGTTTCTTGGCTGTTAGAACAAGCTCTGAAACACTAACCACTTAAAAGCAAAATCTTTTTACCAAGCTTTTTTTTTTTTTAATTTCTGATTTTCCTTACGCTTGTTTCTTGTGTGTGTTTATGACCATATGTGGAGGTGAGGGGGTAAGTTTCAGGGGCTGGGCCTCCCTTCTCACCTTGTGGGTCCTGGATCAAGTTAAGGTTCTCTGGCTAGGCAGAAAATGCTTTTATGCACGGAGCCATCCCACCTGCCTGCTTTTTACAAAGTTGATAAAATTGCAAATCCTGAAACGAACGATTATAAGTTGTAAGTTCATTAGGTAAGACCCCTCCACTCACATTCTGGACTATTTAGATAGTTTTTAAGAAATTTACATATATGAGACTTGAAAACTAAAGTAGAAACATATATATATATATATATATATATATATATATATATATATATATATTCTTCAGACTTTCTTAAGCATACATATATTTTTATGATAAATGTATTGTAAAATACTTCAAGTGAGGCTAAACTGTTCAATTTGAACTTTGCTCAAGTGATGAAGGTGTTTCTATTTTTAGAAAGTACTCGTATTTGCAGTGTCTGAGGCTTAGGAAGTTTGTTCTTGGTGAAACACCTCAAATGATACAGAAGAATGGCCACTTTCCCCTGCAGATGTCACCTTTGGAGAACTTGCTAAGAAGACTGTGGAATACTAATTCAGAATTTGTCAGGATTCATTCATTTGTAGTCTCACACATTTGTACAGCGGCATTGTCTGTGAAATGGAGTCTCATGAGACACACTACTAACTTTTGAAGGCATTTGCAGAGAGGGTGTGATAGGTAACAATGTCAGCTTGACAAGGTCTAGAATCACTAGGAGACAAGCCTTAATCACCTTCGTTAAGTTAACAGAGGTGGGAACACGGGAAGCTGGTGGCACCATTCCACAGGTTGGGGCTTGGGCTGTGTAGAGAACAGAAAGCAAAGTGAGCACGGGGTATTCACCTTTCTTTGCTTCTTCACCTCAGATGCATTGTCACAAGCTGTCTCAAGCTCCTGCCGCCATGACTTGAAACGTCAGGATGGACTGTACCATCCAACTGTAAGCCAAAATAAACCTTTCTCTCTTGAGCTACTTTTGTTGGGTGTTTTGCCACATCAGCGAGACAGGTACCTAAACAGATGGCAGTATTTTTTTTTTCCAAGACAAGGTTTCTCTGTGGAGCCCTGGCTGTCCTGGACTCTCTTTGTAGACTAAGCTGGCTTTGATCTCACAGAGATCCACCTATCTCTGCCTCCCCAATTGCTGGGATTACAGGTATGCGCTACCATGCCCGGCTCAGTATTTAAAAAAAAAATGTATGGATTTCAGCCTTTATTAGCTGCATGGGTTTCTCTGTAGCTTCCTGTGAATACCTTGGTTTTGTTCGATACAAACTGAATATCAAATATCTACAAGGATAGCACAAATGCTTCATGGCCTTCCTATAGATATTTGTAGGATCCTGTACCTATAGATAAGACAACAGTTTTGTATTTGGGTAACAGCCATAGTGGAAACATTACCTCAGTTCCTAAAATGTCCAAATTTATGAGAGTTACCAACTCTGCACAGGTTAGGTGACAGCTTAGCTATTTGTGCCATTCATTACCTTTCTTCTTTTGGTTTAGAAGCAGGCAGCAGCCACTAGACAAGATGCCTCCTTATGTTTACTCTTAACAGAGAGTGAGTCTGAATATTTTCATTGCAACTTGTACTATCCAAAGTCTAGAGAGACCTGCATTTCTCATGCCTATTGTCAGTTAGGGTTTCCACTGCTTCAATGAAAACACCATAACCAAAGAGCAAGTTGGGGAGGAACGGGTTTAATTGGCTTATGCTTCCAGATCGTAGTTCTTTACTGGAGGAAGTCAGGACAGGAACTCAGACAGGGCAGGAACCTGGAGGCAGGAGCTGACGCAGAAGCCCTGGAGGGGTGCTGATTACTGGCTTGCTTCCCATGGCTTACTCAACCTGCTTTCTAATAGAACCCAGGATGGCACCACCTACAATGGGCTGGCCCTCCCCCATCAATTACTAATTGAAAACTGCCTTATAGCTGGATCTTATGGAGGCATTTCTTCAACGGAGGCTCCTTCCTCTATTAGCTTGTGTCAAGTTGACACACAAAACCAGCCAGAGCATCCACCTTAAAAGAAACATGGAAGAAACTTGACACTGTCCCAAACTCTCCTACATACACACCCAGGATTTCACTGTATAGCCCTAGCCATCCTGGAACTCACTCTGTAGAACAAGCTGGCCTCCAACTTAGAGATCTGTCTGTCTGCCTCTGCCTCCTGAGTCCTGGGATTTTAAGGTGAGTACCATCACTGCCCAGCTTTGAAGCTGCCCTATTTATCGATGTATGATTCATCTAGTTGAAAAAAAAAAGTGCGGTATAACCATTTGTAAATTAAAAACAAAATGACGACACAAACTGGGTATGTCTTCTTCTTAACTTCTGCTTTAGCGTGTTAAAGCAGAAACAGGAGGTGATGAAAAACAGTGCTTGCTGGCTTATAACCTCCATGTGAATCTTAAGTACTAGTAACTCCGACCAGAACTTAGAAGTAAGAGTCAGGTCTGTCTCAAGGATGCTGCAGCATTTGCTCACTCAATAGATTTAAATGCTGTATGAGTTCACTTCCCATTTTTGGGTTCCTCTTCATTAAAAAATAAGAACAGAAATATGGTGTGAACCATCTGGAATAAAGTGCTTAAACGCCATATTCTGAAAAATATTTTAATGAAAAAAAATCTAACACCAGTAAGAAATACTTACTGTGGCTCTCAAGCTGTGAGTGTCCCCACCCACCATTATGGCGATTTAATTTAGTTGATATTTTCTAAATGATAAGTTAGGTGGAAGTAGAGTGTATTGACCAGATAAAGAAACACTTGTGACAGGGAGGTTAAACAAGAACAGCTTCAGGAAGAAGTGATTGTCCCAAAAGCTTGCAATAGTGCAAAGAAATTGGCTGAGTAAAATAGAATGGGTTTGAGGAGTTCACTGGTGATTTGATTAATGATGGCTTCTGTTATGTGTGATATTTTAGGCTTATAGAGAAGTGCATGAACAAAGTACTATCCATGTAGTTCTTGTTGAAGTACCCAGGCTGAGCTCTTTGTTCCCGCTTGGACCCTCATTAGCATGCAGGGCATATCAGCGAGATCCCAGCTGGCATTTGGATTCTTTGGGTAGAAGACAATGGGTGGTTTATATATCTCTCAGCCCTGAAGCCACTGACTCATAGGTGAGTTACTCAAATGGGGTGTGGGAGGCATCTTTCTTCCAGCTGAGTTGGGGGGTGGTCTATCTGCACTTATGAAGAGCTGTTGGTTATGGAAATTTGAAGGGTGGGAGGTAAGATGAGAGATGAAAGCTCACTATAAGAATATGGGCCCCTGCAGACATACTAACAAGGAGTCAAACATAATGAGGGTCTCAAAGTGCAAGGAGACTCCAAAGCACAGTCACAGTGTGGTAACTCCAATATATGAAGAAGCCTCAGTCACTTCAGATGGTTTGTAAGTGAGGGTTTGAACACCATGTGTGAACCAAAACAAGGACTTTAATCAACTCTGGAAATAGTCATGTGTGGCAATTTGTCACAATGTCACAAGTTTTGCCAAGATTTCCACTTCAGAAGGACAAAGAGGATGACCATCAGTAGTCTCAGCTTGGCAAGCTGTGCAACTGCTCAGCTTAGGAGCTGGAGAGTGAGGGTGTCAGCACATTGGGTGGACTGTGTCTTCCTAGAGTACCAGAGTACCTTCTAGGAACCTCAGAAACCCTGGGAAAGCCAAGCTCCTCTCTTGGGAAGAGACTGAGTTTCTGGTGAGTTGGACGGACCTTCAAAATAACTAGTGAAAGACATAGGGAAAAGACAGAGGCACTGACCAGAGCTTATGTGTGCAGAGAGCGAGAGAATGTTTGGAGACTAAAGTAGGAGGAGTCTCACATGTTGGCTTTCTATTTCTTATTGTATCAGTTCCATGCTTGGCATTTTCACTTGAGTTCAAAAAGTAGTATATAAATCATACATGATAGTCTCTCGTCATTTCTTTATATTTTTAATATGCACAATTTTATTACAAATTAAAAACTCTGAAATACCCTTAAAAAGGAAATACTTCGATGAAGTTTGCTGTGTTACCATGCACACAACATTAAAGAGACTATTAAATGTCTATGAACCGTTAACGTCAAAAGCTTTAAAATCTAACTGTGTAGTAGCCCCTCAAGAAGCTACAGCCTGTAGACCACGGTGGAGTACTCCAGTAATCCATCAGTAAAGGAGGCAGAGGCAGGTGGATCTGTGAGGGTCTAAGGCCAGCTTGACCTGCTGCAGGGAGACTGTTTCAAGCAAGCAAACAAACAAAACCACCAAAAGCTACAGACTGCATTAAACAAAATTTTTTCTAGGTAAGTATTCTAAGCACCCACCACTGAGCTACATCCTCAAACCTTTACAACCTATACTTAAAAAAACAAATTCATACATGTATACAATGTACCTTAGTTGCACCCATCCCCTAGTCACTCCCTCTAGCCTTTCCACCATCTCCCCACACCACAGCACGTCTCCCATAGCCTTCCCAACTTCATGTTGTTTAAAATAACCCACTAGGTCCAGCTAAAGCTAGCTGTATGTGCACATCTGCAGGGTCATACACAGGGGTGAGGGAAACCTGCCAATGGCCACCTCTTTCAAAGAAAAGTGACTGTTCCTTCGCAGTTTTCAGTTGCCATCAGCAACTCAGCTAGGGGTTGGGGTATTGAGATTTGCCCTCCTCCCCAAGGCTTAACACTCTGGATCTTGTGTATGGAGGTCTTGTGAGGGTAAAAACAGCTGCTGGGAATTTGCGTGTGTGGCAGCCATGTTCAGAGGCCAGCCTTTCACAGGATTTTTCTCCATGATTCAGATTTTTATATTCCATTCTTTACACAACCTCTGCAGTACTGTTCCCTGAGCCTTGACGTGGACAGGGCGCATATAGAAGTGTCTTCTGTACCTCAATAGCCTATGGTTCTCAGCATTTTGAACAGTATGGATTTTTTAAAGTGTTTTTTCTCTATAAAGAATCTCATAAACTAAACAAAAATCTGTACAATATTTATGCAGAAGGCAGTGTTGAGCTGCACTTAAATTTCACACTTGTAGTCACATTTGGCATCACGAAACAGCCATTTGTTCTTCCTCTTTCTCATCTTCCTCTTCCTCCTCCTCTTCATCTTCTATTCATTCTTTGAGCCTGCTGCCCTACCAGGGCCCTTCTTTCTTGCATCACTTTTGCCCTATTCAAGGCATGCAATATCCTGCACTTCATACTTCCTTCAATTCAGCTGACTTCTGCTCATACGGTGGCTTATCTTTGGCTGTCTGCACAGACCACATCTCACCCAGTTTCCTTGCTGTGTTCCCAACAGACAAGCCTGAGGGTCCACTCTTCATCTGCCACATTCAGAGCCAAACAGGATGAAGGCAGATGGTGCTCTTTTATGATTAGTGGGGTCTTTTTCTCTTCTCTCTTTCCTTTCTTACTGCCTTCCAGAGGAACACAATTCTTCATCAGCTGTCATAGCATCATAGCAAGCCTTTGAGTGGTATGTTCAGGCTCCAAGTTTTCCTTTGCAGGCATGGTCTTCTTTAAGAACTCAGAAATGTTGGCCCGGAAGCCAGGTATTTCTTTTCTGCTCTCCCGTTGAGTCTGCAGGAAGAGTCTCTGAGGCTGTTCTTCCAGTCACCACGGTCTCCTTTGCCCAAGCTGACTCAAGGGGCTCTACCTGGGTGAGCTTTTTCCTGAGTCCAAACCAGACACTTCCTTCTTAAGACTCTGTTGTGAACTGGTTTCATTTTTCCATGTTATTTAAAATGGATACTTCTTTACTTTAGCTTTGATTTTTTTTTTCCTGGTGTGGAATAAAACCAAGAAACCAACTCGTGTCTCACCTTAGTAATAAAGTTGCTGCCTACTAATTAGATATGTACCTATCTTCTTCTTCTTCTTCTTCTTCTTCTTCTTCTTCTTCTTCTTCTTCTTCTTCTTCTTCTTCTTTTAAGTAAAATGTGGTGTTTTCAGGGCTGGGATGTAGCTCAATTGGAAGACTTCTTTCCTAGTATACACAAAGCCCTCATTTCAATCCCCAGTACTGGATAAAATAGGTATGATGACTCATGCCTGTAATCCCAGAACTCCAGAAGTACACACAGAAGGTTCAGCAGTTCAAGGTCGTCCTCAGCTGCACAGTGAGCTTGAGGTCAGCATGACCTATATGACCACTGTAAAAAAAAAAGATGTTTTCTCTCCTTTTCAAATTCTTTTGGTAGACAGAAGGAAAGAAATGAGCACTTATTAAGGTCCTTGCTATGTAGCAAATTTGTATATTATGTGCTGGTTAATATTATAACAAATATTAAATTTTATTCATAAAGAGTTTTAATATTGTTATCTTTGTGTGCCATGGATTTCATGACAGCAATATCTACCTAAGGTGCTTAATTGCCTTCTCAGTGACAGTAAGTTATCTAAATGTGTTGTCTCCCTTCACAGCCCTATACTTCGTAGTTTTCCTGCTCATTTGTTGTTGGTTTGCTGTTATTGATGTCTGTGGTGCTGAGGATCGAGCCCAGGGCCTTGTTGTGCTAGACAAGCAGGTGCTCTACCACTGAGCTTCCAGCCCCTTTGCTGAAGGTTTTTGGATCTGTAGATTGTACTGAAAAAGGTCTTTCAGCTTTTGTATTTGCAAAAGACACCTCTGTGTTACACACAGCCACAAACAGAGCAGAATGAGAATTAACCAACCCAGCAGACTGACACATGATGGAGTAGTTGTGAGAATCAGTTTAAAGGATCTATCACTTCGTCCTTGGCGTTTGCTTATGTTCCCATCTGTGAGATTAAAAACCTTTTGCTCTTTAAAACTTTGAATGACACCTCTCTGCTATCATCTACTTCCATTAAATATCACATCTCTGAAGCTGAAGAAAGTGACAAGCAGATATCCCCAATAGTCCTCCAGACATTCAAGGAAGAGCTCTTGTTCTTGGCTGAGGACAAATTGTTTCCAGCGATTTCTTTTCTGGGATTTCATTTTGCATTGTCGTTCACTTTTAAAGATGCTGATCTCTTTGTGGACCAGATGTGGAGGAAGCACTTCATATTGTTTGTTTCTTCACCACCAGAGACTTCAGTGAAGCTCAGGATGACCAGGTACAGTGTCCACTCCCAGGTTTGTTCTCACAGTGGGTTTGTAGGTCTCTAAGGAAACGCCGCTGCACTGAGAGCTATGAAGTTGAAGACATTTGCAAGTTTAGGGAGTGACACGAGTAGATCAGATTTGTGGCCCTAGTCTGGCTGTTAGGAAAACACCAGCAGATATTGGTCACATTGAGTACTGTTAATTCAGAGAGCATACTGTTGAGAGAGCTCTCTCTCCTAGCATTTGCTAAGGGGTTTTTGATGATGGGATTTGCTAATATCAGTGAACTCCAGGGACATGGGCACATTGAATCACACTGCTTTCATTACAAAATTAACTTCTTGGCGAGAGCAATTCTGTGCTGACTAGCTTTATGTCAACTTGACACAACCTCAAGTCATCTGAGAGGAGGGAACTTCAATTGAAAAAAAAAATGCTTCTGTAAGATCAGGCTGTAAAAAAAAAAAAAGAAAAGATCAGGCTGTAGATAAGACTATAGGGCATTTTCTTAATTAGTGATTGATGGGCGGGGGGCAGCCCATTGTGGATGGTGCCATCTCTGGACTGGTGGTCCTGAGTTCTATTGAGCCACAAGGAGTGAGCCAGTAAGCAGCACCCTTCTGCGGCCTCTGCATTAGTTCTTGCCTCCAGGTTCTTTCCCTGTTTGAGTTCCTGTCCTGACTTCCTTAGATGATGAACAGCGATGTGGAAGCTTAAGCCAAATAAACCCTTTCCTCCCCAGGTTATTTTGGTCATGGTGTTTTATTGCAGCAATAGAAACCCTAACTAACAAATTCCAATTAAATTTTTTTTTTCATTTAACATATCCAACTATTAACTCTATTAGGATGTACGTTTGCACATGATTGTAAATAGGACTCTAAATGTTCATTTATATGAAAAGATGTTTGATAGCACTAAGCACCCAGGAAGTGCAAATCATCCACAGTGACATGCTGCCTCACACCTGTGAGCACAGAGAAGAGGGATCAGCGCTGGTTACAGTGTGTAGCAAAGGGAGCCTTTGTGCACTCTAGGTGAGAATGTAGAGCGGTGGAACTATTGTGCAAAACAACATGGTGGTTCCTCAAGAAAATCAAGACTAGAGCTAGCTAGCTTATGAGTTGTTTGTTGGCCTTGAATTCACAGAGATCCACCTGCCTCCCTGAGTGGTGTATTTACATCTTCTGGACACATATAGGAAAGAATTGCAATCAGCATTTTAAAAATAAATTCATTTATTTTATGCTCTATCTGCATATACACTTGCCAGAAGGGGGAATCAGACACCTGCCAGAAGAGGGAATCAGTTCACATTATAGATGGTTGTGAGCCACCATGTGGTTGCTGGGAATTGAAATGGCCTTTGGAAGAGCAGACAGTGCTCTTAACCACTGAGCCATCTCTTCAGGCCCTGAAATCAGCATCTTAATGAAACATCTGTACTGCCACGTTGATTTAAACACCAGTCACAGAAGCTATGCTATGTGTTCTGGTTAGGGTTTTTTTGTTTTGTTTTGTTTTGTTTTTTGTTTTGGTTTGGTTTGGCTTTTGGTTTTTCCAGGCAGAGTTTCTCTGTGTAGCCTTGGCTCTTCTAGATTTCACTTGTAGACCAGGCTGGCCTTGAATTCACAGAGATCTGCCTGCCTCTACTTCCCTGAGTACTGGGTTTATAGGTGTGCACCACAGCACTGGCTCTGATTATTTTGTTGCTGCTGTTGTTAGCTTGATACAAACAAGAAGTGAAGAGAAATTGTCTCCATCAGATTGGCCTGTAGGAAAATCTGTGGAGCACTTCATTTTCTTGTTTAAGGACTGATGTGGTGGGGTCACACTAGGAGAGGTGCCACCCTTGGGCCGATGGTCCTGGGTGGGATAAGAAAGCAGGTTGAGCAAGCCATGAGGAGCAAGCCTGTAAGCAGCACCCTTCTGTGGCCCTAACTTCACTTCACTGTGGTCTATAACTGTAGTCTGAAGTAAACTTGTTCCTTTTATCTTAGGTACTATTCTACTGCTGTGATGAAACACCATAAACAAGGCAACTTATCTAATAAAGCATTGAAGTAGGGGCGTGCTTAGAGTTTCGTAGAGTCTGTGATCATTGTGGTGGGGAGCGTGGCAGCTGACAGATATAGTGCTAGAGCAGTAGCTAAGAGCTTGACTACATCCTGATCTTCAGGCAGAAAAAGAATGAGATTGAGCCTGACTTGGGCTTTTGAAACTCTAAAACTGACCCCTCCCCTTGACACACTTCCTCCCACAAAGCCACACCTCTAATCCTTCCCAAACTGTTCCTCTAACCGGGTAGGGGTTCCGACCAAGCATTCAAACATATGAGCCTGTTCTTGGTCCTGTTGTTTATCATAGCAATACAATGCAAATTAGGACAACAAACAAACAAACAACTGAGCCCATCTGCAGATGAATGGATAAAGAAAACATGATATCCTCTGGAATAGAATAGTATCCAACCATGAAAATGAGATTCTGGCATTTTTGACAAGGTGGATTAACCTAAAAAATATTATGAGTCAAAAAAAAATAAAAATAAAAGAGACACAAGAAGATAGGTAATATAAGGTCTCTCTCACACGCTTGCTGCCAGGCTTGACAGGACCTAGTGGTAGAAGGAAAGAGTCAATTCCTGTAAGTTGTCCTCTCTTCTCTCTTCCTCTCCCTCTTTTTTCAAACACACACACTCACACACACACAAACGCATGCACGCACGCTCGCATGCACGCACACACACACGTGGACACACATAACTAAATTTATGTGAAAAATGTAAAGACTTATTTCTAATTTCTGGGTACATGCATGTGAGGCACCTCGTGTAGATGCCTTCAGGGGCAAGAAGGAAATGTCAATGTCCGGTGCCCTACAGCTGGTGCATAGGAAGCTGCCAGGTGTTGATACAGTTCTGGGAACCAAACCAGGGTCCTCTGAAAGAGCAGGAAGTGCTTTTAACTTCTGGCCTATCTTTCCAGTCCCTAAAGTTAAAAAAAAATTAGGAAAATGTATTTAGAACTTTTCTTTGATGAATAACCCCAGCCTAGCAGTTTTTCTGCAGGCTCCCATCACTTTTTCTTTATCGACTCTGATGCCACTCGCAAGCAGGAAAGCACCTTTTCTAACTTGGGTGCTTTTGAGCGACAGGTTGAATCAATGTTCTGTGAGGGTTTTTGTTGAGCCGATCCTTGCGTTGGCCTCTAAAGAAGCTGAATGTGAGGATCTAACACTGATTCAGTCATGCTCTTGGGTATCTTTTTGCTTGCTTTTGCTTTTCTAAGACAAGTTCTCGTGAAAGAGCCCGGGCAAGCCTCCAATTTACTATGAGGCTCAGGCTGGCTCAAACTGCATCTTTTTTTTCTTTTCTCACTTTTCCTGAGTGCTGACAGCATGGGCAGGCACCAACTCACCTAACACTGGATCTGATTAGTGGTGTGGAGTCATCAGTTATACAAAATTATATTTGTTGAGGAAGGCCTTAAAGTTATTCTGGGCAATATTTTCATTTCTACTAACAAATTGTAAAGCCACCTACAAATATATGCACAAGGAACAGTTTTATGACCTTTATAGAGCATCTATCAGTATAAATTATAAATATCTCAGATAAACTTTGTCATCATATTGGAAAATACATCTACTCACAATAGCAGAGAAAGGTGGGAGATCTGTCAGGGTGTTTACAGTCTCCCAAGCTGGATGTAAAGTTCCAACTACTATGTAACACTCCGGAGGATCAGATAAAAAGATGCCTCCTTGATTAGCGAAGGAATGATAAATGTTTGAGGTGACAGGGGGATTAATTACTCTGACTGGATCATTACAGAGTGTATAAAGGAAGGGACACATCACACTGTGCACCCAAAATGTATGCAATTATCATGTGTTCATCAGAGCCCCAGACCTTAGCAGAACTGTATCCATGATGGAACTGTGTCCATTCAGGCCACGAAACTCCGCACGTACACAGCACCACCTGCCAAAATGAAAACAAAGACCTAATTCATCAAAGTCCATACTTCTGGGAAAGTCTCTAAATGTGCCTTTTGGTTTCTGTAGTTATGTTTCTGGCTAACTGTTCTTGTTTACTGAAGTATAACAACACAGACATGTTTCTTTTCTTTTATCTTTTTCTTTCTTTTTCTTAAAAGCTCACCCTGAGAAAGGTGGAGCCGACCCTAGGATCCTGAACACCAGTGTTGTCACTGTCTGGCTAATAAAGACTTCCTATTGGCTTGCACCCATGCCCAAGCAGTCTTCTCTGGTCAATATCGCTCGACAAAATGAAAGAATAAATTACGAATTTCTACATGAGGAAGAAAAGCTAAGTAACCGATTCCAGGAGGGTGTGCTATTAAAGGAAATCCATGTACACATGCTAGACTTGGTTCTTAGAACACGAGTATTGCTAATCAAACAAGTAAACAAAAACAAATGAAAACAACATCATTGGGACGAAAGTTGCGGCATCTATGGAAAGTAATAGGGACTAAAATGGTTGCCTCTAAATACCTGTGATAAAGCCAGCCCTGTTCCCAACACTACTGGAGCCCTCTGGATCTGGAAACTGCACAAACAAATCCTTAGAAAGAGCTGGGAATCTGGTTCCTTTGGTGAAGGGCTTGCCATGTGTCTAACTTACGTTTTGTTGCTGTGACAGAATTCCACCACCAAAGCAACTTAAGGAGGAACGCTTATTTGCCTTCTGGTCCTAAAGGGAGAGCCCATCATGGCAAGCAGGCCATGGCAGCAGGCAGCTGAAAGATCACGTTTCACCACACAGGTTGTGGGGTAAGGCTATGAGTTTCCAAAGCCCCGTTTCTAGGAGTGCCCTTCCTCCACCCACTGTTCAAACATGTGAGCCCACTGGGAGCATTTTTCCTCTAAGCCGCCACATTACAGAGGCATGAGGATCTGTATTTAGATTCCCAGAACCCACATAGAAAGTCAGGCAGCCTGCACAGGCTGCAATCCTAGTGCTGAGGAGATGGAGACAGGATGGTCCCCGGGGCTCACTAATCTAAGTGAATCTGGGAGCTCCAGACTCCCCGAGAGTCTGAAAAGGTAACAAAAGCTGAGTGATGGAGGAAGACATCAAAGTTGACTGATGGTCTCTACATACATGCACACACACGAATGCACACATGGGGAAAGGAATAAGTCAAGTTCAGTTGCTGAGGGTCTTGTATACTACATGCAATGTCCTTGAACTCTTTTGTGTAGGTGAGGGTGCATTCTAGGGGAGGAAGAAAACATCACCAGATACATACCAATGCCAAAGACGCTGTCCCTTTGAAGAACGGGTGAGAAATGTTGATATCTGTTCCCAGATATCAGACTTAAACTCACTTCTAGTTTTTTGGAATGTTTTTTTCCCCCTCCAAGTTTCCCTTTCCTACTTGAGCTTTATTTACTTCTGGCTGCCTATGACATATGAGAAAACCATGTCAGAAAGAATGATGTGAATAAGGAAGAAATGGCAGCCTCGATGAAAACGTGGTGATATCAAACATGGACACCGAAGGGGATACTACGGTGAGGTCCTCATTGCCACCCAAAGGCTATGTACTAAAGTCTCGTTCTTCGGATCAGCAGTGTTGAAGCCAAGGATTGTGCTGCGTGCCTTTAATCCCAGCCCTCAGGAAGCAGATGCAGCTGGATCTCTGAGTTTGAGGCCAGCCTGGTCTACACATTGAGTTCTAGGACAGCCAAGGCTACTCAGAGTAACCCTGTCTTGAAAAAAAATCGAAAGCCCCCAAATCCAAAACAAAACAAAACACGATAGCACTGGGACATCAGGGACATTCAAGGTTGCTGGGACCGCTGGGAGGCACAGACCTCTGTGGGTGTCCCTTTGAGGGGTGTGGGACCCCAGGCTCTTCCTTCGCTGTTCATTCCTGCCATGAAGGGAGCAGGTTTGCCGTACCACCAAGGTACTGCCACAGGCCCAGAGCAATAGCGCCTTTTGGTGATGACCGAGAATCTTCCAGACTCTGGGCCAAAATAAACATTTTCTCTTTCTAAGTTAATTACTTTGGGTATTTTTATTTTACATTAACAGAAAGTTGACTAATAAGAGCTTCTCTCAGATGTCCGTGTGTATGAGAATTGTGGCTTTTTAATTGTTAGCTGTAGCGTTTTGCCCTGGGCCACGCTCCTTTCTATAAATACACCTCCTATCATTGGCAACATCGTGAGCAGATCCAGGGTTCAGACAGGAGCCAGGGTGCTGTTCCACTGTGGGAAGGCCTGTGGGCCACCAGCAGCCTCTCTGGATTCTTGACTACATATGCCAGGTTGATTGCAGTCACAGATTTCTGCTCCCTATAATTTTGTGGGAAGGTAGTCAGAGAAGGAAGCAGAGTAACCAGGCACAGCGGTCTGTGTGGTTTGATGACAGGACTCCTGGAGAGTCCCAGGCGTGTTACATAAACCTAGATGTAGCTACAGCTTGAAGGGTCCTGGACAAGGAAAACTTTACTCTTGATTAAGAGTGTGTGCTGAGAAGAGGGAACACACAGAGACAGGAAACACTTTTGGTTTTTATTCTAAAGCAGGTGATAACTGCGTCTTTTTTTTCCCATTGGTTGGTATACGACTTCACAGTCTTACCTTAATTGGCTAGTCTGAAAAGAATTAGTGTACAAGAAACAAAGGAAGAGGAAAGGGGTCCCTGCTTCAAGAAGAAAGGGGTCGCTGATTTAGGCCATCAAATTTCTGGAAAACAGTAGTGTGGACTTTTATGTAAACAAATGCTTTACTATGTGGAGCGGTAGAGAGATTAAAACATTTGCAAGGCAGGGAGGGGATACGAAGATTTGAATTCCTTGTCCTAAACACAAGTTTTATAGGATTTGATGGAAAAAAATTATATTTGCTATTTCTTACACTGGGATGCTGAAGTTGGGACAGGAAACAGATCTAGCCAAAGTCTCTTCTCCTCTGGCAGAGGGAACAGTAAATTAGACCATCAAAATCCAAACATCAGCAGTGCTGAACACACACTTACACACACACACACAAATACATACATATACACACACACTACACATATATACTCACGCACTTACACTTTCGCACACACGCACACTCACATACACACATACACACATTCACTCATATGCACACACACTCACATTCACACACGTCCACATACACACACATATACACACATTTATACACACATATAAGTACAAATACACCACACGCACACACACACCTGTGCCTGAAGGGCTTTGATCTGTCAGGTTGACTCAGAAATTTGTGACATTTGGTGGCCCAAAAGAGCAACCCAGTCGATTACAGATGTTGTCCAGGAAACAGTCTTAGATTTATATGATTCCACATACTGAAAGAGGAAAGGCCATGACCTAAGATCGCAGAGGTCAGAGAAGGACCAGAGGAAAGGAGCAAAGATGTAATCAGTGTTCCCCATGGGGCTGGGCAGGTAAGAGAGTTTGCTGCAAGTTCAGGACTGATTAGAAGCAAACAGAAGAGCTCAGAGAATGGATTGTGTCGAGTCCCTGCTGACAGGGATCCTGCTCCCCAAATAGATGAGATGTGCTTTTGAACACTGAATCTAGAAAGGAAAAACAAGGTTTCATGGCACCCGGACTTCTAAGAGACTTGAGTAAGTCTCCCTGCTAGGATCTGAATATCTGTGTCCAATCCAAACTCATATGTTGACCTGCAATCTTCAATGTGATGTGTTAGGAGGCGGGAAAAGTCATCATGATGGGATTAGCTTCTTTACGCAGAGGTTCAACGATGCCCTGTAGCCCTTCTGTTCTGGAAGCTACAGTGAGAAGCACTGTCTGCAGGAGTGGGCTATCCCCTGCTAACTACCAAACCACCTTGACCTTGGACTTTTCATCCTTTGAACAGGCAGGAAACCAATTCCTAATGTCTGTAAACCCCTAGTCCGTGCTATTTTGTTGTAACAGCTTGCAGGGACTGAGGCAAAACCAATCCATCATGGGTCCTGGGGGACACACCTGAGATCAATATTCAGGCATGCAGCATGGAGCACTTCCATTGGAATGCTGGCGTTTGTTCTCATGCTCTCTGTCCCCATTAGGGATGGAGAGTGGTAGGGATGGACAAATACCCTCGTGTGCACTTGAGGTACTTTTTTTTTTTAAAGCACAGCCAGGATGACGTAACCCAAGCTGCCCTCAAATTCATGGGGATCCTTCTTCTTCAAACCTCCTAAGTGCTGAGTTTACAGGAATGTTTTGTGGGAGGCATGGAGGTCCATGTGCCCACAAGTAAGCACCAGGGGAGCCTGGAATGTTAGCACATGGGGTTGTTCCTTCAAGGAAAGGAATTGGTAACCTAGTAAATGTCCAGAAGGCTGGCAGCCACTGAGCATTCTAGACCCGTGATGGTTCCACTATATGTGTGGTGGGAGACGACAGCAGACCCTTTCCCAGACCCCTGTCATAACCTTGTTTTTTTCTCGGTCAATCTATAGAACCCATCTTTATGGTCACATGTACTTTACAAAGAGTTTCAGTGTAGTCAAGTCTTCGCTTTACTTAGCTTACTTTGTTCCTCAAGGAGATTTACGTGTGCTTAATTGTACACACAGGACTGAGTTAACTGTCACCAGGTATGCTGGACAGTTTTATGTCAACTTGACACAAATTAAAATCACTTGAGGGGAGGGAATCTCAATTGCGAAAAGGCCTCCATGAGATCACACTGTGGGCAAGCCTGTATGCTATGGTGATTGTCCGGGAAGGGTTCAGCCCATTGTGGGTGGTGCCATCCCTGGGCTGGTGGTCCTGGGTCCCATATGAAAGCAGTCTGAGCAAGCCATGAGGAGCAAGACAGTAAGTGGCACCCCTCCATGGCCTCTGCATCAGCTCCTGTGTCTAGGATTCTGTCCTGACTTCCTTTGATGATGAACAGTGAAAGTGTAAGTCAAATAAACCCTAGTTTGAGCCAGCATTGGCTACTTAGTCATGTTGAACTGAACTGCCTTCCTGACTCCAGTGGATTGTTGCTCTACGGGCTGTGGTGGTCACAGAGGCCACCCACTTCAATGCAGCCTCACTCCCCGCCTTTTGATGTGGTCTTAAGCTCTTTTTACTTCCCTTGGGTGTCTCTCTCTCTTCTGGGTATTATATAGTGATAGACCTGAGGATCCTTTCTTGATCTGGAAAGTGTGGAGACAGGCAGCCTGAACCAAGTGCTGGGCCACCGTGAGTGGCAGCAGGGATGTTGGAGCTTGTCTACCTGGATGAAGCAATAGCACCCCGTAGCTATGAACTCTCCAGGCTGCATTTTTCCTAATCAGGAAAGTGTCAAAATACTCATACATGGCCCCAGAGTTGTTCTGTGGTTTAAATGAAGACAAATATCTATATATCATATCTATATCTATTTCTATCTCTCTTTATATACATATATCTGTGTATATATATGTATGCATATATGTATACATATATACACATGTATGTATATACATATATATACATATGTATATACAGAGAGAGAGATAATGGTACAAAGTGTTTGTTTAACAGTGATTTACTGAGCCTTTACTAGGTCAAATCATTGAGAATTAGGCAGTGAACAAAGCCAGGCATTTGTTGATGTGGTGCTTATATTCTTCACTAGAAGATGCTGTTAATCTAATGAATAAGCAAGAAGACAGCATAGGATTAGATAGTCTGGAGAGTATAAATAAGGGATGAGTGGTGGAGAATGACTGATTTAGTTTGAATGGTTGAGACAGCCTCTTAGGGAGATGGTACTTAATGGAAGCAGGCAACCCCCTGAGGCTGGGACAGGAGCCTCACTGGCAAAGGGAACAGCTTGTACCATATGCAGGCCAGGGAGATGCTTGGCATATCAGCAGAATGTAAAGGCCATTGTGATTAGAGCACAGGGAATGGAGTGTATGCAATAAAGCACAGAGTAGGTAGGGACAGAGCATGACAGACCTGGAGAATGTTATAAGGAAGAATTTCAGATAACCTCAAAACCATATTTAGTGGTTAGTAAATGTTAATGAGATAACTGACAATGATCTGACTTATGCTTTTGAAATCTTGTCTGACTGTGTGCTGGTTTGAATGAAAATGGCCCCCAGAGGTTCATAGAGTGTGGCACTGTTAGGAGGGGCGGCCTTGGTGGAGGTAGTGTGTCCCTGGGTGTGGGCTTTGAAGTTTCAGATGCTCAAGCCAAGCCCTGTAGCTCACTTTCTTCTCTCTCTCTTCCTGCTGCCTGAAGATCCAGATGTAGAACTCTCAATACCGTATCTGCCTGTGTGCCAATGTGCTTCCCATCATGACAATAACAGACTAAAAGTCTGAACCTGTGAGCCAGTCCCAACTAAAGATTTTTCTTTAAAGAGCTGCAGTGGTCACGGAGTCTTCACAGCAATAGAAGACTAACAGAGACCGCCTCATGGACCATGGAGTTTATGGAGGTGGACAATAGTGAGAGCAGAAGCCCAGTGAGGAAATAGACAGGTTGGTTCCTAGAATAGAAATAGAATAGTTCCTAGAATAGAAACTTCCACTTTAGTGGGGTTTGAGAGCACTGGAGTGGCTAGACACAACTTGGAGATCAACTTGGCAACATTTTGTTGTTACTTTGTTGCCAATGGGGAAGGTGGAAGGGGAAGGGGGGGGCAGCTAGGGAGACCAGACTAAGGTCTCCAATCGGGGATTCCAGGTTTTTATCACCATGGGATAAAAAATTCAGCTAGAAGTCAGGAATCAGGAGGAAGTTTTATAATGGGGTGAAATACACACTCCAGGAACATCTCAAGAGAGTGGTGGCTGCCAGGAATCTGGGGACAAACTTTAATAGAAGGAGGATGATTAATGAGTTAAGGCAGGGCAAGGCAAGGAATTCCCGGAATAGACCTGACTTTCCTGGAAGTGTGTCAGCTCTCTTGGAAAAGTCAAGTCAGTCAAGTTCTGAAAGGTGTCCGTGGTATCTGTCTTCATATACGATTTTTCAGATGGGATGAGCCTTGGGAGCAGGCAATTTTGCAAAGCAAATGACATGGAGATCCCATTACACGGAAGCAAAGCACATTGAGCTTTCTCTGGTCAACCATGTTGCTCCCAGCTGGGTTTGGGGCTGCATCAGCCCTGGGGCTCCATCAGCCTTGAAACACTTCATATTTTCCGTCCTTCCCTATGCATATGTAACCCACCTCAGGGTGGATGTAGGGACAGAAGATAGAAGGGTACTGATTCAGGGCTGGAGAGATGGCCCACTGGCTGCTCTTCCAGAGGAACAAGAGTTCAATTCCCAGCAAACACATGGTGGCTCACAACCATCTACAATGAGATCTGGTGCCTTCTTCTGGCCTGCAGGTGTACAGGCAGACAGAACATTGTATACGTAGGCTTGACAGCAAATGCCTTGCCTTGCTGGGTCACCTTGCCAGCCTGATAACTTTTTTTACCACTATGGAGAAATTGAGAAACAAGTTGTGGTGGCTATTTGCTTAAATCATGCTAAATTTAATATCCCTGTTTGTCATCCTACTGGCAGTGTCAAGCATACAAGGGAAGAAGCAGCGGTCCTCGAGAGCAACAGGGGCTCTCTCATCTAGATATACAGAACTCACAGTGTGGGGTGCCTGGTGAACCCGGAGAATGAAATTCACAGAGCACAGAGGGTGAATATTGATAAGCATTCTTCTGCCCGTGAAATGAGCTAATCCAAGAGAGGTTAGAATATTTAAATGCAGGTTTAAGGGAGAGGTTGTCATCGAGTTCACCAGGCCAGGGAAGCTGCCATGCAGGGGGAGTTAGAAAAGCAGGGAGGGGAGAGAAGAAAGTATGGACACAGAGGTAGAAAGACAGACAGACAGACAGACAGACAGACAGACAGACAGAGAAGAAATGAGATGGAGAAAGAGAGAGAGAGAAGGGAACCAAAATGTCTGGGGTATATAGTAAAGAACCTCTTGGGGAGCAGAAGTCCCCCACCCCAGGCCCTGGGCTAGAGAGTTCAGGGTAGAGGATAGGGTGTGTTAACCACGTGCTGTACAGGTAGGGACTGAGGGATGCTGGGAGAACCTGGCTGAAAAGGCACCTTCTTGTGGGTCTGGAGCTCAACAAATATTAGGACAGAGTTATCATAGGCTCACGGGTGAGGACTGCGGGCAAACAGAGCTCCTGAATGGCAGGTGGGGGTTCCTGGAAGTGGGTTCCCATTTAACTGCTAGTCTGGGGGCATGGGGAGGTGAGCTGGCCATTCTGGTTGGCTCACCAACGCTGTCTACCTGACTCTCAATTTCAGTCACATCCCTACAAACAGATCCTAGATAGTGATGCTCATCTGGGCATATGAAAGGAGAATAGAGATTACAAGCCCTCAGGGCAGGAACCAAAGCCCCTTTCTGGTATTTTTGGCTTCTGACCAAGACAAAACCAAGGACATTTCCTGCTTCTTATTGCTGAACTGCCAGACCAGTTTCTATCTCTTGTTCTCATCAAACACCTGAGGACGCTGGGTGAAGGAAGACAGGATTAGAAACGCGGGTCACACTAGAGTTAGCCTGGAGTACAACCGTAGGCAATGAAAGAATCCTGAAGAGTAGACAGAGAAGAGGTCCCAGGTCACAGCAACAGTCCAAGACTGAGCTGAGGGATTAGAGAAGGAACCAGTGAGAAAGGAAGAAGAGACGGCTACAGGCTCACTGTTCTTTATAAACAGAAAGCTGAAGAGATGAAAGTATTTCAAAGGGGAAGTGGTGGTCAAAGGCAACCCTGCCAGCTATTGTGGAAAAGTTAAGTCAGTTGAGAACAGAAAATTGTCGCCGGGCTGAAAACCAAGAAGATCCTCGTGACCTTTCCGAAGCCTGGCTGCTATGGTTGGGAAGACATAAAGACTTGGTGATGGATGAAGTTCAGAGACTTAGGGGGAAGGCTGGTGACTATGGCCTTTTGTGCTGCTCTTTCAAGATTGGAATAATAAAGGGAAGGATCAAAAGAAAACCTTTTCTACTTCCAAGACAGAGAGAACAAGGGTAGCCATCCTTAGCACACCACCTCAGCCCAGTTCAGTCAGAGACTGCATCAAAGCAACTGCCTTCCCCATAAGACAGTAATCCAGAGGCTCACTTCATAGCTCTGTGGGGAGAACTTTGGGGAGGGCTGCCCATAGCAGGTGCAATCAAATCTATTGCAATGTAGGTGTTTATCTATATACCTAGAAACCCAACCTGGACTATTTTAATACCAACAATAATCAATATATTCATTTTATAAATCATTTTTACATGGTTATTTAATGTCAACGACCCTTTACTTTCACCCTAAGATTTTGGAAAGCTCTAATCTTGTTAATGAGATGCTTAAACCAATTTAACAACATGACTAATTCTGCGGTCTAGTCACCAATTCCAACAAGAAATTTCTCTTTAGGAAAAGTTCATTTGGTATGCACATTCATTTGATGTCTAGTTATAGATAATATAATTTATGGGCTGTGAGGCAAGAATATCCTTTTCTAACAATGAGCTAGTTGAGTCTGCAATTGTTTAGTTCCTTCCATTTCCTTAGGCAAAGCAGTTCCTTAGAAAACTAAAGAACAAAAACAATGTGTTTGAATTCAGTTCCCAGCCTCATCCTCCAAATTCTCTCCGAATGTTGAAGCCTGTAGCTTGCCTTCTGCACTTCACCCTGAAGAAGCTGTTATTTCTAGGCCTTTTTAGAAGCTAAACTGATTAGTCGGAGACATCAAATTCATTCAGACTGCCTCCCCTCTTCAACATCATTTCTGTGATTTCCCAGCACTGAGAGGAGGTGGGAAGGGGAAGGGAAAGAGGAGAAGAGAGAAAAGTAGATCCTTTAAAAACGGTGTCTACATGCCTTAGTTTTGAAGACATAATATGGCATTGAAGATGGAAAAGAATAAGTTGTCATAAACTTCACTTGGCTGCTGGAATTGGTAAGGATCAGATGATGAGTTCACTGCTCACTCTGATGATTTCATTGAGGACGGGAACAGCGGTTGCTGCTCTCTGAAGCCCCCTCCCCACCCCAAACACACACATTCTCTTTTCTTCGCTTGAGGCTTAGCAATTCCTCACTGTTAGAGGTAAAGGGGCCCCTCACCCCACCCCAATAGCAGTGCTGATGACAATGTCTTAAACAGAAAGACTCTGGCTGGAGAAACAGAAGCCTGTTTTCTGTTTACCCAGGAACCTCCCTTGATCCGTCCCTGTAGGCTTTGATTAAACCATTAAACGGCAACCATCTTGGGCAAAGGCATCTAATTGTCAGTACGAACAGCCTGTATCAGCTCAAATTCCCCACCCCACTGACTGTCATACAATATCTGCTTGTTTTTATGTCATTTTGCTTCTCCCTTTTCCCAACCCTGAACAGTCTTGGCAGTTTGATCCCCAAATAAACCTTTCTTTCTACCCTCAGAGTGGTTCAGTTTGGTGATTGCATTGTGCCTTTGCTTATACTTACCCTTTCATACTGTGGTTAATATATCATATCACTTTATATATATAATATGTATATTATCTATAAGATATAATGTAAATTATATATAAAAAATGTTTAAGCACATGCCTTTAATCCTAGTTCTTGGGAGGCAGAGGCAGGTGAGTTTTTGAGTTCAAGGCTACAGAGCCTGGTCTACACAGCAAGTTCCAGGATGGCCAGGGCTACACAGGGAAACCATATCTCAAAATACAAACAAACAAAAAACAAACAAAAATTGTATATATTTTTTCATGTATCACTTGAAAGAAATAGAAGAGCTCTCTTTTACTTCTCAGTATTTACAAATAATTAGGTGTTTTTGCCCCTGAAGCATCCTTTCTCCGTGTCCTGATACCCATAGCTGCCAGGACTGATTGGCAAGGAGGATGAGCTGGGAAGATCACATGTTCAAGGCCAGCCTAGGTACTTAATGAGATCTCATCCCAAAACACTACCAATACTACCTTCTGTCATCCTCCTCCTCTTCTCCCCTCTCCCCCTCTCCCCTTCTTGAGATAGGTTCTCACTATGAAGCCCCAGCTGGCCTAGAACTCAGTATGTAGAGCAGACTGGCCTCAAACTCACAGAGATCTATGTACCTGCCTCTGCCTCCTGAGTGTTGGGATTAACGATACATGATACCACACCCAGATCCTTTAGCACAGTTTTTAAAATTATGGAAAGAATGGGGTTAAAGAGTTGGCTCAGAGGATAAGAGCACTGGATGTTCTTCCAGAGGACCTAAGTTCAAGTCCCAGCACCCACATGGCAGCTCACAACCATCTCCAACTGTAGTTCCAGAAAATCTGAGGGTACCAAGCACACATGTGTTGCCCAGATGGACATGCAATAAAATGATAAAGTAAACCATGGAAAGGGAACACTAAATGAATGACTACCTTAGATTTGGTGTCACAGTTAGTCATGTTCTCAAGGTTTTTTTATCCTATGACGAGGGACAGGCTATGAAAACTGTTGAGCACAACTTCTGAGCAAGGCAAACTTAATGATTCCCACAACGCAGCTGTTCGATAACTTTTTACTGGTGAAGACGTCATACTTTAAGATGTTGAGACACTTCCTTGATGTCACAAAAAGGCAGAGACCCAACAAAGTGGTTTTTGACAGCTCAAGTCAGTGGCACTCAACTGTCCTCTGTGGCTGGCTTCAGAGTTCACTCTCCACCAGGGAGACAGTCCCCCACCCTAGGGATCCCAGCCTGCTGCCAACTCCACCAGGTGCACCCTCTACCAGAGCATCCTTCGGACGGACGCTGCATGGGGTGAAGCAGGGCAGAGCAGAGGACATGCTAGGCAGCTTAGTTCTGGGCTCTACAGCCTGAACCCACTTGTAGCAGAGGTGAGAAGGAATGCCAACTGGTTCAGGTTGCACTATTGCCCATCTGCCCATCACATGACGGCCTCCCAGGTTCCCTTCCCAAATTAAGCAGGCAAAGAGGTAGAGGAGAGTGAGAAAACCACCATGGGAACCTGCCAGGCCCCTGTGCATAGGAAAACAGCAGCCCAGGAAGTAGAGTCGAAGGCCAGCAGGAAGGACAGTCTTGGAGAGGGTGTGTCCTGTGCAGGAAGCTGGGAGAAGGGTGGAACTGTTTGGACTTGGCCAGTTTGAGACCTTTGTACTGAAGGCAGTTGCTATATCCTGGGGCAACAGCAGAGAAAGCACACATTGGTCCTGGATTCCAGTCCTGACAACAGTTGATACTGACAGCGTGTTGGGTGTATCTTCCTTGTCTTTTTATTCTTGGTTCCCAAGAATATGAATATATATATATATATATACATATATATATATATATATATATGTTTTCTTTAAGTTAACCTGTGCAGATGACATTCCGGTCCTCTCTGGAATTGCGGTTTTCTTTCTTTCTGTGGCCCCTGCGGTAGGTCCACCACTGGAGGCCTTCAGATGTCCTCTCTCTTCTCCATCCTTTCTGTGCACCTCTCACCTCAGAGCTCTCTTCTCTGGAGACTCTCACCTCACCCCCCTGTTTTGAGGAAGGCTCTCACTGTCTATGTATGTAACCCAGGCTGGGCTTGAACTCGCGATCTTCCTGCCTCAGCCTTCCCAGTGCTGAGATTAGTCATATACACACTAGACCAGGCTTCTTTCCTGATTCTTTTCTCTTTTGGCATGCTGAAAGTTCTACAAAACAGCACTGTGTCTTACATGCTGTGGGGGCTCACTACCTGATCCCCAAACTTTAACAGCCTCTCCTGTAACAGGGGATAATGATGATAATCTCACATGGCTGCTGTGATGATTCCAAACTGTTGTTCTTCAAAATGGAGCTTTATGTCAAACATGTCAGTCCATTTTTTTTCCAATTTCAAAATGTATATGGCTTCCTTCATTTATCTTGGGGAACACTGCTCTCCGCTAATCTGTGGGACAAAAAGTAAACAATCAGTGCTGGCGAGTTTCATGTCAACTTGACACAAGCTGAAGTAATCTGGAAGGAGGAAACCTCAGTTAAGAAAATGTCTCCATAAGATCAGGTTGAAGGCAAGTCTGTAAGGTATTCTTTTTAATCAGTGATGGATGGGAGAGGGCCCAGTCCATTGGGGGTGGTGCTATCCCTTCCTATCCTGGGTTCTATAAGAAAGCGGACTGAGAAAACCACAGGGAGAAAGGCAGTGAGCAGCACTCCTCCATGGCCTCTGCATCAGCTCCTGTCTCCAGGTTCCTGCCCTGTTTGAGTTCCTGTCCTGACTTCCTTCGGTGATGTGGAAGTGTAAGTGGTCATGGTGCTTCGTTACATTAATAGAAACCCCAACTAAAACACAATCTCTTCTTTTCTTCTGGAGCCCTTCGTCTGGAAAAAGCACATACCCTGGACCAGGTACTTTTATTTTTAGTACATTATTTATCCTGTCCTGATTCTCCAACAGGTGTCATTGAGGCAGGATAGGATGACCAAGGATGTTAAAGGGACATGAGACAGAAAGAAGCCCTTCAGTCTTGGAACCTGGTTTATACCCTTTGGTGGCTGAGACCAAATTGCTTGCAAAGAACTATAATTCATTTTTGGAGAAAAAGCTCACAAACAAGATTATGACCCATGTTTATAGCTGAAACACCTGCCTTGGACAGGGGAACTAGTTTAGTCCCCAGAGTCCTGGTCTCAAAACACAAAGGACCAGAGATGGATACCCAGAATCTACACTGGAGAGCCTTAGACAAGTGATTCCTGGGACTCGCTGGCCAGCCTGCCTAGCCTGCTCTGCAAGGTCCAGGCCAGTGAGAGACTCTGTCAGAAAAAAAAAAAAAAGAAAAAGAAAAAAAGAAGATGGTGCCTGAGGCATGATACCCAAGGATGTCTTTTGGCCTCTGTACAAGTTCAAACACATGCATCCACACACAGTTACACACGCACGCCAAACAGGCTTTGACATTGTAACCCTAAGGAGAATATGAATTCCTTTGACCTTTTCTGACCTATGACTCTCTTATCAGCCTTTAAACATGGACAATATACCTCATAAACCACTTTATGACCTCATTTACTAAGTAAAGTTCTTTAAGTCAGATGTGATAGAGCATGCCTGATATCCCAGGACTCAGAAGAGAGGCAGGAAGATTACAAGTCCAATGACATCCTGGACTACATGAGACCATCTCAAAGGACAAGACAAAAAAAAATGGTATATGGGCATTTGTTCAGTTGTAGAGTACTTGCCCCTAACAAGGGAGAAGGAGGCAGAAGCTCAACATCTTCAGCTTCATAGCAAGTTAGAGACCAGTCTGAGCTACAGGAAACCCTGTTTCAAAAGTCACTAATACCATGTATGTGTGTGTATGTGTGTGTGTGGGGGGAGGGGGTTTGGTTTGTTTATTGTTAAGACAATTGGATGCGACTTTGATACCTTCTCTCTTGAGCAGCCCATGGACACTGTGGTAGTTTCAATGGGAATGCCCCCTCCCCGTATGTTTGAGAACTAGGTTCCTAGTTTGGGAAGGATTAACAGGTGTGGCCCTTTGTGAGGTGGGGGTCATCACCTGGGTTGGGCTTTAAGGTTTCAAAAGCCCACAACATTCCTAGTTAGCCCTTCCTGCCTCCTGCTTGCTGATCGGATGTAAGCCCTCAACTATTGTTCCAGCACCATGCCTGCCTGCCTGCCGCCATGTTCCCCTCACCGTGACGGTTATGGACTCGCCCTCTTCAACCATGAGCGCCAGCAAAAAATTTTTTAATACGTTGTATTGTGCGGTGTCTCTTCACAGCATGTGAAGCATTGGCTGAAGCGTCTTCCTCAGGCCTCAGGTCTCAACTGTGTACATGAGATAGGCATGTGTACAACTATCCCCCGCTAGCAGAAACCCCAGTTCTCAATAAACTCCAATTTTGCTTCATACAGGCTCATATTCTTTTCTGTGGTATAAGAGTCCCAGTTTCCGTCAGGTGTGGTCATGTTCAGCACACCTTTAATCCCAGCACTTGGATCTCTGTGAGTTCAAGGCTGACGTGGTCTATAAAGTGAGTTCCAGGACAGTCAGGGCTACACACAGAGAAACCCTGTCTGGAAAATAAACACACACACACACACACACACACATACACACACACACACACACACACAGAGAGAGAGAGAGAGAGAGAGAGAGAGAGAGAAGAGAAGCAAAGGGAAGACAAGAGAAGAGAAAAGCGAACAGAAGAGAAAAGTTTCATCTTCACACGAGTGAAAATGGAGGTGGCCCAATTGCCAATGCCTGTCTCCCATCGCCATTACTATATAGGACAAGATGGCCCTGGGGGCATTGGCTGAAGCGTCTTCCTCAGGCCTCAGGTCTCAACTGTCCTCCTATCTTCCTGGTGGCTGTGATGGCTACTGAGCCACCTACACCCACCTCCGGGTCTCCTTCCGTGACTAATCTGAGTCCCAGCACCTGCATGTGGGCTGAGTGTTTCTCCTGAGTTCTGTCCTGTAGATCAAGAGCCCTAAGCTGCAGTCTGAAGTGGCTGGGTCCCACCACGGTGCAGAGGAGTTCTGCTAAAAGTATCCTCAGGGAATCGCAAAAGCTGGCCTTCCCATGTTTCTCCTACACATGTGGTGGAAACCTCATACTTTTCATTAAATAACAAACAAATACTATTTATTTTTAATTTTACTTTATGTGTACGAGGGTTTTGCCCACAATATATGTCTTTGCCTATTACAGTGTACACGGAGGCCGGAGGAGGATGTCAGATCCTCTGGGATTGGAGTTAGAGATAGGCGTTAGCCATTGGGTGAGTGCTGGAATCCAACGTGGGTCCCCTAGAAGACAGCCAGCACCCTTAACGATTAACTAGCATCATTCCAGCCCTGAATAGGCTGTTCTTGAAGTACAACTAAATCAGCCACATTTTATATCAATCTCAGACTCAGTTGTTTATCCTTTTTCTATAGAAAGCAGACCTCATGTTAGTTCATTCTCTCCTCTGCGTCATTAACAATCACATTCACAGTCCTGCAATGTTTTTTCTTCATATTTTTTCTATACTAATCTTTGTTAACCTAATCATGAGAAATTATTAATCATTTTCTTCTCTCATAAGCCACAAACACTGTGCAGAGAAAAGAAATGCAAGATCTTACCATGCATCAAACAAAAATATACATACAATCAGGGAATCCTGTTGCATATTAATAACCAGTAACCACATAGACACATAACCACAATAAAGGTTTTATATTTTATCATATTTTTACACATTTGGATTTACATAGTTAAAATATTTAACAGTTTTATTATTTTTAATGTTTTTTTACTATTATTAATATGTGTGCATGTGTTTGTGTGTGAGTGCGTGCACATGCCATGTACATGTGGAGGTCAGGGGGACAACATTGTAGAGTTAGTTCTCTCCTTCCACTTTCATGCGGATTTAGCGATCTAACTATCTTACCCGATGCCCACCAGGCTTGTGTGGCAAGTGCCTTTAACCTGCTGAGCAATCTCAGCAACCTTATATTGTGGGGTTTTTTTTGTTTGTTCATTGGTTTGTTTATTTGTTTGTAAATCTGCCTTTCACTTAAGCATCCCTACTAGGAAATATCCAAGGTTAATTTTTTTAAAGTGACATTTAAGTTTTTTCACTTGGTATTATGTGAGATGAGGACAATAGAGAAAAATAAGATACTTTGTAGAATTTTGCACATCGAGTTGTGAGCCGTAAGTAACACGGTGGATCTGGTATGGTGTGGTAACACACCTGTGGTCTCAGTACGTGGGAAGAGAGAAAGGCAAAGAAAAAGCACCGCTCTCAGGAAGGCCACAGGACGGCTCCCAGCCCACATAGCTAAAGTGCTGCTGATCCTCTCTGTGTGGTCTCGGGAGGTTCATAAAGTGGGACTGAGACCAGAATCCTCATTTCTTCCTTCAGATGTATTATTACTGAGATTCAAGCTGCTGATGAACTTCCTTCAAGGGCATGTGAAGTTCTTTATCAGATTCTTCCTATGGGAAAGCGTTAGTCTGCAGCGTGCACCACCGTGGTTTGGCTGGAGCATTTGGAAACTACCGTTCCTTGTTCTTCTGATGTGAGATGTACATGCCTTGACTCTGGAGGGCTATGTCCATCATGCTCTCCAGGTATTGCTTCAGAGGGAAGAAATAGCCCACACTTATGGATATCAATACTTATCAATACAGAGAGCATTGTGGCAGATTGTTCTAAAAACCATGTGTGTGTGTGTATGTGTTATATACATGTTCATTTTACAATACTTTTTTGAAATGTGTATGTCCTGGCCCCTTTAGTCTGGGAAGGGTTTTTTGACAGGCCCAACTAACTCATTTTGTGGCAGTGATCCTATGTGACTTGAGGAGAATTCATAGAAAGGATACAGGCTGCACCTGACTCTCCGTCTCTCAACATAGACCTTGGAAAACCTGACCTCCTGTGTAAAAATTTCCATTGTGAAGCCAGCATCTCCATAATGTAAGATCTACTCCCCCAACCCTGTCCCCTGCAAAAAAAATAAAAAAATAAAAAAACCCCAAACACCAAAAACCAAAAACTAAAGCAAACAAGTTCCTCTGAAGAGAATTGCCCAGCAAAACACTACAAAGCACGCAAGGAAACAAGCTGACACAAATGGGGCCCATATGTGTACAAATGGGAGAGTTTGCTCAGGCAGCTATAAATAAAAGAAGCATTTCTGAGTAAATGCGCTAAAAGCATTTAACGAGATGTTGGGGTAGTGGTACGTGCTTTAGTCCTAGCATTTGGGAGGCAGAGGCAGGTGGATAATCTGTGAATTTGAGGCTAACCCTAACCCTGTGAGCAAGTGGCAGGATTATCAGGGCTATGTAGAAAGACCCCTGTCTCAAGCACGCGCACGCGCGCACACACACACACACACACACACAGTTAATAAGATAAAGGAAAAAAAAACATGAAAAAAGAACCAACAACTTTAAAAAAGGACGAAATGAGATTTTAGGAAAATAAACAAATGAAAACTCAATGGTCATATTGAGAAGCAGGCAAAATTGAGCACTCAAGAGACGGAGACAGAAGGATTATGGCAAGTTTGAAGCCGTACCGAGCTACGCAGAGAGTGGTAGGCCAACCACCAGAGCTACACAGCAAAACCTTATCTTAAGAAAGACAAAGGAGGAACGTTGGTAACAGACCACTAGACATAGCTGCAGATAAAATTAGGGTTTGGCAATCTATCAGAGGAAATTATCCAGGACTAGCAAAGAAAAGCAAAGAGGAGAAATATGAAAGAAAAATTAAGATTTGGAGGATAATATGAAAATCTCTGAGCTAGGTATAAGTTATAGAAACATAAAATATAGAAAATTGCATGGAGCAGGAATGAAGAAAAGTAACACTTGAATATGAAACATTTTTTGATTTAAAGAAGGATTTGTGTTTTTAGAGTCAAATGAATATCAAGTTAAAAAAAAAACTAGACTAAAACTAAAACTAAAAGCCAAAATCCACTTAGATTCATTCAAACCATTAATCCGAACACAAAGTGAAAAATGAAAAGATTTGTTGAACAGGAAAGTCTCTGTAGGGTAAGGAGACTTGAGTGTGGACCCTTCGTTGCTAGCCTAGGAGCCAAAAGGTGATTAGTCACTCTAAAGAATCACTGCCAGTGTAGAATGCCATAACCAATGAAACAGATTCAGGGATGGGAGAAGGTTAAGATAGGAGATCACAGGCCTTTGGTGAGAGAGAAACTTAAAAGAGCATTCTCAGCCAAGCACACGCCAGTGTCCGCAGGGGTCCGTTGAAGCATATGCTCCTTCCTGCCACTTCTTCCTACGGCCGCAGACGCAGTATCACTTCCCTCCTCTGAACGTGGGCAAAGCCTTCGGAGGTGGATGTAATGTGGAACAGCGGACACACCCAACAATCTACTAAAGTGTACTGTTCCGTGAGAAGGAAACACGCTGTGGGGGAGGGGCCGCGGCAGCCCAGTTTTCCCAGAGCCTTTCAGTCTAATTAATATACATAATGAATGAAAACAGTTGTAAAAAGAACTCTAAGCAGGAGGTATATGGCCTTAGCTGTTATTGTGCCTATTCTGGCATCCCTGCATCTGGGTTTGGGGATGATCATGGGTTTAGGGGGGAAAAAAGCTAAAACTTGGGCTGTCAGAATGATCTGATAGTAGTAAGAGCAAACTGTATTAAGACACAGTGACTTGGGATGCTTAAAAAAAGAAAGAACTAGTTATACTGTGTAATCAGTAGCAAAAAGAAATCTATTTTATTATACAACAAAGAATTTAATGTAACAAGACAATGAATGTAATATTTTTTCTTGATTTATCTTTTGAATTATTTTATGTGTATGTGTGTGCCAGACTGTCTACATGTGTAACATGTTCATGCAGGTAGCTGAGGCCAGAAGAGGGCATTGGGTCCTCTCAAGCTGGAGCAGCTTTGAGCTGCCCAATGTGGGTGCTGACTGGCATCTGAATTTGGGGTCCTCAGGAAGATCAGTAAGTGTTCTTAATCACTGAGCCATCTCTCCAGGCCCCTGAACCTCTCTGCAAGACACCAATCCCATTAATATAGGATCTGCTGTCATGACCAAACCACTTCCTTAAGTGTTCATGGAAGTGAGGACTGACTTCAACAGGATTTGGGGGAGACACAAACATTCAGACCATAGAAACAGCTGCACACGTAGCCAGATTCAAGTACTGATCTGGATTGCAACCTTGGCTTAGGGATTTTACACAGGAGGCCCTTGGATTAGCTGTTTTCTTCTTTCCCAGCTTTAGTATCTTTTCTTTTTAAAAAGTTACATGTGGTGTGTCTGTGTGTGTGTGTGTGTGTGTGTGTCTGTGTGTGTGTGTCTGTGTGTGTGTATGAGAGAGAGAGAGAGAGGGAGAGCTCTTGGGAGTAAAGTTACTCCTTCTACCAGATGGGTCTGGGAGTCTGAAAGTTGTCATCAGTCTCCACTGTAGTTTCCCGTGAAAGGCGCTAATATGTCTTAT
>CM053745.1:26642972-26749852 GCA_028658305.1 Pachyuromys duprasi | reverse complement strand
AGAGAGAGAGAGAGAGAGAGAGAGAGAGAGAGAGAGAGAGAGAGAGAGAGAGAGCGCTGGCAGTTTTTACCATGCAGCAAGGCCAGGAATACTTTTATGAGGAAGGCAGCCCTTAGGGTGAATAGTGAAAGATGAACAGGTGTTTTACAGGCTGAGTAAGAGGAAGAACATTCCAGAAGAGGGCACAGCATAGAAACAAGTGGCCTGAGGGGACCTGCCCCCGCCATGAACTCACAGTGTTTGAAGGGATTGCTGAAGGAGGCACTGGCGGAGATATTAAGGCTTCAGCCATTTTTCTTTAGGAGGCTAACTTTGTTCACAGCAAGAGGGGTGACATATAAACAATTTGGAGGCTGCACAAGTGATGCGTGGAGCTGGAGGGATGGCTTGGCCAGGAAGGCACCTGCTGCCAAGCCTGACAGCCTGAGTTCAGTACCCAGCACTCGTAGGATGGAAGGAGAGAACTCCTCCTCCTTATCTTCCAACCTCCACACTTGCACACGGGCCCACACACAAATAAATAAAAATATAATAAAAAATCAGCCTTGATCAGGAAAGTAATGGAAAGTTTCAGGAGCTTGAAACAAGGGCCCTTAAGCCAGGCCAGTGCAGTGAGGGGGAGAAAGTGATGAGAGGCAAACAGTGAGAGAAAGGAGGAACCTAGCATAATTTTTTTTTCTTTTCCTTTGCATGACTAAGTGAATTTCGGTGACATTTACATAAGACTAGAGAGAAAAAAAATCAGCTGTCAGGAAAGCACATTGTATTAGACAGGTTGAAAATAAGGCAGGGGAAACAGAGGTAGGGATTTCTGGCTTCTGGCCTGGAGAGACAGATTAGTGATTAAGAGCACACACTGTTCTTGCGGAGGACAGGGCATTTGATTCCTAGCACCCACACTGGGTATCTCACGACTCCAGCTCTAAGGGGGATTGGATGCCCCTGGCCTCCGTGAACATTCGCACTCACGCGCATAAACCCACACACAGAGGCATACACGTCTGTGAAAATAAAATTTAAAAGATTTAAAACCGTGTTTGAGAAAAAAAATAAAGTTTGCTTCTGGTCTGGTTGTGTGGACAAAATGCTTGCCTAGCATAAACGGAGCCCTGGGCTTGAGCGCCAGTGTCTAGCTGTAACTCAGGAGGCAAAGGCAGCGTGGTCAGAAATGATGGAAATCTGTTAGTCACCGCCACCTGGCCGGTAACTAGAAGCAAGGGGTTAGCAGGACCTGATAGACCACCATTTACCCCACCCCACCCTCACTCGAAATAAATGAAGGGCAGGCTATTCAGCCAGCCTGTAAGAGGCCAAAACCAGGTCAGAAACAAAGAAGTCCCAGCAGTCAAGGGTCAAGTTTAAAGGAGGGATTCGGTCGGGGAATAGAAATCTAGCCAGTCAAGTCATAGAAGGCGAGGCTTGGGAAACATCCGTGGCTTAGGCTCTCTCCACAGACCTTAGGTGACCTTTATCAGCGCAGCTTCAGCGGAATATTAGCCTCGGAAATTAGAATGACGTGGGAGCATGCGGGATCAGGTACGTGTTTTTATTTCTCGGTTTTGGAACGTGGGAACGCATCTGTCTACCACACCAAGGGCCATGAGGGGATGCTGGCAGGAGTGTAGAAGTCCGCGGGAGAAAATAACCCACGTAAAAAGCAGTCCCCGCTCGGCTGCAGCTGGATGGAAGCCGTCTTCACTGCCGGGAAAGGAGATCTGAAACGCAGGCTGCAATTTTCGTTTTCCTCAGAGAGCAGCAGAAGGGCACAGCCGACTTCTGAGGTCTCCCTTCGAACTGTCCCTTGCCCCTAATTTGAGAGGAGCGCCACAACGGACCACAGACCCGCTGGCTCCTTAGCTGGGCGTCTTTCCACAAAACCCTCTGGCCATAGGGGGAAAAAAAAAAAGAACAAAAGCAGGATTCCCGCCCCCCACCCCCAAGACGAACAACTCTTCTTGCAGACGGCCAAAAAGCCAGTCGTCCCAGCTGCTCAGTTAAAGCACCCCTGGAAATGGGTGCCTCGGTGGCGGCTCAGGGGTGCGAAGCGCAGCCTCGCTCCATTGAAGCCTGGGACCGTCGTGAGCGATTAGCTCCAGCCTCGGCTCCCGGAGGCGGCCGGCGGGGGGCTACAGGCACCCCGAGAGACGGGGCGAGGGAGAGGGGCTCCGGGACCCGTTCCCCGGGGCGAGCCACCCGGCTCCCCGGTTCGCCCGGCCGGCCCCGCGGGGAGGCTCGCCCCTCCGCGCGCCGCCACCGCCCGGTGCCCGTGACCACCCGGTGGCCGCTTTCGGTTCCAGCGCCTTATAAGGCCTGGCAGGGGGGTCACGTGCGTCCCCGGGCCGCCCGCCGGGAGGGGCGGTGGGGGAGGGGCGGGAAGGGGAGGGAGCGGGGGGCGGGGACAGGAGGGTGAGGGGCGGAGCCCGCGGCCGTGGGAGGCGGCGGCGGCGCTGGCGGCGGCGGCTTGGGGAGCCGAGCGCTCGGCGGCCGCGCCGGGGAGCGGGACCCAGGCGGCTGCGGAGGCGGCGGCGGAGGAAGGGACCGGCGCGGGGGCGGGCAGAGCGCGGCGGAAGCCGGAGAGCGCGGGAGGGCCGGCGGCTGACCCCGGGCCGGGGGGAAGCCGGGGCGGCAGCGACAGCGATCGCGGCGAGGGAGGCGGCGGAGGCGGCGGCGGGGGTCCGTGTCCGTGCGCTCCGGGCGGGCCAGCGGGCGCGGGCCGGCGCGATGGAGCCGCAGCACGTGCGCCCCGCTCCCGGAGCCCGCAGCCCGGCCTGGGAGGACCCGGTGGGTACCGCGCGCGCGCCCACCCCTCCCACTCGTCCTTGCTCCTTGTTTCTCCCGCCCCCACCCCCCATCCCCATCCCCATCCCGGCTCGGGTTCCGTTCAGGAAGCGCTCCGGGATGAGGTCTCCAGCTGCTTCCCAGCCGGGGCTGCGCTTCCTCCCGGCGCCCGGGCTCCTCCTTGTGCGCCGCCCGGAGCGCCTTTGTCCGGCCGGCTGGAGCTCTTCCCCGAGGGGGCCTACTGGCGACGGTCCTTCGAGGACCGTTTCCGCGCCTCCTCATCCGCTTCCCGACTTAGCGCTTCGTGCCGGAGCGTGGAGAGGAGGAGGAGGCGGCGGGGCTGCTCGGGTCAGCGGGTGGCGCCGGGAGCGGACGCGGCTCACCTCTCGACCGCGCCCTGGCAGGCACCTGGGCGCGCAGGTTCCCGGGGACCGCCGCCTGGGGAGGCGGGTGGCTGTCAGCAGCCTGGAGCCACGCCTCCGACTCCGGTAGCCGCGGCTGTCCCGGGCTGCCCCGGGGGTCAGGAGGCTTGACTCGAGATGCAGCGACGCCTGGCTAACTTCGCTTTCCCCTGGGTTTCCCAGCACACGCCACGCAGAGGTTGAGTCGTTTGAGGGAGCCAGGATGCCGCTGGGTGTGAGTCGGGGTCTTCGGGTGTGTTCCCTAATTCCTTTAACTTATTTCCTGCGTCTCGCACGGAACCGCCTGGTGCCCGTCCCTCCAGGGATTCCTCCCAGGAATCCCCGTCCCACGCAGACCCCCGTAATCTTGAGTGGGCAATGGATTTTGGCTCCGCGCGCGCCGTGTCTGCGTATTTGTTAATCCCTTTTGGTTGACGTTGTGAATCTGTCTGAAAAGCCTGGTCCACAATTTCTGGCTTCATCCGTGCTGCGGTGCTGTTCGGGTGATGTTTTCCCAGGGACTTCCTGAGTCTGCTCAGGCGGGCCCTCTGCCTGTTGAAAGCTTGTAGGTCAGGTGCCAGGCTTACTTCTCCTTTTCTGACCCGTAGGCTTCCAGCCCCTTTGCCAGGGTGCGTCTAGCTCCCTCCTGACCTTTCAGGAGTGTCCTTCGACTTTGATCCGTCTACAGCTGCTTTTGCTTTTGTGAATTTGCACGTTAGGTTGCACATCTGCTCGTGTTCTGTTGCGATCACCGTCAGGGAGCAAGCTATTCCTGGTTAAAAATGCAATTCAGTCTTGACATTTAACATCGCTGGGAATTAAATCCAGTGACCTGTTTTGAACTTTACTATGTAAAAAGTCCTATGGGCCTGCGCCATTCACAGTGGGAAACCCCGAGTTTTGTGCAGTGCTTGCTGGGGGTTCAGTGTCAGGGCGACTTGGCAGTTAGAAAATCTTTCTTCTCAAATGTGCTCTTTCTTAGTCTCCAAGAAAACATTCAGCACTAGTCCCTGGACTAGTGAACTTTTAAAACTAAAGCCTTCAGAGATGTGAGAACGAGCATTGAAGTAGACGTATTTAAGTGGCTAAGGCATTTTATTTGTTCGGGTATTTTGTTTTGTTTTTTATCCAACACCTGTCATATTCTGTGATGGTTGGGTAAGCTGTTAACGCTCAGACACGCGCTGCCCCCAAGAAACTCACAGTCTTATCACCTAAAGAGTGAAATCTATTCCAAGTATGTGTCATAAAACGTTTCACATTAGTGATTTTATCCTGAACCTTGTGTAATGACTACAACGTTTAAGCGTTTTCAGAATACGATTCCTTAAGAAAGTCGAGTTACCTACATTACTAAAAAAGTGTATACAAGAAAAAGGAAGACTGCATTAGAGGAAAATCTTTAACTGTTATATAATTTTTTTGGTTCGTGGAGCAAAGGGGTTGGTGTTAATTTAATCTAAATATGTTTTGAAGGAACACTGGGCCCATCGGAGTCGGTTTTGTTTCTCTGTGTTTGGGACAGTGTGGCACTCCAAGCTGGTTTGGGATTTACTGGGTAGCCCAGGCAGGCTTAGGACTCTCTGCAGTGGTCTTGCTTCAGCAGTACTAGGATCCCAGGCCACATAAAGTTCTCAAAAATCAGGTTCAGTGACCTCAAGAATCTGAATGAAGTGAATTCTGGCTTCCTTCAAAATAAACCTAGATGACATACAGTCATGAAGCACACAGTATACTTAGAAAATGAATTGTTAGCCTGTATAGTCACACACACACACACTGCACACACACACACACCACACACACACACACACACACACGCACACACACACACGCATGCACACACACACTCTGCACACACACACACACACACCACACACACACACACAGTGTTTTGACTCTCACAGGCGGAATCTCATCTGCCATGCCTTCCCCATGGAGAGGCTTTTATCCTCAGAGCCAAAATAATTCCTTCCTCTCTTAAACACAAAATGAAACAACAGCAAAGAAAACAAACCTGTTTTCACTTGGATTCCAATTTTGAGTTCTTTAAAACCTTTTAAATATTTAAATATAGGCAATTTAATACTTTTCCACATGAGCTTGCAAATTTACATTTATAAAAAGGGACTCAAGTGTTGAATAAACAGTATTACTGTATTATTATGGCATGTGACAGCATGCATGTAAGAATTTGTTTTCTCACTCCCCCCACCCCATGGAGCCTAAACTATTATGGTATGATTTTTTTTACTATTCAGACAGAAAAGCAAAGGATTCCTTGGAGATTAATGTGGCTACTTGAAAAGAAACAGTACTTGGCTAAAGTATACTCATGCCTGGACCCAAGGGAGTTTCTGGGACTTCATGACATTCTTTCTGTGAGGGAATGAAATTAAGTTATTTAGTTAAATCAGAACATTTGGACACAAATTAGCTTCATTTTGCATTATTCTGGTTAAGTATTGAGCCTAAAGAAGATATTTGCTAGCACGTAAGTTTCTCAGTTTTATTTGGAATATAGTGAAGTGTTAGTGAATATAGGCATAACTTAAATTTCAAATAAAAAAGTATTTGGGGAGTTGAGTGGGGTACTGCCCACCTGTAATCAAAGCAATCAGCTGTGCAAGGTGTACCCAGAGTGTGAGGACAGCATGGGATACATACTGAGACTCTGAATCCAAAAACGAACGAAAGAAAGTAAGTAATTGGAGTCTAGTGGTGGTGATGCACCTTTAATCCCAGCACTTGAGAGGCAGAGGCAGGCAGATCTCTGTGAGTTAGAGGCCAGCCTGGACTATAGAGTGAGTTTCAGGACAGCTAAGACTATACGGAGACACCCTGTCGAAAAGTAATTGGAGACTAGCATGTAGCTCAGCGATAGAGCGCAGTGCCTATGCAATGCCCTGCGTTTGTTCCCTAAAACAAACAAACAGGCTCAATGTATTTTGAAGTTGGGGATGAGTGGGTAGGAAGATATTCAGCAAAGCAGTCCTTATTGTTGGGTGGGAGTGGGTAGCGGATAGATAGTTAGAATTCTAGCTCATTTGAAACATGTAGGAGTATTTACAAAATACGGGTTTTTTTTCCCCTTTTTTTTTTTTTTTTTGGTGGAGGGAAGCTTGAATGTGCTTCAGTCCCTAAATCTCCCCCCCCCCCAAGGGTTTTGTACCAGTTAGCATTACCAGTCAACAATATACCAGTTAACAGTCCAGAATCAACAGATTCATGGAAACGGAAGGATTTCGAAGCAAAAAGGCCAAAATATAAGCAAGAGGTTTTATAGTTGCACTTCATGCCAGGATGATGAGAGGTTTCTGCCTTGTGTGCAAGCTCGGTAGTATGTTTCCAGAATTGACAGTGCCATTGCTCTTGGAATTTGTTGTCACCCAGATAACAACTAAGAAAATTTCGACAGGGTAAACACTTTGAATGTTAAATTCTGAATAGGTAATAGTATACTGTGGAGACAGTTCCTCACTGCAGTCACAGCGGCCTCCCAGGCCTGTGCCTGTGCAGTCTGCAGAGTCCTTGGGTTCTGTACGGATCAGCAAACACAAGTCCTGGAACATGGTACGACATGTAACCCTTATGTTACAACATGACTGAATGCAAAGCCATAGAACTCAGGATTAGACACTTTATGTGACTAATGATCCTGCTTGTTGTTAGTGGCTGATTAATTCAGAATATCTCTCTAGATTGTAATACGTGTGTTCACAAAGTTGTAACCAGCGCCGTGTTTGGCTTTGACTAATCTCTCTTCAGCACCTGTTTTTTTAATTAAATATGGCACCTATTAAGTAGAAAATCAAGTGGTGGGCAGCTTCACTTATTTCTATTTAATCCATTTAATCCTGTAACATCTATGGAGTACACTCCATAGACCAAGGGTTTTTGTTACTGTTGTTCTCTTGGAGACAAGATCTTGCTATGTAGCCCTGGTGGGCCTATTACTCATCATGTAACCAGGTTGGCTTCAAGCTCTTGGCAGTCCATGTGCCTCAACCTCCTATATGCAAACTTTAAACAGAATTGGTGACATGTTCCACATGTGATTTTTTTTTTTTTCTGAAACAGGGTTTAGCTTGTTGAGACTATAGCCCAGGCTGGCCTCAGATTTCTGGAGACTGGCCTGTCTCTGTCTCCAGAGTGCTGGGATTAAAGGTGTTAACCATCATGGCTCACCAACAAAGTTCTCAAAGTAACAGTGATAAAAAAGGAATTCACAAGCAGCATCGAAGAAATTATTTGAAAATCTAAAACACTAAGGAAAATGTCAAGGAACTTTTATAAATTAAATGAGACAATATGCTACATATTTGAGATTTCAATAACCATTCTGAGAAATAGAGGCTTATGTAGGAGACTGTCATAAATTCAAAGTCAGATTGGGCTATGCGATACGCTTCAGGCCAGCCTGAGGTGTGCTATGGTGCTATCTCAAAACAAAAACAAAGACAAAAAACACACCCTAAACAAAGAAAAGGTGACGTGGATTTCGGTTAGACTAAATATACATTTTGGACATTTATTACCAAGAGTGGCAGTTCATGGGTCAGATAGTATTTTAAATTTTGGATTCCTTGAAAGTTTCTCAGAAGAGATGGGTTTCCACCAGGGTTTTTCCTGAGCTGCCTTTTGTGGGAAATGAGGCAGCATTCCTTCCTTTGCCTACACAGTAGTCTCATCCTGGGTTTCCTCTACAGCTGCAGATGCTGTAGAGTTGCAGTCAGTTTTAAACTGGAGCCGGCTTAGATTGGCTTTGCTTTCAAAGTCACAAGCCTTAGAAACTTGCTACTGAATTCTGTATAGAGCAGAGCTGGCTGCAAGGCCAAGTTTTTCTAAGTCACAAATACCTGCACTTTGAGGAATTGCCTACCTCTTGGATGTAAAGCTACACAGTTTATTTAAGCAATCAGCATCCCTTTAAAGAGTAAGAAATGTAGTCCTTCTTTTTCACAAAATAGGCATGGGTGATAGACTACCTTTCAGTTCATTCACCACTCTTGCCTGGATTCTGGAAAATGTTGCTATGTAAAACCTGAAAGTTTAATGTGCGGATTGAAGTACAGCCAAACTGACCTTTAGCTATATAGTGTGTGTGAAGATAACATTAGAATCATAATCTTTTTTTTTTTTAACTTTGGTCCCAGCTTGTGCCCTCAGTGTCTTCTTTACATTAAGGGGGTCTGAACTATGTCCTTTTTAACGCCCTTTACTAGGGGCCTTGTGCTGCAAAATCATTAGACTTGGGTGTGACCAAGTAGCTAGACCAGGACAAAGGTCACTAAAAAGGCATTATTTTGTTTTGTGCTGTGACGGATGGAGGGGCCTTCTGTACCCTAGGCAAGAATTTTAGTAGTGACCTGTATTCCCAGCCAGGGCTGTTTTTTAATGTTATTTTCTCTTAAAACTTTCTCAGCAGTATTATCGTAGGTACAGAATTTCATATTATAGGACCTTAAGTACTCTTGAAGTCCATTTCACCCCTCTCCTTCCTTTCCTAAAGGAAATAGCTGAGGCATGAGAGGTTGTCTTTGTGTTTTAAGTAACATGGCTCATACTGAAGAACTGAAATGCATTTCACGTTTTTAGTATAGTTAAAAATCTCTAATGCTGAGCGGAACCAGTTGGGCTTAAGTTTGTACTTGGGAAAGAAACAAAACCCAGATTCTTAGTTTGCAGGAACTCTCAATGTCACGGCCGTCTGACAAAATAGGAGAGGAACCTGAAGGGCAAGGGCTAAAAAGATTGCTCCACCAAGGAGAGCCCCCAGAATCCTCCAGGGACTTGTTACTTAATTGGAAAAAAAAAAAAAAGCTAACAGCAGTGTGAAGTCATTGGTTAACAGCAGGAGACTTGTTCTTTAGTATCCTTGCCCCACCTGAATAGGACTGTTGAGGTTGAGCGTGTACTCAGTACAGCGAGGTTGCTCTTCCTAGCCACCGCGCTGTGTTTAAGCAGTTGACTAGGGACGCCTCCAGAGCCAAGGCTACATGCAGCCTGTGGATTCTTTGCTCAGTCCAGACTAGGGAGTGACGCTCTCTCGTGCATATATATATATATATATATATTTTTTTTTTTTTTTCTTTGCCTGGTACTTTGTTCTTGTGGCCCCGTGCGTTCTTCCAGGCATTCTGGACGAGCGCTTCAGCTCAGCCGTTTATTTGCAGCATAATGTCTTCTCGAGCTGCGTGTCCTCTCTTGCTTCTGCGCTCTCTCCACGCCCTTCCCAGCTTCCTGTTAGCCAAAGGGAATCGTTCTTTCTGAACGAAAAGTTCTCAGAGCGGAGTTGAACCTCCCGGAAAATGCTCTTCTCTTCCGTGTGCGCCGGATGGGGGTGGGCCCGAAACCAAACACCACCGTAGAGGAGGCCGAAAGGACCCGAACTCCTTGGGCAGAGGTGGGAGAGGTAAGGTCCTGGCAGTGGTGTCGAGGGTCCTGAGACCCAGTTCATCTCCCGGGCAGAAGGAACTTTTACTTAGCTGGAATGGTGCCACAAGGCCCGAGAAGGTGGACAGACTTGGGGTCCAGGGGTGCACCCCCAGGAAGCTGGAGGAAGCTCCCTGTTTCCCCTTTTCCGCAGGAGCCTTCCCCTCCTGCTGCTTAGAACTAGGGGAGGAGCATCGCCACTGCCCGACCTGCTGTGGCACGCTCCTGCCCATCTCTGTCTTCTGTTCCTTCTGAGCCCTCCAGACCCTACAAAAGGAGCAAGAGGGAGGTTGTCCGAGGCTTAATGCGACCTCCATCCTTTCATTCCGGTGTTGGTCCTATCTTGGGGCGCAACCCCAGAACATCCCAAGGCTGGGTGCACAAGCGTGAAGCAAACAGAGGAACCAGGTCTCGGCACGGGCGGCGTGGTGTCCCGGGTCCCCTGCCCTGCGCCGTGGGGACCGCGGAAGATGGCGCCAGCTAGACGCTGGGCTCGGGCGCTCGGGCAGAGCCCAGCAGTTGACCACAGCCCCTCGGGGCGCTGCTGTGTCCCCGCAGGAATCGGAGAGGATGGCCGGGGCTGGCAGCCAGCACCACCCACAGGGAGGAGCGGCCCCTGGGGCCAGCGCGGTTTCCCCCACCGCCGCGGGACCCGGAGAGGATTCGTCCGACAGTGAAGCGGAGCAGGAGGGACCCCAGAAGCTGATCCGCAAAGTGTCCACCTCTGGACAGATCCGGACCAAGGTGAGGCTGGGCTAGGGCTCCTGCGGGAGGGCTGTGGGTGGAGGGGGCACAAGAGGAGATCCCGGGAACCAGTATCCGGAGGAGGGGCGCGAGGGCGGGGCCTCGCTGGGGGGCGGGGGGGGGGCTGAACTAGGCTCAGGGATTCCTGCCTTAGGGTTTGGAGACGTCCAGGGTGTGTTCCAGAACTCTCGGCTAGCAGTTAGAGAAGCGGTTTGGAGCGTGGGAGAAAGTTGAAGCCGGGTTGCGAGTTCCCACTTCGGGAACTTAGGAGTGTGGTTTCTCGCCTCCTCCGCGCTGCGTGCGCTGGAAGACCTGCAGAAGCTGTGTGGTGCCCGCCGCCCTGCGTCTTCACCCGCAGCAGGCTGCTTGCTCCTCTCAGGTTCTCTGGTGTGCTGCACCTACAGGTTGGCTAGGCTTCTGCGTTGCAAGTTCCCACAAAGTGCAGAGCTCAGTGGTTTATCACAAGTTACCCCTTCTGGGTATTTGCAGGGTGTGGTGGTGGTTTGTGGCGTTGTGAGGACCAGTCTCAGAGCTGGGCTTTCATTTGATGATGAACATACTACAAGGCTTCAAGGGCTTCAGAGCGTTAGTGGACTTTGGTATTCTAAAGCTCGTCTTGGTTTAGAAATCTTCAACACCTAAGCTGTTTTTAGTGAAGGAGTTAAAAGAAGAATTTGAGTAGGTAACCGATTAAATCAATGGATGCTCCCTTTAATAATGGTACTTGCGGAAGGTTAATTCATTCTACAGTTATTGTCCTGAAAATTAGCTTCCTAAGGCTCATCAGCGTCTTATTTGGAAACAGTTTGGATTAATGTTTGTTTTATCGCTGGCTAACTTCTAAAATTAAGTAGACGCACAAATGACAGAGGCTGTAAAGATGTAGTTACTAGAGTCAACAGTCGCTTCAGCTGTTGACGCTCAACATCTTGGAACTTTAACAGAGATGGATTTTGAGTTTTATAACATTTGTTACAATTTGGGATTGGGTTTTTTTTTTTAAGATTAAAGCTAACCAGTATAGAGTCTTTACTAACAATGCTTTTAACATCTGAAATCTTAATTTAAAAATCCCGTAAAACAGAGTTAAAGAGAAAATTGGCAGGTTAAAAAAAATGGCACAGCATTGCCCTTTAAATGCAGTGGTCAAAATTTCATGCATGTTAATGTCAAGATTGGCTAGTAAAATTTATGCTATTTGAAAAAAATGGATGGCTATAAGTTGAATTGAGGAAATAAAGTTGAACAACAAATTTGTTAGGAAGTACTACTAAAATGTATAGGTTTAATGAACATGAGGTCATAGCTAATATATTGTTTAATTATGGAATAAAGCATGTTTATGAATACTAAAATAAATGTAAAACGTTCATTTTTTTGTTTTGTTTTCTGTTTGACTTTCTGATAAAGGTTTGCCACAAGTATGGCTACTTATCAAGCCTTGGAATACTGCTTCTGATATTCACTCATATCAGAATATTAGAAAATCTCTATTTTATACTTGCTCATATGTTAGTACTCATGTAAAATGTTTTAAAATACAAGCATCTGAGGCCAGAGCATTTAGTTGCCAAGACAAGGGGGCCTCACCCTCACACCCTTACCTCCTGCAGGCCAGACTGTAACATCCTCTGTAAGTCTCATCGCTGTGTCTCTTATATGCGCCTCAGAAGAAGGGGAGGTCAGTGAGGGGGTTAATACAAGTAGAACTAATAAAGGCAGCAAACAACAGGTTCCTTTTTGGGAATTACTCAGATAAGAGGAGAAGCACCGTCAGAAAAATGTAGCTCTTTCCTCATCTTTTCCACAGGGGTGTAAGACGGGAGAGGTGGGAGGAGAGGCTCAGGCCCCAGATCTAGCTCAGAGCTTAGTTGCTTTTGAGACAGCACTGACAGTGCTTGCTCATATATCCTGAAGATGCATCAGAACCCACCGAGTTCTGCATTCACACACATACGCAATACATGCTAATACACAGATGTGTAACTTTGCTCCTGATTGAGGATGTATGTGTAGGCAGGCAGATGGCCCATAGGTGAATGTGTTGTTCATAGAAGTTGAAAATATTTCAGGGCACCCTGTTACCCTTGTGTCTTTGTTACTTTTCTGTTCTGTTCTGTAGAGAAGCTTGTCTGGGCTTTCAGTTGCAGATACGGTATGAGATCGTTTTGGTGGGGCGGGACAGCAGCAGAAGCAGGAGGCTGTCATGTGTTGAACTGAAAGCAGGAAGCAGAGAGAGTGAACCGGGAGAGGGTGTGAAGCTTTAAACTCCCACAACCCTGCCCCTAGTGACTACTTCCTCCAGACAGGAACCTCCTAAGTTGCCTCAGACAATGCCACTAACCCAGGACCAAGTGGAGGATGTTCTCATTCAGACGACGTTTGAAAAACATTCAGACACCATGTTTGAAAAAGCCAGGTGTTGGGGAGGCAGACATGGGAGGATCCCTGGGGGAGTCACTGGCCAAGTCAGTCAAATCCAATCAAATTCCAGCAACCCTGTCTCAAAAACTAAAGAGCAAATCGATCAAAGAAGACATGACATGTGACCTTGACCTCCGCACACATGCTTACATACACATAAATCTTCCCAGTATAACTGCATAATTAAGTGCTTGTAATGTGAATATTATCGCCGAGACACAGCTACGTTGTTCCCATTAAGAGCCTCATGATCATGAAGCTGTGTGGCAGGCAGTGTGTAGTGAAGAACAGCAGTTTGAGCTGGGAAAGTAGCCCATTGGGAGAGTGCTTGCTAGCATGTATAAAGCCCTGGGTTCGATTCCCAGCACTGCATAGAAAGGTGTGGCACACACATGTAATTCTGATACATAGATAGAGGCAGGAGGATCAGGACTTCAAGGTCATACTCATTTACATAGGGAGTTACAGGCCAGTTTGGGACTAAAATTCAAACAAAAGGCTGTAATTTAAGTAATTAAACCTTATTTGAAGTACCCTTGGTGTAAATACTTCACAATATTTTAAGTGATTTGCATGTAAAATGGACATTGAGACATTTGAAAAGTATCTAGACATTTCCTTAATTGAAGAAGTCATACAAGCTGGCAATGGGTATGCTAGTAACATGACTCAGGAAGCTGAGGATAGAGGCCGGTAAATTTGACTGTAGCCTAGTCTACACTGTCAGACCCTGTCGGAAAACAACAACAATAATACATGCATATAGTCAGACATACTAACAGCACAAGAGACGATACAGTGATGGGATCATAGCCATGAAAACCAAACCCCAGCTCATCGGTGAATTTTGCTTTCTCTCTCAGATGCAGTTATGGGTGACATTTTCTTGTGGTGCTTCCAGAAAATTTCTATGCATTTACAGGTGTTGTGTATTATATATGCATAACATGCATGTAAGGGTATATATATATATATTATATATAAATATAATGCATTTATACATTTTTAAAAGATAGTCATATCATGGCATATGCCTGTAATCCCAGCACTGGGGACCCTGAGGCAGGAGGATTGCCTCAAGATCAAGGCTAGCCTGGGTGTCATAGTGAGACGCTCCCTCTTAAAAAAAAAAGATACATAGAAAATATCCCTGTCTATTTTTATATCCATAACGTATTCATACATATAAGTATATTGTATAGAAGTATATATACTGCAATATAAATATATTAAATATATTAAAATATTAAATGTATTTTTAAAATGCTACTGGGACTATTCTCTAAGGGTCTTCTGTATATTTACTTCATTCTTTTTAGTGATAGAAGGCCATTCAGTTGAGCCATACGAAGCTGCTCTCAGCAGCTCAAAATTGTGTAAGAAGTGTCATTTGGTTGAACACAGCGTGGTATGTGATCATGTTAATCAGCTCTTGGTGGGAGGAAGTTGGCCATTTTAGGACAGCACACTGATCTCAGAATTTTTTTTTTTTTTGTAGTGAATATGCCAACTTTTTATGTAAAGAGTAGGCACTCTGTGTGTGTGTCTGAGAGAGAGACAGAGACAGAGAGATAGAAAAAGAGGTGCTGAAGATGGAACCCAGAGCCCCACACATGCTAGGCACCTGCCTTGCCCCAGCCCAAGTGTAGTAAGACTGCCCGTTGGCAGATTACCAATGACCTCCTAAGTCTTAGCGCCCTCGCTCTTCACCTTCCCTTGCTGTATGCGTGATTTTGGTTCCCTTTTCCCTTTCCATTTTCTCCATGGTTTCTTAGTACATTATTTTTTCCTTTTTTTAAAATTAATTAATTTTTTTTTAATGTTACTACTTTCTTTATTTTTCACTTGTATCTTTTCTCCTGTTAGCTGAGTAGAACTTCAGGTAGTTACACCTAGGTTCCCATGTGCTAAACAGATAATTTTCTATCCAGCTTAATTTCCCAAAGGCAAAACACTGTGCAGGAATGAAAGTGATGTTGGTGTGAAAAAGCCAAAAGTTGCTGTTTCTTTTCTGGTTTTTTGTTTTTGTTTTTGTTTTTTTGTTTTTTGAGACAGGGTTTCTTTTGTGTAGCTTGGCTATCCTGGAATCACTTTGTAGATCTGGCTGGCCTGGAACTCGAGATGATCTGCCTGCCTCTGCCTCCCTGAGTGCCTGGGATTTCTGGGTGTGCCACCACACCTGGTTCTTTACCCTTTACTCCTCTGGGGTGGAATCCCCATTTAGGCATGGTGCTGTACAGCCTTTCACAGGCACTTCATTGGTACTGACAACGAGGCGGTCTGAAACAACAGTTTCGATCGTGAAGAAGACTGTGTGCCTTTTGTTGGCATGTGAGTGCAGTGAGACTTTTGTTGGCATGTGAGTGCGGTGATCTCTCATTCTGCAACAGTGGCAGAGGTTGCTCCAACGCTCAGGTTGCAGGATGGCATGGTCGACTCTCACACAGTGGTGCAGACACAGGGGAGCTGTCTCAGTGACTTTCAGCCATTGAATTATCTTGGCTAAGATCAGGAAGCTTTGTATGTCAAAGATATCTCCTGATAAGGTAACGAGTTCTCATTTGTTTGACATTTATATGTATTTGTATATTAATTCTAGATGGCTATAAGTTATTTTCTAAATTTGGCAAAAATGTACCTAAACATAGAATACAGTCACCTCATGAGTATATTGGCTTTAATTTACCATGAAAGTTTGTCATAATTCTGTAGCTTTATGGTGAGGCAATGTGGAGTTTTGTTTTTGTTCCTTTATGAGATACAGTTTCTGCAATTAAAGCATTATTGTCTGATGTGATTGTGCACGACTTTGATCCTAGCACTTGAGAGGCAGAGGCAGGTGGATCTCTGTGAGTTTGAAGACAGCCTGCAGCCTGGTCTATGTTGCAAGTTCCTAGCCATCCGGGGCTACACAGTCAGACTCCCGTCTCAAAAACAAAAAACACATGGGGAATATCCCCCTTCCCTGAGAAGGAGAGGGAAAATGGAGATGGGGAAATGGTGTGGGGAGGAAAAAGGGGGGGCTGTGATCAGGATGTGTAGTGAATAAACAAGTAAATTAAAACCAACCAACCCAAAACACTCACTACCAAAAATCATTATTATTGTCTTAACCATGATTTCTAGATGGAGGAGACCAGGAGGAATTGCTCACTGATTTTCAAATTGTAAGTGGCAGTGTCTTGGGTCATGGTGGTTACTGTCCAATGTTTAAAACAGAAACAATAAATCAGATAATATCATTAAATGTCCTCGGCCCTCGTTCTGTGTGGAAACTTTGGACTCAAGTAAAGATCCAATTGAGATGCAACAAGAGAAGTGAGAATGAAGTCCTGTAGACAGGCTGGAGGTAAAGAGGAGCGTCTATGTTCTGACCAGTTCATCTGGGGCAGCACTCTGTCCACGTTTTCCCAAGATCAGAGCCCTAAAGGTTTTAAGTTTTGAGCTATTAGGATTCCCTCAGAATTCCTCAGCTCTGAGAATGATGGGCCAGGGAGGAAGGGGGAAGAGAGGGGAGTGATGTTGGTCAGTGGGTACAAAATTTCGCTGGGACTGAGTGGGATAAGTTGTGGATTATAGATGAGTAAGTTCTGTTGTAACTATCATAGTGATTACAGTTAATAACAGTTACATATGTGAAATTTGTTTAAATGTTCTGACCACAAAAATGCAGAGTTAATTATTATTAGTCTTATTCAATGATTTCACACTGTTGGGCATATGAAAAAAAATCATATATATATTTTTTCTTTTTTTTAAGACAGGGTTTCTCTGTGTAGCCTTGACTGCCCTGAACTTTGTAGACCAGGCTGGCCTCAAACTCACAGAGATCTGCCTGCCTCTGCGAGTCCTGGGATTACAAGCATGCGTCACCATGCCCAGCTCAATTATATTGTATAACATAAATATATGCAGGGTTGGTCTTGGTTTTCTGTTTGTTTGTTTGGTGCTGGGACTTGAACCTTGGACCTTGAACATGCTAGGTGTTCTAATTCGTCTTACTATTGCCATGTTGAAATACTGTTATTCAAAGCAACTCGGGGAGGAAAGGATTTATTTGGATTAGGTTTCCACATGCATAGTCCGTCACCGAAGCAAGTCAGGACAGAAACTCGAAAAGCGGGAGCTGATGCAGAGGCCACGAAGGGGTACTGCCTACTGGCTGGCTCCACCTGCCTTGCTCAGCCTGCTTTCTTATAGAACCCAGGACCGCCAGCCCAGGGATGACCCCACCCACAATGAGCTGGGGCCTCTCATATCAATCACTAATAAAGAAAATGCTCTACAGGCTTGCCTACAACAGCCCAGTCTTATAGAGGAATTGTTCTCAATTGGGGGGTGGGGGGGTCTCTCCTCTCAGACAACTCCAGACTGTTTCAAAAACTAGCCAGCACACTAGCTAAGAACTTGACCACTGAGGCAAGCTCATTGCCAACTTGTTCTTGCTTTCTTTCAAGATTGTAGGCGAGAGGGTTCCCCTGTGTTGCATAGGCTGACCTTCATCTTGTGGGCCTGTCTCAGCCCTCAGAGTAGGTGGGGTTATACTTATGAGCTGCCATGATCATCTTATAATTTTCAGTGTATTGCATTAGTTCTTTGAGAATTTCATACAGTGTATTTTCATCACATTCACCCTATGTTTTCCCTTATCTCTTACCAGATCCATTACTCCCCATCTTTCCATCCCCCTCCCCCCCGACCTTTGCCACTACCTCTGCTTCTTCCTCCTCCACAATACACTGTGTCTGGTTTGTGCTGTCCATTTAGTCAAAGGTGATAGGCCATTAGTTATCAATATCATCTTACAATTTTTCATCAGTAACACCCTAAGCTGGGTGTGGAGGCAGGTGGATCTCTGAGTTCAAGGCCAGCCTGGTCTATAGAGTGAGTTCCAGGGCAACCTGGGCTACACAGAGAAGCCCTGTTCTCAAAAAACCAAAAATAAATAAAAAAAAAAAAAAAACCGAACAAACAAAAAGCCCATCCAACCAAGCCATCCCAACCCAGCAGTGAACTCTGCCACTGTAGTGTGAAATGGCACTGACAATTCTCAAGTGAGTGTGTCTGCATTCCAATAAAACTTCATTTAAGGAACCGGAATTTGAATGTCGTAAAATTTTCAGGTTTAAAAATCCTTCTTAAAAAAAAAATCAACCTATTTAAAGATGTAAAATCCTTTCTCACGTATGGACCTTGTAAAGATCAAGTGCCAGCAGGATGTGGCCAGTGAGATGGTTTGCGGCTCTTGTTGGCTTATTCGGGCCTCGGCCGTAGAAGATTGAGACAGTGCGTGGTTAGGCTCCCAAAGCAATGCAAAGTTAAAGCATTGCTAAATATCAGCATTGAAGGCACCAAATAAAGCTAAATTTCAATCCATTTGAAAAAAAAAATCTCATCTTTGTAGAACATTTTATTTTTAGCTTGGTTTGCGTCTTTGCTTCCATTTTAATGTGGACTAAATATAGCCTGGAAAGTCTGACTCTCGGTGTCGTAATTTAAAGTATAGCAGCTTTCTTTCCATTTTGATTACATGTCAAACATGGTGGCTCATTATTAAAGATAGTGGGCATAAATAATTTACTAAACCTTTACGTGTGGCTTAAGATGCGCCGATCCTGTGTACCTAAATTTAGAACTCTTTCTTGGTTGAAGGTTGCGTGTTTGCTATTAGGATGGGGGAGGGCTGGCCCGGCGCTGGTTCCCTTTGGCCTTGCTCTGATATTGGATTGGCTGGGTCTCACTCACTCAGGAACTGTGTTTATAAGGGAAGGTTTTAATTAAGGAGAGCTTGTTTTACATCTAAGAATAGACTTCGAAAAAAAAAAACCCATAGCATATCAGTACGTTACACTTGCCCTTGACAAATGTTGGTTTCACTCTGTGACTCGTTAGCCATTTGAGAAACATATTGGTCATCTGACTTAAGATGGCCAGTGGTTATTATTGATCACAGCCTTAATTTTAAAATTAAATGTGCTCTTTTTTATTTTCTTTCATTTTACACAGGTGGTGTTTTTTTTTTTTTTAAATAATTTAATTTAATCCTTATTTTTGAGATAGGGTCTTACTGTATAGCCCAGGCAACTTGAAACTCAAACTTTCAGCAATCCTCCTACCTCAGCCTCCTTGAGTGCTTAGATTACAAGAGTGAGTGACCTTGCTCCGCTACTGATGATTTAAAAAGTATTTTAAAAATTTAAAATTTTGTGTATGAGTGTGTGTCTGTGCTTGGATATGAGCTTTGAGTACAGATGCCTGGGGTGGGTGTGGGGAGGCCAGCAGAAGGTGTCAGACCCCCTGGAGCTGAAGTTACCGGCCCTAGTGGGCCCCTGATGTTGGTGCTGGGGACGGAACTCAGGTCCTCTGCAGGAGCACTGTGCACTCTGAGCTGCAGAGCCATCTTTCCAGCCTGCATTGTGTTGTTTGTTTGTTTTGTTTTTTAGTGAACAGAAGTGGTAAGGGTCCCTCTCTCCTGCTGTTGGACTCACAGACTACCAGAATATAAATTAGCGTCCCTGTCCCTGATTCTTTAAAGCTGAACATCACGGCTCATGCCTATAATTCTAGCACTTGGGCACAGGAGAATTGCTGGGAGTTTCCGACCAGCTTTGGCTGCAGCATGAGATCTTGTCTTTTGACAAAGAACAGAAAGTATTCTCGTTTGAAAGCAGCGTTCATGAGCATCCATTTTACTACCTACTGTGTGTCACATGTGGCGGAGATACGGCTTGTTCTTATGTGTGCTCCGACCGTTAGAGTATTGCAGAATTTTAAAGTAGTGTAGGAGTTTGTTCTAATAACCCAACTTAAAATGGCATGCCTGCTCAGGGACAGACTCCTGTACACTTTCTTTTCTAGATAAACTAGGTAGTGAAAACTGGCCTCTAAAACCTGTCGTTTTTCATTCCTTACCTAGTTAAAAATAAATTTTACTCATATTTTTCCAAAAATATATCTTAATAGGCCAAGTGGAAAATTTCTTCATATGATTCTTTTAAGCCGGTACTGTGACCTTTTGAAAGTACCGCTGTACCTTATAGAAGTGAAACTAAGGGTTCTTTGAAAACCTGTTTAAAAAGTTAGGTACCTTGAGACATTTTCTTCTAAACTAGCACTTCTGAGGATTAAAACAAAGCAAAACAAAGTGATTAAATTATTTTTTATTAATTTTGATTAGAATTCATAGAAATTCCAGCTGAAGTAGTTAAACCTGAAATTTACATTTCAAATGTTTACTCAGGCTTATCAATAAAAACTAGGATTTGCCAGAGAAAGATTTGATCTCGGATTTAGCATATTAATAATGGCTGGGATGGGATGAAACAGAAAGGGGAAAGAGAGGAAGGAGAAACCAGGAGCCTACCACAGGCCCTCATTCTTGTATGCTGTCCTTTCAGGCGTCCCAGCGAGGAGCTCTGGGGCCAGAGAGACAGTTGCTGGAGGTCTGTGCCCCAGTGCTTGGAGTTCCAAAGCCCCGTTCTGAGGTCCAACTGGACCATTAATCAGCACTTAAATTTTAGTATCAGACTCATTTTTGTTTTTCACTTGAAAATTTAGGTAATTTTATTCAGCTGTTAAAGAAGGCCATCTGGCTGGTCACAGTGGTGTACGCCTTTAAGCCCACCATGCAGGAGGCAGAGGCAGGTGGAGCTCTGTGAGTTCAGGGCCAGCCTGGTCTGCATTCGGGGCCATGCAGTGAGACCCTATCTCCGAAAGCAAAGTAGGACAAAGTGGCCACCTGCTTTGTAAACAAAATACTAGGTGGAAAGGTGCTCATATCTTTGTGAAGTGGCCAAGCTCAGTGGTGTGTGCTTGTAGTTTCAGCTGCTCGGGGAAAATGAGGCAGGAAGATGTGTGAGGCCTGGGGTTTGGGTGTGAAGAACAAGACCTCATCTCCTATGAACAGAACAAAAATAACCCAAACAGCACCCCCCATTCCTAAAACAAAAAAACCCAAACAGAATGTGAAATAACTGCATAAAAGGTAGGTGTGTATGTGTGTGTGTTAGACAGAGAGAGAGAGACAGGGCCATGCTAACCCAGGGTGGCTTGGAAATGGTGACTATTTTACTTAAGCTTGTAGAGCGCTGGGTTTAGAGGCAGGAGCTACCACACTCATTTGAGAACACGATCTGAACCCCGCATCACCTGTGCGTGCCTTCCGTTTTTAATCTTTATCGCACCTCCATTGACGCATTCTAAAAATACAGCAGTTCAAGTACTGCGGTAGCTGCCAGGGACAGCACAGGAAGCCAGATAGACAGTATAGAGGCAGGGAGGATTTGTGAGCTTGTAAGCACGTAAAGCGCATGACATCGGTGAAGACGAGAGGCACTACAGAAGATGAAGTGCCGGACTAGTGGTGTATAGTGGGAAGAGTTGAAGGAGCAGGTCTCTCCCGGATGTCCGAGCTGTGTTGTGTGGCCCTGCAGAAGAGCTCTCTTCGCAAGAGAAGTGGCTGTAAGGATGAGGAGGAGGTCATTGGGGGCCCCTCCCTCCTCTCCTCTCGGTCCCACCCTCCCTCTCTCTTCCCCCTACCTCCTCCCCAACCCAGCACATCATGTTGCATCAGGACTGAGCTTGTCCTCATCCTCTGTGACCTGGTGAGGCAGCCCCACCAGGGGGAAGTGATCAAAAAGCAGGCAACAGAGGCCGTGTCAGATACAGCCCCTGTTCCCCTTACTAGAGGACGGACATGAAGATTGAACTGCCCGTTGTCTACATAGGTGTAGGGGGCCTAAGCCCAGTCCAGGCATGGTCCTTGGGTTGCTGCTTTAGTCTCCGCAAGACCCCCTGGGCCCTGGTTAGTTGTCTCTGTTTGTGGAGCTCCTGTCCCCTCCAGGTCCTTTCCCCTACTTTCCCACACCCTGAGGATTCTTAAGCTGGTTCTCTACCCACCCCAAGGTTCACCTGGGCCTTAGACAGCCTTCTGAATTTTATGTGTGTGTGTGTATGCTCATAGAGGATGAAACCATTGATTTGTAAGAGGAAATTCTAGGACAGAAAAGAAAAGATAGATGAGAAACACATCAATGTAGTCGCTCGGCGAAGCGGGCTGGAGAGATGACTCAGTGGATAAGGGCACTGTCTGCCCTTTCAGAGGTCCTGAGTTCAATTCCCAGCAACCACATGGTGGCTCACAACCATCTATACTGGAATCTGATGCCCTCTTCTGGCATGTGGGAGTATGTGCAGACAGAGCATCATACGTTAAATAAATAAATAAAATCTTAAAGTAAGTTTATGGCTGGGGGCGGGGGGTCACCACATCGTGAGGAACTGTGTTAAAGGGGTTGCAGCCTTAGGAAGATTGAGAAGCACACTACCACACTGCTCCGGCCGGCCATATTAGACTCTTCTCTGTTTCCAAAGCAAGGTGGTGGGTGTTTTATAAATGTGTGCTTGTGTCATTCTGCTACTTGAGGTGACCCGTTTCTCTCATTGATTTATATCTGTGTGTTTTTAGTTTTTCCCCCTTTCACACTCCGTGTCAGGCTTTAGTAAAGGTGGGCAGCTGTGATGTTAGCAGGAAGGTTAATAGATGATAGTATGTGGAGCTGGCTGCATGCTCAGTTGAAAAGAATAGTGAAAGTTTAGTGCGGAAAAAGCTTTCCAGATGTCCTTTGGAAAGGGACAGGACATACGTGTGTTCTCCTGGACACTCCTACAGCACTGGTGAAGGATGAAGTAGATGTTCTCATCACCTACGTCAATACAGACTCAGAAGGTACCCTGATAACGTACTCCCCTGTAAGGTTCAGATGTGAGGTTCAGACTTCAGTTCAGTGACAGTTGTCTCACAGGTGATCTAAGTGAGACACTTGTAGCTTTGGGCAACTTCAGGCACAAAGGTCCAAGTAGTTACTAATCCTTTGGCTTTTTTGAGACAGGGCCTCGAAGGCCTTGAAGTCCTTTCCACTTCCGTCCCACAAGCGCTGGGATTACAGGTGTGTACCCCACCTTCCAAACTATTTCTGAAGATTGCATAAGTATCAGGAATTTCGAACAATCCTTTCTTTAAACTGGGTTCTGTTGCAGAACTCGGGCTATCTCTTGTTTTTTATTCACTTACTCATGCATTTGAAATGGTATGGCTTGACGGTATGTTAGTACGCAAAGGAAAATCTGACAGTTCTTGGTGGCATTAAAAATCATAAGGAAATGATGAGACCCTTCTAAAACAATGTTTGAAAGCATATTTATACAGTTTTACAATGAATACATTTTGGTATTATTGTGAGAATAATATTAATCCCATGAACCCCTGAATAATTCTTGTGTTACTACAGAGTGAGTATGTGAATTTTCTCCTTCCTTTTTCTTTCCTTTCTTTTCTTTCCGCTCTCTCCCATCTTCTCCTTCCCTCCTTCCTTCCCGCTTTCTCTCTCTCTTTCTTTCTCTCTTTCCTTTTCTCTGAACTCACTCAAAGGAAGAACAGAGGATGCAAAGAAAAGCTGTGAGGTCACACCTGACACTACCCAGCAGGTTGTGAGGCCAGAGTTCCTGGAGTACTGTGTGTGGCTGGTTGCTGAGTAGCAGGGAAGTTAGAGGTCATGGGTGGGGCTGAGCAGACAGGCTGCAGAGACAGTGTCCTTGACAACTTAGCGCCAGGAGAGCATATAATTAGGCCTTAGGTGCAAGTTATGTTCACATTGAAGGAGCACAGTTCACATTCCAAGCCAGCAAGTTTGATCTTGAAAATAAAGTTAGTATTTAAAATCTTTTAAATGACAGTAGAGACGTGAAACAATAATTGGAGAGGGATTTAGAGATCAAGTTAGGACTTTATTTAAGTGAAACTTTTTTTTTTTTTGAGACAGGGTTTTTCTGTGTAGCTATGGCTTGCCTGGACTTGCTTTGTAGACATGGCTGGCCTCATATGAAACCTTTATTTATTTATTTTTTTATTTAATTTTAAATTGTCTTTCTGTGTGTGCACCTGCTGAGGCATCGTATGCCCTGGAAAAGGAGTTAAACGTGGTTGTGAGCCACCTGACCAGAGTGCTATGAACTAAACATGGATCCTCTGTGGAGAGCAGTGTAATGGAAGTTTTGGTTTCTTTAAAGACTCAGTTATGCTATGTAAATATGTTTTGTTTTAATCCCAAGTGTGGGAGTTTAATTTGGACTTTAGTTTGTCCACAGCTGATAACTGCCTCCTGTGTGGTGTGGTCTTTGCCAGCTACTAACATACTGACTCGTGTAGCAAGGAGAGGAGCATGGTCTAGGACTCGGAGGAATAGAAATATGAGAGCCCAGAAAGAGAAGGTGTGGCAGTTTGGAGAGAGACCAGTGATGGACAGTGGGACAGGTTGGAGGAGACTGACAGACAGAAATGTTTCAAAGCAGCAGCCCGGAGGAGACTGTTTGTTGCGCTTGCTGTTGATGGGGGTTGGCACAGCCCCCAAAGAACCTATTGACCCTAAACAGCTTGGAGAAGAAAGGTGTCTGCTTTCCCCACTGACCTCCTCTCTCTCACCTAGGGTTAAAGATTTGGTGGAAGGGAGAGAGAGAGAGGCATAAATACCCCAAATAAAACAGACTTTACAAACGGGCACAACAAAGCAGTAGTGCCTGGCCTCTGAGCCACCTCTTCATCCTGGAAACAAAATTTTAAAATTTTACAGCTGTGTGAACCAAAGAGGACCATCCAGAGGAAAGCAGAGAGTAGCTGCAACAAAGAGAACACACAGAGTCTTGTAAACAGGTTGGGATGGCCTTTCCCAGAAGCCCATCATCTTAGCCTTAGCATAAGGCAGATGGGTGAGGGATACTTCTGGAAGTTCTTTGACAGTTTTGATTTTCCTCAGTGAAATAGGAAGCTAACTTATCAGCTGAGGATCAAGGTGGAAGAGATGATAGTGGAAGTCTGGAGCGAGGGGAAGGCGAAGAGACGGTTGACCAGGGGAGGAAATTCCTGACTTGGAAAATGGAAGTCAAGGGGCTGAGGGATGCCTTGTGAATACAGGGTTGAAGGTCATGTCCAGGAATGTCAAGTAGGCCTTTACAGCCTGGCATGGGACCCTGATCAGCTGCAGGGGCGCCGTAAATGGAGAGCTGTAATAGACAGGGCTGCATGCAGGTTCTCTAGACATGGCCAGGGGAGAAGGGACAGGAGACTGGAGGGGGATCCCACAAATGGGTGGTCTCAAGGGTAAGTTATGGAGGTTGTGCTGGACACAAGTGACTGTGAGACTGCGAAGAATTGGAAGAGAAGGTTTACAGACAAAATTATGTTCAAGAATGAGACATTATTTATTTAAATTAAAAAAGGAAGGAGAAAAATGAAAGACTATACAGCCTCAATTATTTTAGATATGGTTTGGAGATGCATTAATAATAGGTTTTGCTGGGGATAAATCCCCAGATTGTGTTTGGAAAGTTCGTTGTAGTTCCCTTTGTAAAATGCAAAGAATAGTTTATTTGGTTTGAAATTTAAAAAGTACATACAAACCCCTGAAATGGATTAAGTAGAGCGGGTTCTAGTTCCAATGGCATGCATAAGTGCCTGCATGTATGCATGTGTCTGGCCTTGAACTCACTGTAGAACCCATGCTGCTCTCAAAATAGTTTCCTCTTGTCTCCCAGTGGCTGAGATCATAGGCATGTCCCATAACACCCAGCTCTGGTTCCAGTTCTTTTTAGGCAGGCTGCATAACAACTAAAAGCCTCAGTTCCCCCTCAGTGAGCCCTAGTAGGGTGTGAGGAGATGAGATAGCACCCTCTGCTCATGCCTGTCATACAGCACAGTAGATGCCAGTAGCCAGATGTTCAGGAATCTTGAGGTACATGGCAAAAAACGTCCCCCTTTCTTAAGAATTGGAGTGAGAAAGGCGCTAATCTTGCAGTCATGGGGAAAGGATTCTTGTTCTGTCTCTGACAAGCCAGAAACCAGAGATTTTTGATTATAAACCTGTTTTGTAGATTGGATCTCATCTGAGGACTAGACAGATTTTTTTTTTTTATCATAGATGAAGTTAAGATTCCACATCAAGAAGAAAAGAATGTTGAAAGGGATCCAGCCTTTCTGTAGTAAATAGACACATCTTCCTGGTCATCATTCATTTCAGTCACAGTCTTAAATGTCTTAAAGCAAAAGTCACTCTTGCCAGTTGCCTCTGATCTATCGTTCTGAGGAGTGGGAAGGAAAGTAGATATGGAGGGACTCTTCCTGTGTGTATAAGGTAGTCCATAGGCTTGACCAAGTAGGGCAACACGGGTGCTTGGCTTCCTTGAACAATGGCAGGGTGAGGGAGATATTTCCTGGAAAATACTTGAGAAAGAGAGAAAGAGCAGGGTCCCATATAAATAAGAGTAATAGCTAGTGGCTTCTAGTCTTTATTGTGATTCCATGATTACCCACAGGCTGACATAGACATGTGATAAGGTAAACATTAGAGTTATGAAGTAGTAAAGCTCCATGCAGTCACAGCATTGTGTATAAGACCCACCCCCTGCCCCGTCTTAGTTAGGGTTATTGTTGAGATGAAATACTGACCAAAGCACCTTGGATAGGAAAGGGTTTATTTCAGCCTCTTCTTCCACATCACAGTCTATCACTGAGAAAGCCAAGGCAGGAACTCAAACAGGGCAGGAACCTAGAGGCAGGAGCTGATGCAGAGGCCATGGAGGGTGCTGCTCACTGGCTTGCTCTTCATGGCTTGCTCAGCCTGCTTTCTTATAGAACCCAGGACCACCAGCCCAGGGATGGCACCACCCACAATGGGCTGGGCCCTTCTCGATCAATCACTAGTTAGGAAAATGTCCTGCAGGCTTGCCCGCAGCCTGACCTTTTGGAGACAGTTTTCTCAGTTGAGGTTTTCCCTTCTCTTTCTAGCCTGCGTCAATGTGACATAAAACTACTGATCAGCACCCCTTGTGACAACAACTTAAGTGTGCATTGATGGATATTGAATAGATAAAATCTGGTAACACATAGAATGAGACTTACACAGGAAGGGACATCTGATATATGCTGCAATATGGATAAGTATCGAGGACATTAGGCCAAGTGAGATAACCCAGTCATGAAGGATCAGCAAGTGAAGTCAAATTCATAGGTACAGAAAGGATGGTGGTTGTCAGGCTCAGGGAGGGGATGGTAGCAGGTAATTGTTTATGGGCTTCACTTTCAGAGTCAAGAGTTCTGTGTGAGATGGCCATGATGGCCTCCCAGTGATACGCTTCCTGCCCTGAGAACTGCGTACTTACTCCTGGTTAAGATGGTAAATGTTATGTGTATTTCCCCCATAATTCAACACGTATAATTATAAAAATATCAGTATAGTAACAGCTGTCTGTAAACTCAAAAGTGATATCAAAAGAGAAAATAAACCCAAGGAATGTACAAAAATTAAGCCAGAAGTTCACTGAAGTATAAAGTGAATTTGGACTAATGCTGTGTGTATTGTCTAGGTGACTTATAAGTTTTGTATAGTTGCATCTGTTAGAATTTTACCTGACTTGGGCTGGTCAGATGACGTGGGTGTGATATTGGTAAAGGCGCTTGCGCTACATAGCGTAAGGAGAGAACCAGCTTCCTGAAATCGTCCTGTGACCTCCACTTGCACTGTGACGTCAGTGCTCCTCCCAAACAAATGCTACACAAAACTTTTTTAGCTGACTTGCTAAAATGACTTAAAAGGTCATAAAATAGCATCTAATTATAGACTGAACAATGATGAAAAGTTTCTTAGCCAATCAGATATAATACAGCAGCATAAATTTGTGGGGCTGGGGGCTGCACATGTCTTTTATCCTAGTGCTTGAGGCAGAGGCAGGTGGGATTGAGACCAGCCTGATTTATACAGTGAGTTCCAGGCCACCCAAGGCTACATAATGGGTATTGTCTGAAACAAACAAACAAACAAACAAACACCCAAAAAGCAAAATTAATTGTAAAAAAATGATTTGGCTTGGATATGGAAAGAAATAGTGCAACTGAAAAAAAGAAAAGGAATGTGTTCACAAATGTATATTTTAGTATATTTTAATCAGTGGCAGTTGGGTTATCAAGTAGTTAAAAATATAAAGCCTAATGCCTATCTCACACTAATAATCATACTTGCAATAAATGGAATTGTTAAAGTATTAGCCTGATTATGAAGAGATACATATTTGCATACTTCAGGCAGGGAGTTTACAGACAACAGAACCAAAAGCTTATTATCCTATATTCTAACATATTGAAATTTATCATGAACCACTCACACAGTCATTAAATTCCCAGCACTTCCAATGTTTAACCTGAAAGGTATTTCTCATTTTTTTTTGTTTTTGATAAAAGTGTCCAGTTATAAAGAATTGGTTAGATGAAATGTGTATATTAACATTATTTAAAAAATTCATCATTCAGCCAAATGCCCCACAGATTGAAGGCATTCAATGTATTTATATTATAGGAGATAAAATTAGACTCCTTTTTTTGTTATATACGTGTCTGGAAAGGGCTTAAGAAGTTGGAGGAGTCTCTACAACTTTGGAGGAAGGCAGAGCTGTTGGTCTCGGAGGGGCTGTCTCCACAAAAGTAGACAGGACAAGGCATAGCCTCAGATCTGCTGCTCTCTGCATCACAGCCTTCCGGTGCGGGTCACAGGGCTGCAGGGCTCAGGGGCAGAGATTTGCCTGTGTCCTTTCAGAGTCAGCATTTCCAGATGTGCTGTGCCCCAGGCTCTTCCATCTCTGTCACCAGTACAGTCGGAGGCCCTCCGGGGAAAAGAGAGAGATGCTCGCTAGGCTGAGCATCCTCCGGGGTCAGTACAATCTGATCAAAGCCGCCAGCTTCAGAGTGTCCACAGGAGAGATGCTTTGGACGAAACAGCTCTACAAAGGTACAGTCAGCACTCCACGTGTCCACAGGCGCTGCATATGTAGACTACAGAAGAATTCCAGGAGCGAGGTACCAGAGTGCAACAGCTACAGGAAAGGCCATCTGGTAGCTGTAGGTTCCGGCTGAGCCAAAGTCAGCCAGCTTGACAGTCTGGCTCCTTGTCACTAGAATGTTCTCTGACTTCGGGTCTCTGTGTACTATGCAATTTTTTTTGTGAGGTGAATGTTGACCTCTTAGAACCTAGTGCATTAGATCCTTGAAGTTCTCAAGTGGCAAGCCTGCTGCGTATGCCTTGTCCATATATGGACAAGTTTGTCTGTTTGTCCTGTATGCTCAAACATTAGGGTCACTTTGATCTCAGGTAGTTCTGAAAGTACATCTATCAGCCAGACAACCTTGGGGTACCCAAAGCCTCCAGCCTCCTTAATAAGGCCGCCACAGGAACTGTACCAACGGGAAGATCACTCCAGCTTCTCTCTTACTGGGATTCTCAGAACAGAGCAGCCACTGCAGGGATCCTGGGCCTTGTACACTGTTTCATCACTGGCCCATATGAAGAGGTTACAATTCTGGGATGAGGGAACCCCACACACCTAACCAAGAGCTGGTGGGGCAACTTGTTATCAGTGTCTGAAGACAGGTCCTGTGGTACCATACACCTGAGCTGTATTCTGGGCAGCTAAACACTATGGGCAGGATCATAGACACAATGATTTATATTCTTAATAAATTGAATTTTAATTCTTTTTTTTCTTTTTCTTTCTTTTTGTTGTTGTTGTTTTTTGTTTGTTTGTTTTGGTTTTGGTTTTTTTGGAGAGAGGGTTTCTCTGTGTAGCTTGGCTGTCCTGTACTCACTTTGTAGACCAGGCTGGCCTTGAACTCACAGAGATCTGCCTGCCTTTGCCTCCCAGGAGCTGGGACTAAAGGTGTGTGCCACCATGCCTGACAAATTTTAATTCTCAAGAAAAGATTGGTAATAGAAAGCCTTGGCTATTGGTAGTATGAGATTTATTTGTGAAGTACTTAGCAAACGCTAATGTATTGGCAAGATATTGGTAAGCATTTATTAGGCAAAATGTGCTTTTGTGTAAAAAATTCCTTTCAGCAAACAGTATGATGTGTTTCTTAGAAATGATTTGCTATACAAACCAGTGACATGAATTTTGACTTTAAGGATGAAATATGTGACCCAAATCAGTGATGATTTTTCTCATATACTATAATAAATATTGGTGAGATAATACCTCTGCATTACTGAACTCATACCTTCAGGGGTCTGGCTTCCTCTCTCTTGGTGTGTGTGTGTGTGTGTGTGTGCGTGCGTGTGTATGTGTCTTGTGGAACAGAGTAGCTGCATAGAAGCCAGAAGCCAGTCTTCACTAGTGGTTTGCCACATTATCATTATTAATTTCTCACTGAAGCTGGACCTCATTAGTTAGCTGAACTGGCTGGCCAGCCAGCTCTAAGAATCCACATGTGTCACTAGCTTCCTCTTTCCCCTCGAACCATTATACTTGGATTTTATTGTTGTTGTTGGGATTATTATTTTTATTATTATTATCTTGCACTAGCTTTGCAGACCAGGCTGGCTTCGAACTCACAGTGATCTGCCTGTCTGTGCCTCCCAAAGTGCTGGGATTACAGGTGTGTGCCACCATGCTGGGCTTTTTTTTTTTTTTATGGGCATCTTGCCTGCATGTGTGTCTGTGTACTGTGTGCATGTGGTGGCTGTGGAGGGCAGAAGAGGGCTTTGGATTCCCTGGGACTGGAGTTAACAGATGATTGTGGCAGTGCTGGGAATCAAACCCAGGTGCTCTGGAAGAGGGGCCAGTGCTCTGAACTGCTGAGGCGTCTCTCCAGGCTCTGTGCCTGGCTCTATGTGGCTCCGAAGTCAGGCTGTCCTGCTTGAAAGCCAAGCACATTACCAACTGCACCGTCTTCTTAGCCACATCGGGGGCCCTTTAGTGCAATCGCCTGTGTTACTCACTTCAGCACAGTTTAGTGGAGTTTCTCCATATAATTAAAGACATTTTGGGAATGTACATGATGATTCACACAGTTGATCGTTCATTAATGTCTTCCCAACTTGGCAGTTCACCTTCTCAGCAACTTCAGAGTCAACTCACATGTTTTCATGTTATTTGTGGACGTGTTTAAAGCAGTGAAAAATCTGAGTTGCCTTGCATGTATGTGTTCCTCCCTTTCATCTGTCGCTTTCTAAGCAGCATTTGTTGCATCATCTCATGGCATGATGCTCTTGTCACCGTTTTGGTCATGCTCCTGCTGTTTCAAATGGCCCTCAGTTTAGTGCTAACGTGTGCCTTGTGCTCCTAAAATCAAGAAAGCTCTGAGGTGTCTTATGCAGAAAATGTATATGAGGTGAGGTTTTCTTTTTTAAGACCTGAGTTACAGTACTTTGGACATGGAGTTCAGCGTTCATGAATCACATATATAATATATTTCAGGCAGAAGCAGACACATGGCAAGGTTTTAGATTGGCTTTGACCAGGCATTTGCAGGGACTGTTGCTGTTCTAAGAGAAAATATTCCCTGCTCATCTGTTCCTTCAGCAATGCAACCACTTTATAAAACACAACTGTGGCAAATATCGTGAGTCAGTTGAGTGTAAAACTATTTGAAAGGGAAAGTGTTGTAGAAAGTATCTGTTGAAGCCCATTAGTTCAGAACCTGTCAATCAGAATAGCACATCAAAAAAACAAAACAAAAACAAAAACAAAACCTCTTTCTGGAAGAATAGTAAGTTTGGACACGCTTCCTTATGTTTGAATGTTCTAATTTTCCATACTTGAAAAAGGCTTTTGAAGACAGAACAGAATTGCTCATTAAGATGACCCATTTTTCCTCAACATTAAATACACATTTGGCTTTGACGTAACCTGTTTATGTCACAGAGTAGAAAAATGGCTGTCAGCCCAGAAAGGCTTGAGATGACAGGCATGTATCATCGTGTGTGTGCTAGCTCCAACATTTTTTCATCGGTTCTTAATCATCGGTTTTAATTATTCATTGTTGCTACAGTCGATCTCGCAATCAATAATACATTTTTCATTGAGACGTTAGTTTAATGTAAATGGAACAACACCGAAAGCAGAGCTATTCTTAGAGGCAGGAGGATGTAGCTTGCTTTTGTTTTCCTCAGTACATTTGATCTCTCTTCCCTGTCATAATGATCCTCCTGGCATCTCTGCTTGCTGTGTTTATACAGTAGACTCCCAAGATGGTCCTTAAAAATCGAGGCTGTACTTTGCTTCTGTGAGTTCCAGTTGCTTAATGCTGTATTGCAAGAAGAGCTTTTGTCCTGAGGTTTTCCTTTGAGTTGAGTTTCTGTTGGAGCAGTTACTAAGCAAGTATGTTGAACTGCTGCTGCAGAATGTGACTGAGGCAGGGGAGTGCTGTAAGATGATGGATTTTACTGTTTGAGAGTGGGACCGGGTTTGCATCCCAAGTGTCTCCCAAGTGACTTTGCAAACGAGAGCTATCTCTAAAATCAGGAGAATAACCAAATCTATCTCAGCTGTGAGGATTTAAACCACATAGGCATTTAGAAGAATAGCTATAATGTAGTGACACTTGAACGGGTCGTTTGTCACATTTATGCCGAGGGAAAGCAGGCTGGACCACGGTAGTAAACTCAGCATCTGAAACAAACTTTGATCGTATGAGCGGGAGAGGCCATGCTGGCCTTTGCAAAGAAGCGTAAACGCGTCCACTGTCGTAAGACGCTGCCTCCTGTTAGTTTTGCTTTAGATGGTTTCTGAATTTGCCAGATTGCAAAATCTCTTGAAGGTCTAGACAGGATGATGCATATGGAGTTTTGGTTATAACAACCGTCCTATAGAAAACAGTTATGGCTTGGCCAGGGGATTTTTAAGCAAAGGAAAAAGACTCTTTCTGTAACAAAACATCTTCCCTGTGCAGAGGAAAAACAAGGTAGGTGGCTTGAGGAACAAGACCAAGTTTCTTCTTCGTCTTTGAGCAAGTGTGCTCACATGGATACCTGTGCAGACATGGAAGCAAACGTAAAAATGATAAGTTTTCACAGTTCCACTTCTGCCAGGATCTATTTAGTAATTTCTACTCTGAAACTATTGAAAGTTCAGTTATTTCCCTCAAAATCGATGATGGGAGAGCACCTACCTTCTATATATAATTTTTCCTTTGACTAAATTAAATAAAGGAAACATTCGGAAAAATTTTAGTTAACAGTGTCACACTGTTAAAGGTACCTTGTAAAATGATCACTATTTTGGAAGCACAAAAAGGTGCTGTCGATCCGCTATGATGCATAAAGTACATCGACGCGGTTCCCAGAACATGGGGTGCTCAGCAGTTGTGGTATGGCACCCATCCCTATTACCCCAGCTCATGCCCCCTTCCACTCCACTGTATACTCATCCCTAACATCATGAACTTACATTTATTTAGATGCTAGAATTACAGAGATTAATAAAACATATCGGCATTTTACTATTTTGTTTGTTTGATTTTTTGAAACAAAGTCTCACTGAATGGTTCCGGCTCACCTTAGACTCAGAGTGACCTTTCCGGTTTGCTGAGATTACATGGGTGTACTTCCGTGCCTGGCTTCCTGTCCACTAGCTGGTGCTTCTGTAAGAGCAGTAGATCTGCTTTTAATCATCATAGTTTTATTTAACAAAATGCTCTTATTTTTCAAAGTAGAATGAAATCTTTTCAAGTATATGCCGCTCTTGAAATGGGCATAACCTGGGCCTTTGGCACTGAGCTGGGGAATCACAATGCATATTGCTGCACAGGTGTTTAGGGCAGAAAGACCTTCTGCCTCTTGCTAAAGTTTTGTAGGAAAGATGCTGCTGGTTGATCCCAGGGCGGAGTGCATGCCGGTCAAGTGTTCTACCTCTGGCCCACACCCTGCTCCCACTCTCCTCTTCTGGATAGATAGAAGGTGCACTGTTTAACATCTACAGAAAGCCTCCATTTCCTCCATTGAAAACCAAGATCATCAGACTCATCTTTTGAGGTTTTTATATAGACCAAAGGAGGAGAGTTTGAGTGCACTTCAATCTTACTGTCTCTTTCGTACTTTTTCCTGCATTAGGTCGAGTTTGTGGCATTTGTTACGCTCACGTATAAATTGACCAGTGGTGTTTGACAGTGCGCTAATCCCTCTGACTTGGCAAAGCCCTTAGGATATGAATTCTGAGCTGGCAGACTTGTGGTGGCCACGCACACCACAAATCTAAAGGGAAAGAACTCGGTAACTAAAATATTTACTTCATCACCAAAGCATGTCTCCTGGGGCCAGGGACATCAATGAATATGAGATGAGAGTGTAAAGGTGCCATAAATCCCAGGCTCAGCTTCCACCAGCAACATCTGTGTGCCATTGTTAACCTATGAATAAAACCCCATCATCCGTTTAATTTGCAGATCTTCCAGAGGTCCCTCTGAAATTTAGCTCACAACAGATACATCTGCTAGTCAGTGTTGCCGCTACCGGCTTGCTTAGTCTACTTGAACGGTATTTATTAAAGTCTGCTGGTAGCTGGACCCACAAACTGAAATTTGAGAATGGCGCAGATGGGGACTCTCCCAAGCCTTGTGCTGTGATGGATGCTCATCTGTTGATCACGGTTACCATGGCAAGGACCGGCTGCTACCTGTTTCAGCAGTTTCCTCCTACTCTTTCCTATTTTTGGACTGTCTTCATTTCACAAACTCATCACCTCCATTCTACCAGTGTTACCTCATTCCACCCTTGATTTCTATGCTTCTAATCGAAACTTCCTATTTTCTTTTGAAGGAACTAAATCTCTTGGGCAATTTTATACGATTTAAAATCTCATGCAATAATAGCTTTTCCGCTTAACAGGAGGCTACTTGCAGTGCAGTTCCACTTTACATTCTGCATCATCGCCGGCAATCCTCTTACAGTTTTGTACGGGGAATTCCAGATTGGTGTTCATAACTATCATGCCGAGGGCCTTTTGTAAATAAAGTTCTTAAGAGAGTCTCAAGGCATCAAGACCCTGACTTAAAATAAGTTACAAAATGGCCCTTAACTGGGGCTGGAGAGATGGCTCAGTGGTTAACGTGCCTGCTGTGCCGAGGTTGGCTCTTCAGCACCCACAGTGGGGGAAGGGTGAGCGGTGGGGGGGGCGGGGGAGCCAAAACTGGAAATGTGTACTGTGTTCCTGTAGCCCTAGTGTTGGGGGAAAGGAGACAGGCAAGAATCTGGAGGCTTGCCGGCTTGTTAGCCGAGCTGAAACTAGGAGCTCCAAGATCACTGAGAGACCCTTGCCCCCAAAATGAAATGCGTGCGTGTGTATACACACACACACACACACACACACACACACACACACACACACAGTGGCTGTGCCCGTCTGCTCCCCACCCCATTTATAATACTATTCTTGTTTGCTGCCTGTGTAGCAGATTCCAGTACTGAATTGCAGATGGTTCAGTTGAGGCTGTTTGCAGACAAGGGTACTTGTTGCTCTTCCAGAGAATCTGACTTCAATTGCCAGCACCCGCATGGCTAACAGCCTCCTTTAACTCCAGTTCCAGGGGATCCGATGGCCTCTTCTGCCCTCTAAGGGCGCTGTATGCAATGTGGTGCATTGACAGGCATGCAGGTAAAACATACATAACACAAAAAGACAGCCCAGTCTTTGGTTGGACTAAACAATAAAAGACATATCATAAAATATCATGGGTATTTTGATGTACAGTCAATCTCAGGAAGCCACCTGTGCTTTCTCTTAACTCAGTGACCAGCTGAAGAGACGAGAACCAACCTCCATCACAGGGCTAGAAAGGAAAGAAAACATTGCTAGTATCAATAACTAATGTTTTGTAAGGAAGCAGTAGAATTATTTTTTACTTTCCGTTCTCCCAGAAATCTTACAGCTTAAACATTTTTGTTTAATTTTATGTGCGTCGGTCTGAGGGTGTCAGATTCCTTGGAACTGAAGTTACAGACAGTTGTGAGCTGCCATGTGGGTGTTGGTAATTGAAGCCAGGTCCTTTTGAAGGGCAGACAGTGCTCTTAACCGCTGAGCATCTCTCCAGACACATCTTACAACTCTTTAAGTTCAGTTTAATCTTCATTATATTTGGCTCTGTGGCCATAGAGTTTTAACATTAAATATTTGGTTCTTTTATTATCTTTCTTCAAAAGTGTTGTGCAGCTCCTCTCAGAGTATGTTAGCAACAGGTTATTGATTTTGTTAAAATAAAAAAAAGTGTGCTGTTCAGATTTTCTTAGCTACAGACTTGACAGTACATCCCAGGGGAACTGCTTAGGGCTCATTGGTGGAGTTTGATATAGACCCAACATTTATAATACTAAGAAACTGTAGGTTGTTACATTGTTTTTGTTGTGTGTTGTAAAGTGTTTGCACTTGTTATAAGTTGTAGCTGAAACTTTTATTCCATTAAAATAAAAGGTTTCAAAGCTTTATGAAGTTTTATAGTATGTTAAAACAGTATGTACTTAAAAGTTTTTGAAAAAAATTCTTTTTTTGGAAAAAATAAAGCAACGGTAGGTAATTAAAAAAAAAGGTGAAAATTTTATGCATCACCTTTTCTGCATACTTATTCATTCTCCTCAGCAGCCTGGCTTAGGGGCTCCTCTTGGTGCAGTGAGATCACATTTATAACAGGCCCTCCATCAGACTGTTAATAAATTCTGCAAACTAGCCCCCAACAAATAGGACAGCATGTAGAAGACTCAAAGGTGCTTTAGTATTCTGCTCATATTGTGAATTTAACAATCCTAGAAATAATGCCATCTTTCCCCAATGTGGGTTAGATCTCTGGTAGAGGTTAATGCTTAAAGGCACAGCATCACAAACTTCAAGAGAAAGCATTGGGGCCCTTTGATATTGATTATCACTGGTGATACTTGGTTCAGCTGCAAACCAAGAAGGAATAAAGTCTTTTATCTAAGAAATCAGTATGGGAGTATTTTATTGAGTATTTTTGCATCAGTGTTCATAAGGGAGATGGGGTCTGAAATTCTCTTTCTTAGTTGAGTCTTTGGTGTGGTTTAGGTATCAAGGTGACTCATAGAATGAGTTTGGCAATGTTCCCTCTGTTTCTAGTTGTGGAATAGTTTGAGGAATATTGGTATTAGCTCTTCTTTAAAGGTCTGGTAGAATTCTGTGCTAAAACCATCTGGCCCTGGGCTGTTTTGTTAGGGAGACTTCTAATGACTGCTTCTGTTTCCTTAGGAGTTATAGGGCTGTTTACATTGTTTACCTGATTTTGATTTAACTTTGATAAGTGGTATCTTATCAAGAAAATTGTCCATTTTGTTTGGATTTTCCAGTTTTGTGCCGTATAGGTTTTTGAAGTAAGACCTAATGATTCTTTGGATTTCCTCAATGTCTGTTACGTCCCCCTTTTCATTTCTGATTTTGATAATTTGGATATTGTCTCTCTGCCTTTTAGTTAGTTTTGCTAAGGGTTTGTCTGTCTTGTTGATTTTCTCAAAGAACTAATTCTTGGTTTCGTTGATTTTGTTGTTGTTGTTGTTGTTCTCTTTGTTTCTGATTCATTGATTTCAGCCTTGAGTTTAATCATTTCCTGCTGTCTACTCCTCTTGAGTTTATTTGCTTCTTTTTGTTCTAGAGCTTTCAGGTAGCTGTTAAGTATGGTATCTCTCCCAAGTTTTTTAGGAAGGCACTTAGTGCTATGAGTGTTCCTCTTAGCACTGCTTTCATTGTGTCCTATAAGTTTGGGTATGTTGATCATTAATCTTAGTTGACTTCTAGAAAGCCCTTTCTTCTTTTCTTGACCCAGTGGTCATTGAGTAGACAGTTGTTCAGTTTCCATGAGTCTCTAGGCTTTCTGTTGTTGTTGAAGCCCAGCTTGATATCCACGGGCAGTCTCCCTTCTCTGAGGAGCAAGAGAGGGGGACTAGGAGGAAGAAAGGTGAGAGAAAGAGACATGGGAGGAGAGGAGGGAGAAGTTCTGATCAGGATGTAAAGTAAATAAACAAAGTAATTAAATTTAAAAGAAAAGAAAGAGAAAGAAAGGAAGGAAGAAAGAAAGAGAGAGGGAGAAAGAAAGAAAGGAAGGGAGGAAGAAATCTGAAGGCTTGCTGATACTTTCGTCCAGAGGGAGACAGATACAGTGTTTAGAATATTGCTTAAAAAAAGCAGAATTGAAGTTGGAAAGCAACTCACTGGCCATGGCCATAGTCTTGACCTTTTTTATTTGTTAGGGTGATTTAGGTCAGCCTGTTGAGAGACACAGTAAATGACTTTGCCTTTTGGTTCAAGGAGTTCATTTCTGTTCTATCTAAAGAAGACAGCAGGGACTGCTGAGCACACACATTAAATGTAGTCTTCTTCCATTTCAGCCAAATAGAATTAGGATAAAAATAACCAGTTATAATGTAGGCTACATGGGGAGTCTGGGGTTATTGCAGCAGCATCCTAAAGTGGTTTGCCTGATTCCAGGCTTGTTTCCCTCTGTGGCTAACACAATCCTATTCCTGTGAAAAAAGAAATTTTTAGAAAATGATATAGAAAAATCAAAAGAATTTTGTAGTTCAGAATTTAAAAAAACAAAAAAAGACCTTCTTGTTAGATTTGCTTCCATTCTCTTAATTTTCTTAAGCTAAGATGACTTCTTGCAATGTACACATGATTCCAGTGAAGTTTTGATGGAGGATTCAAAATATTTTAGATGTTGGTTGATTCAGAAGACTGGGTTCTTAGAAGATCCTTGAGAAGCTTAGATGAGTGTAGGTCTGATGCGACCAATGGACTGACTCACAGGGTTACTGGACCATCCAGGGGTCAGGAGAGCGCTACTGTTTCCCAGGGCATACCCGCCTGCAGGGCTGCTCTTGACTCCATAGTATGGACTCTGGTCACTGCACACAGACAGGCTGCCCACGAGTTAGAACACAGCTTTTCCTTCTTCACCTCTCTCAGGACTGTACCCTTGACTGGCAGAACCTAAACTAAGCTCGGAAATTCAGCATTTATACTTTATTTATTTGCAGCTCATACATTGTGAGGGACAAGGAGGACATAGGCATTGCATGTGGATGCCAACCGCCAGCTGTCCTCAACCGATGCAGGAAAACAAAAATTCAAAAAGGCTTAGGATCTTTTTTTCCAGAAATAACTACAATTAATAGTGGGGACTCCATTCCAGATACAGGTGACCCCTTCTCTTATAGACAGATAGATAGATGATAGATAATAGATGATAGATAGATAATAGATGGTAGATAGATAATAGATGATAGATAGATGGATAGATAGATGATTGATAGGTGATAAGTAGATGATAGGTAGTTGACAAATAGATGATAAGTAGATGACAGGTAGATTTCAGAAAGGAGAGCACCCCAGTTGCTTTGCCAGTGGCTTCTGCTCACTGTCACCACCCCCCTTGACCCCAGCTTGGAAAGGTGAACTGTTTCTTCCATCACAGCAACATACCTCCTTTGCTATGACCTTTCAACTCTGTGTGACAATTTTTGTCTTTGCAAGTTGACCGTGTTCACTTTTTTGTTCCTAAAATGCACACCTTTTAAATGATTTATTGCATCTGATACTTAGCATAAATTCTTTCTCTAATTTTTTGTATATTTTGAGAGATTTTGACTCCCCCCCCCTTCCCTTTTACCTGTCCCTCCCCTCTACAACAGGGTTTCTCTGTGTAGCCTCTGCTATCCTGGAATTCATTCTGTAGACCAGGCTGGCTCTGAACTCAGAGATCTGCCTGCCTCTTCCTCCTGAGTGCGGGGATTTTGTTTCTGTTCTTAATTACTTGCCGGGTAGTGTGTTCAAGAATAGTATGTGAGCACCAGGGAGGCCGGGGAGCTCTGAGTTTGAGGTCAGCCTGGTCTATAAAGTTATTTTCAGCATAGCCAGGGCTACACAGAGAACCCTTGTCTTGAAAAAAACAAAAAAGAAGGGTATGTGGATATTTTGTTTTTAGGTTTGTTTTTTTTTTTTGCACCGAAAATGTCTGCCAATCATTATTATACATGAATAATTGAGTAGCCTGGGGCTGTGCTGAGTGGTAGAGCAGTTGTCTAACATGCTGATGACTTGAGGTTAATCTCCAGGAAAACACACACACACACATACACACACACACACACACATACATACACAAACACATATATACACACACATACACACACAGAGTACATGAATAACATGGATGATTATAATATTTTTGATTCCTGCTTTTCTTTTTTTTTTTCATTTTATTGCACTGTGAAAACTTGTGCATGTGTGTGTTGCGTGTGGTGTGTACTATGTGGACACATGTGCCATGATATCTGTGTAGAGTTTAGAGGACAGCTTTTAGGATTCAGTTCTCTCTTAACCTCCTGTAGGCCCCAGGGATGGAATCAGGTCAGTGCCTTTATCCACTGGCCACATCTTGCCGCCCCCTCACACTCCTCTCCTGTTTTGTTTTTCCCCCCTCTGAGTTTTTGTTCCATTGTCTGTTGGATTTTTTTTTTATTGTCGAAAATTGTTAGATTGGTTTGACTTTCCCCATATGGCATTTCTTTATCCTTAAAGTTGGGTAATTTCATGCCTTCTCCCTCCCCTGCCAAACAGAAAAATTTAGTACTGTTCCATGCTATGAGTGAGGTCTCCCTGGCCTTAGTGGTGCAGTCTGTAGAACAACTCATGGCTTCAGATCAAATATATGGGTTTAGGGGAGGCTTTGAAAGGCCAGATTCTGTTCCTAAAAAGTGCCGAGTTTCCTGTCAGAGGTGGGTGAGTGCCTGTGGGGAGATGGGTCTGCCTTCTGGGATAGGAGTTCTGGAGAGGTGATCTCTAAGTTCTCCACATCTCCCACGTTCATATTGTGATTTCCAAAGCTTACAAAGAGCAATGTGCAAATAAAATCCTTGGAGTGACGCTTATGGTTGATGTAATGAAACCGAAGAGCTATTTTCATTTTGGATAGCGAGCTCTAGGAATCCTGCAGTGAGAGTGAGATTCTGAGGATGATCCTGAGGCTCAGGGCTTTAGAAGGGGGGTCTGCAGTGTTCCTTGTAGCAGAATCTTTCCTTCCCTAGTTGTTCAAAAAATTTTACTTTAAAATTATGTGCAGTGTTTGCCTGCGCATATGTCTGTGTACCACCTGTGTGTCTAGTGCCTGGGGAAGCTGGAAGAGGATATTAGAACTCCTGGGACCAGAGTTACAGAAGGTTGTGAGCCCTCTGGGTGCTGGGAACTGAACCCAAGTCCTCTGCAAGAGCAGCAAGCGCTCTTAACCACTGAGCCATCTCTCCAGCTCTGTTTCCTTGATGGAGACTCCCCACTCCCCTTCACCTTTACTGTTTCTGAAGCGGAGGCTTTTTAAACCTCATGGTACCGTGCTTGTGTCTGAGGTTGTACATGATGGGATTCCGTTGCTTGTCCTATAGCAAAATTAGAGTCTGCAGACTAATGTTAGCTTTCAAAGCATTAATTAATATTTTGTGTGTTTGGGCGAGGGTCTTACTATATGGCCTATTTGGCCTTTAATCCTAAGTGCTGGTGTGTACCAACATACGTGTCTCTTAATATTTCCCAATAATCATTTTTATCTAGTTTTAAGACTACTGTTTACTCTGTTCAGAGAAAGGCAGCCAATATTGACATTTCTCAGAGGTGATTTGATTCCCTTCTTAAGGACAGTGATATAAATTTCTCGATTATCTCTCTTTTTCTCTGTTTTTCTCTCTCTCTTTCCTTCTCTCTGTCACTGTTCTCTCTCTCTTTAGTTTATTGACAGAAAATGCCAACACAAGCTTGAGGAGAGCAGTTGATCCATACAGAGGTGCTTAGAGAAAGACCAGGATGCATCCAAGTGTGGAGATGGGCTTTTCAAGGGAGTGTCACCAAATTCCCAGATTCTTCACAATTACATTTTGTATTTGTTTTCACACCAAAGCCTCCAAACTGTACTCACTTGGTTTACATGTCCCCAGGGCCCAACACAGGGCTTCCTGAATCTTGTGAGGAAAAGTGTGGGCATGAATAGTCAGCCAGTTCTAGAGCTTTAAGAATGTGGAGAGCTAAGAGTTTATGCCAGGGGCTCTTAATGCTGAGAGTCTCTTTCTATTTCAGTTTTAGGAAATGATTTCTAGAGATTTCTATCTCAGCTAGAGGAACAGTAGTAATTTCAGGAACATATGTGGTACTTCAGGGCTCCCTAAAAACAAAAACTGATCAGATCACATGAACTTTAAAGATTAATGAATTCAAATAGGATATTTATTTTAGTGATGACATTCAGGAAATATGCTGCCAGTTGTCAGCATTTAGGAATGTTTGAGCAAAATAAAAAACAAAAATAAACAACCAAATATCATAATGAAACAAACCAAACAAAATACCAAAAGAGGGAACGAAATCTTGCCTCAGGGAACTTGCAACTGAAATCCAGAGTTGATCTGCCCCCAGTGATCTGCCCAGTTGTGAAGTAGGGTGGCGATACAGGAAGTGGCAATAAGATGGGAGAGGACAGGGACACACCTTTCCTTTAGCGATGTGCTGGCAGGCCACCTTCCTTTCTATTTTAGTCATCTGCAGTACTCAAATGGAGAGACCATACTGGGCTGTGCAATAATGCAGGTGTTTTTAACCCAGATTCACAGAGCCACCTTACAGGACATGGCTAGCCAGAGCTGCTCTGTGGAGGGAGCTGGGGTGAGCAGTTTGTGGGGGAGGAGAGGTGACTTATCTTGGTGCCACCAGGGGCAGCACCTAGCCGTTTCCTCTGCAGCTGATGCCAGATTCCCCGTGTCTTTCACCTCTCACCAGCTGGCTGCCCACCCCCATCCCCAGCTTGCACACTGCCCGCACCCTCTCATTAGCAGGCCTCCATTCCTTGTTTTATCTACCCCCCTTGTTGTTTGGACACTTTTTTCAGGGAGCCTGGACCACTAGAACAGTGTTTAAAAGCTTACAAGAAATACTGAGAAGCAAAGCCAAGCCAAACAAAGCAAAACACAAGTTCCATCCCTCTTAAAAGAGAGAAAAGTACCCTATACATTTTCCTTTTAGAATTATTCAAGACCAATAAAAGTGGATGCGATCCTAAACCCGGTATGAAGGGCCTGCAGAGATGTCTCAGTGGTTAAGAGTACTTTGCATTCTTGCAGAGAACCCTAGTTCAGTTCCCAGCATCCACACAGCAGCTCAAAACCATCTGTGACTCAGTTCTAGGGGACCCAGTGCTCTCTTCCTGCCTCTGTGAACTCCTCCTCCACGAACGCATGCACATAAGGTCTCCCAGGCTCACACAGATACTCAAAAGCAACCTTTAAACCCAGTGCCAAGGACTGTGAGAGAGACAGGGAGGCATGCTGGGCGTTGCATGTAGAAGCAGTGAATGAATCCAAATCCAGACTGAAGTGGAGCCATGGCGGCAACGGCTCATAAACCATAATCCCAGTGTATATGTGATCTTAGTAATGAAAGAACTCCCATTTGTCTGTGTTCATGTGGCATGAGGATGTGTGTACATATGTGTTCTTTATGTGTTTACTTATACTTGAGGTATAAAGTGAGTCAAGAAACGGTTTAGGCTGTGTCTATTCACAGGTATCTATTGGGCATCCTTTGCTGTTCATCCTCTTGTTGTCCAAACATAAATAGTACAGTCTGCTTCTTCTTCCTTAGCTACTGCATCGCAGGAAATGATCCCATCTGCTATTCAGTGCCTTGTGTAAGAGTGCTTGTGAGGTTTTAGCCGAGGTGTAAATATTTAAAACAATGAGGTTTTTTTTGGGGGGGGGGGTAGAGTTATTCACAATAGCTTTATTTATCTTAAGAGTTTCATAATTAAACATAAATATAAGATGTAGTTACCAAAAAGTGTGTTTTGGGTTTAGGTATGCATGTGACGTGTAGCTGTGTGTATGTACGTTTGCCCGCACATGTGTGGATGTACTTGTAGAACCCAGAAGTCCGTATCTGGAGTCTTTTTCTTCCTTGGTTGCATCCCAGTTTATGTTCTGGGACAGGATCTCTCACTGATGCCGGAGCCTAGTGGCTGGGTTGGCTGAGCAGAGATTCTGGGGGTGTGTCTGTATCTACCCCTAGTACTCCATGGCTGGGGTTAGAGCTCAGCCCTGCCATGCTTGGCTTCTACCTGGGCACTGGAGATCCCAAGTCAGGCCCTCCCACTTGTTCAGGAAGCACTGAGCCACCTCCACAACCACACTAAGAACGTATTCTGGCCCAGTTAGTCTTTAACACAGTAGGGGCTTAAATACTAGGCTAATCTTGGTGGTTGAGGATAGGATAACAGTTTGCAGATCATACTAAATGTCTTATTTGTGAAATGTAGTGGAACGGCATCATTTCTGGGACTCTGCTTGCTTAACCCCACCCCATGGTCACCTCACCTTTGAACGTCTTCCTAAAATCCAGGGTGGCCACAGCATGGTGAATGTACAGAAACACACAGTACGGGCAGAGAGGGTAGGCGCTGTGGTTGTGGTCTGGAGTTTATGGCAGTAGGCGGTTTGAAACCTCTGATAGGTGGGCCTTAAGCCGTGAGGTTGTTCTGAGATAGCCCTTGCACACTTTGAAATGTTACAAGAAGGAATGCAACATGGCAGGAGCGAGCAGAGGACGCCTTTTGTTTGAGTGAGACTGGATCATTTTATGGCAAAAAACCGAAGGAAATATAGCCAACGTTAAAAATGTGTGTGTTTTTTTTTTCTTTTTTCTTTTGAGACAAGGCCTCATGTAGCCCAGGCTGGCCTTGAACGCACTATAAAATATAGGCAAACGTGGGTTTAGCTCCTAATGCTCCTGCCTCTAGCTCCCGGATGCTGGGGTTAAAGATGTGTTCCACCATGCCCCATTCTAGAAGCAGCATCTTTAAAGAGTCAGAATCTGAGACATCGTCAGTGCTTGTTTCTTGAGGTTGGAGTAGTTAGAAATTTCAAGCTTAAATAATGGCTCTTCAAAATTGCTTATTTCTTAAATTATTTAGGTATACTTAAAGTACATGTCTGAAGGTTCTTTTTGCTCTGTGATTTTCCATAATACTTAAGACCTTCCTAATGATATTTATTATATACTATTCTAAGTCTATGATGTATATATGTTTACCCCACTGCCTAGACTTTAAGTTTTCTATAAGAACAGATTCTTTCAGGCGTCTCGATGCCTAAAGCATTTCCTGAGTTCTAAACAGATACTTAAAAAGTGTTTATTAATGGATGATGTGGGCAGACCCCCCTTACCATTTCTTTGCTTGCAGTGTGCAAATATAGATGTAAGAACAGGCCTGGAAATCATACTAAGATTCTTTTTTTAAATAATAATGATAATTATTATTTTATTTTATGTGTATTTGTATTTTGCCTGCATGTATGTTTATGTACCATGTGAGTTCAGTGCCAGTGGAGGTCAGAAGCCACCAGATCCCCTGGAACTATAGTTACAGATAGTTGGAAATTGCCATGTGGATGCTGGGAAGATACTTAGTGCCAGCTTCTGGTCTCCCCATGGACACCCACACACATACACATATGCTGGAATGCACATGTGTATGCATATAAATATGTACATATGTATATGCAATACACACAGAGAATCACCTCAATTTAACTTATAGTGACAAACTACTGTTTATCACTAGATAAGCTTCCACCCCCCACCCCAAGACAAGGTTTCTCTGTGTAACTTCGGCTGTCCTGGAATCACTCTGTAGATCAGGCTAGTCTGGAACTCTCAGCTAACCACCTGCATGCACCACCACTGCCCGGCTCAATATACTCTCTAAAATGATGAAATACTCTTATTAATTATATTTAAACACTTCAAAAGAAAATACAGTGAATTAGACAACCCAGATTGTGAAAATATCCAATAAAATCTCAGCTTAGTGATGCACGTTTGTAATATCATCTATTTAGGAGGCCGAAACAGACGGATAACTATTTCAAGGCCAGCCTGGGCAATTTAGTGAGACCTGTTCCCAAAGTCAAAACGGAAGAAAAAGAGTGGGCTGGAGCTAACTGATCTACCTCTTGGTTATCGGCCATAAGTTTGGTTTCAATACTCAGTAGTAGGGAGGGGGAAAGTTGATGCTATCCTTTTTTCCCCCTAATAATTCTCATATACAGAGTTATATAGCTGTAAAAAGTTGGAGTCCTCATAGAATAAGAAAACAGTGAAAAAAGGAGGAAAGGATGGTTGTAAAGGAGCAATAGGCTAGACATGTGGCTGTACAACAGTGATCTGAATATTTCGGGAGTAGAGACAGGGGGATCAAGAATTGAAGGTCATTATTGGTTATATAGCAAACTCGAGGCCAGACTGGGATACATGGAAAGATCATATTGTCAAATAAAGGAAAGAATGATGGGATGGAGACATAGCTCAGAGGTTAACCTGGCTGCTCTTCCAAAGGTTCTGAGTTTAATTCCCAGCAACCTCATGGTGGTTCACAGCCCTCTAAGATGAGATCTAGTGCCCTCTTCTGGTGTGCAGGCACACATGCAGAGCACTGTATACATAATGAATAAATAAATCTTTAAAAAAAGAAAGAATGGCCACTGTTTTTCCATGTTTGATAATTATAAATGTGTGGGGAATGTCAAGGTAAGCCTTTTGGAGGCCCATGGGGAAGGGCCAGTGAAGCGTCAAGAGACTCCTGTGATTCCTTGAGAAGTCCTGATCCACTGCACACAGTGTTGACCCACTAGGGACTCCTAGCACACTAGTGAAGTCTCAAAATAGATCCATGGCTAGGGCGGTGACTGCTTCCCCCTTCTTTGTGGAAATCTTCTATGGTGACCTTGACCCCCCACCCCCACCCATTTCCTTATAGTGGCACCAATCTGATTGTTACTGGTGCTTGAGCTAGGTCTGATAGGCTTTTCAGTCATTTAAAAGTTGTTACACGGGACAATAAAGTTAGATCTGCACCTTTGAGTCTGGTCTCTGGAGTCAGATTCATGGGATTCTGCGTGGGTTCCAGTGCCGTTCATCCCCCTTCCCCTTGTTCCTGATCCCCACATAAATGCATATCTTCAGGGAGGAAACAGCACGAAGACCCATCAGTCTCCACTTGCTGAAAACCAGTAATGATACATTCCTAAGTGTAGCCTGGGAAATAAATCACAGGTGGAACAAAGACAAGAACAGGCAGATTTCTCAGCAGAAAGTAAGCCAGACAGATGTTAAAGTGAACATTTGCTGGTAGATGCTATCGAATTAGAAGTACATGCCTGCAAATATTTCCCAAGAGTAGAGGTGAAGGGCCTGCAAGATAGGTCGGGGGCGAGGGTACCTACTGGCAGCCTGGTACCCTGGGTTCAGTCTTTGGGACCTACGTAGTAGAAGCAGCGACTTCTGAAAGTTATCCTTTCCCCTCCACAGGGGTGCTGTGGCAGTTTACCTCCCTCCACAGACACACACACGCAATAAATATGTATAATTAAATTTCTAAAGCACAGATGAAAACTCTTAATGAACCCTGAGACAGTTCAACACCCACCGACCTTTCCTGATAATGAGGGCGGTTCTCTAGGCAAAGGAACCGTTACTGTGCCAGATGAGATCTGGAAACACAGACAGGATTGCAGAACAGTAGAGAGAGTGAGATTGTGGTTAAATACAGCATACCTTTTCTGATCGTTTTCAAAATTAAAGGATAATCAGCCTTTAAAGTGAGCCTGACAGAGCACTGTGGGACTTATAAAGCAGTGGAAATAAAATCTGAGATAACAATAGAACAAAGGAGTGGGTGGGGGTGTGGTGGAGGAAGTGGATGTTTACCACCGTGTCCACGCAAATAAAGTACTTTTTGAGTGTACATTGTGGTAAACTGAAGAGACGGATGAGGTAAACCATGGAGGAATCACTTAAAAAAATCAAAACCTCTAAAAAGACAAAGTGAGTAAGCTAGCCAGAGGTATGACCGATAAGCCAGCAACAGAGAGAATGTTTGTCCTAGTTTTGTTTCTGTTGCTGTGATAAAATATCCTAGCAAAAGCAATTTTAGGAGATAAAAGGTTTATACAGTTCCAGGTCACAGCCCGTCATTTCTGAAAAGTGAAGGCAGGAGCTTGAAGTAGCGAGTTACATCCACAGTCAAGAGCAGCGTGCATGGATGTGTGTGCTTATTGCTCAGCTCCTTGCTTTGTTCCTTTATAGTCCAGGACCCCACCCACGAAATGATGTCATGTCGGGGCGAGTCTTTGCACCTCCACTAACCCAGCTATGAAAAATCCCTGTAGGCCCTCTATGGCATCACTGAGACTTTCCTCCTAGGTGGTTCTAGATTGTGTCAAATTGACGACTAAAACTAGCCATCGCAGGGCCGGTGAGATGGTTTCCATGCATAAAAGTGCCTGCCGCTAAATCTGATGACCTGAATTCAATTCCCAGGATGGACATGGTAGATTGAACCAACTCCTACAAGTTGTTCTCTGACCTCTATATATGCATCATGGTATATGCGAGCCCTACTCCCCGTATGTACATACTCAAAATAAAAGAATGAAAAAAAAACCCCTCTAATTATGAAAATATTGAATCTTAAAAGATAGTTTAAGAGAAGATAAAACGAAGAAAGAACAAATAAGACCAATAGCCTAATGGTAGCAATAGTCATCGTAAATGATGAAAGCCTTCTCTTTTGAATGACCAGTTAGGCTGGGTAAATAAGTGCAATCCAATTAGTGTTGTCTTAAAAGAAATCCATGTTAAATCTATCAATGTATCTATGTTAAGTGTAAAACAATAAGAGGTTACAGTATGCAAATGTAATAAAAGACAAGTGGAAGGGGCTGGGGGGATAATTCAATTCTTGAGAGTTCTGGAGCTCTTATGAAGTACCGTCACCCACAGCAGGCAGCTCGCAATCATCCATAACTCCAATTCTAGGTGACACAACACCTTTTCCCCATCTCCAAGGGCATTAAAAATGCATGTAGTGCACATATTATACATGAAGGTGAAACACTATCCATACAAAGTATAAATAAATAATATTTGTAGAAGGAATCTCTTGCGTTTGTATGGAAGCATCACCTGTCAATAAAAAGCTAGTGGCCAATAGCTGAGTCAGGAAATAGGAGGTGGGACATCTGCCAGGCAGAAAGAATTCTGGGAGAGAGCTAGGCACATGAGATCAGCCAGCAAGATGTGAAGAGGATGGTCGCATGGTACCTGATCCCAAGTAGCCAGTCACATGGCAGAATGTAAATTGATATAAATAAGTAATTTAAGTTATGAGCTAGTCAGAAAAGAGCCTAGCTATATGGCCTAGTTATTTCTATAATATGTAATGAGTTTCATGTTTTTTAATCCAGGAACTTAATGGGGAAGGGAGGAAAAACTTATTATAATTATTCAGAAAAAGGTTATTATCAGGGATAATAGGAAATTCATTAGGAAGACTCATTGTTTCAGACTGTGTCTATATGCAGTTAAAACAGATAAAGCAGCCTTAAAGGTTATAAAGGAAACAGAAGCTGGCAAATTTGCAGTTATATTTGTAAATTTGCACACCCCCTTCCCAATAGACAATAACAAGGACATGAAGAGTCAAATACCATCATTTATAAACTTGGACCAGTTGATATTTGCAGAGCACTCAACCCAATGGCAGGATACTCTTTTTAAGTGTTTTACTCAGCAAAGAATATATTCTGGTAATAAACCAATCTCATTGTATTTAGTGTCCTCATTTTTTATGATGTGATGACAGTTGCCACAAACTGAATGGCTTAACACAAAACACGTATGTTATCTTTCAGATCTAGGAGTCTAAAGTCCATACTGGATCTCATTAGACTAAAATCACATTTCAGAAAAGCAGAACCCCTTCTGGAAGCTGTAAGCAAAAACTCTCTCCTGGCCTTGTTCTTCCATAGGTCGCTCATGCTTTTGGTTGCTGTTCTTGCTTAGCTGTGTTCAGCAGCAGTGGTAGTTTTTCATATGCCACTATCTGTCTGGCCCTTTCTGTTTGCAGAGACCTTTGTGATTACACAGGGCCCACCGGTAATCCAGGATACACTGTACCTCTGAAGGTTAGTTGATGAATAGACTTTAAATCCACCAGGAACCTTATTGCCCTGTGTCTTTTCCAAATGTTTGGAAATTAAAGAAAGGAATCCATGAGCCAAAGAAGAAATCACATTTTAAATTTCACATTATTTGGAAAAGTAGAGTAAGACCAGAGGAGCTGATAGGAAAAGGAGATTTGGGAGGGGCACACTGCTTCCTGGAGCTGCAAGCAGACCTGGTACTCAGAAGGGAAAACTCTAGACTCCGAGACGTTAAGGACTTGGGGCAAATGGTTATTTTTTTCCTGTTGCAACCTGGGAAAATAATAATTCAATCTTTTAATGAGTAATAGCTGGCCCACCATTGCTATGTTACAAAAATCAGAAAGAGTTGATATTCACATGGAGGGTTGAGCTGCTGTCCCTGATGCCAGCAACAGAGGCTCTGGAGCATACTTACAAACATATTTTGGCATAAGTCTGTGTTGGTCTGAGTAAAAGAGAGAATATGGGTTATATATGTGTTGGTGTGAGTATGTAAACATACATATGCTGCTACACACGTAACCCGTCGAGGCCAGATATCCATGTGGGATATCTTTCTTGCTATCTGCCTTATCTTTTGAAACAGTGTCTCTCCCTGAACCTACTGTTCTCTGATTGTCTAGACTGATTGGCCAGTGAGGTTCAGGGAGCTACCTTTGAAGCCCTAGCCACCATTCCCGGCTTTTACATGGATACTAGGGATCTAGCATGTTTGTAGGCCAAGCAGTTTGCTGACTGAGCCATCTCTCCAGCTCCTTTGTCCTAATCTAATGTAAATTCATTTGCTCTTCCTGTCACTCGAAAAGCCCAAGGTTGGCTGCAGCGCGTGTGGCCGCAACAGACCTCTGCCACTGGGCAGCAGCTTAAATAGGCCACTGTCACTGTGACACAAATCGAGTTTAGCAGTAAATTTTCCAGTGGCATGCTTGCTCGTGATTGTGTATACACAGGGGAGAGTGGACTGTGTAATATTTCTTCTCTGGGTGTGAAAGGCTGCTTTGGCTGTAATTTTTAACATATCAAAAATCAGCAGATCATTTAAAACGCCACTGTATAGGACTAATGAGTAACAGACTGCCCTGCCCTTAGATGACATCCTGATTATCTAGGATCTGCTGGTCCTAGATTCCCCTAAGGCTGAGAGTAAGAATCTAGAAGGGACAGTTGTGCTCAGTGTTACAGTAGGCTTCCTCAGGACAGCAGCTTTCATTAAATCTTGTATGACACAAATTAATCAGATTAGGTTCTAGTCTCTGACAGACTGATTTTAATAGCCAACTAACTGAATGTCAAAGGTAATGTGTACATTTGTCAGAAGATTGTGTTGTTGATAGAGAAGATCCCTTCCTTCCTTCCTTCCTTCCTTCCATTCTTTCTTTCTTCCTTTCATTTTTTTTGATAGTATAGTATAATCATATCATTTCTCTCCTTCTTTTTTCTCCTTCCAGACCCTCCTTATCCCTTTACTCTCATTCAAAGTCATGGCCTCTTTTTCTTTAATTGTAATTACACACAGAAACACACATACACATACTCAGCCTATTTACTACTTTTGGTTTCAAATTTACTATTTTTATTGACATTAAGTACAATTATGTCATTGTACCTCCCAAACCGCTATGTATTTCTCAGCTGTGGTATGTGTGTGTGTGATTTCTAAATATATACATAAAACCTGTTTAGTCTGTACAATGTTAGTTGTGTGTGTGTTTTCAGGGATGACCATATAGTATTGGATAGCCAGTTGTACGCTTCTCTGGGAAGACTTTCTCCAGCTCTCGTGTTCTTTAGTTGCCTGTAGTTCTTTGTGAAGGGTTGAGGCCTCCTAAACCTTCCCTTTTCCACATTAGCATGTCTAACCCTGTGCTAACTGAAATATCTACAACCCAACCCCTGCACGTAAGGCTCAGGGATTGTTTTGTAAGGAGAGGGTAGGATGATTATAAGAGCCAGAGTAATGGAAGTCTGCTGTGAGATTATGTCTCCTAGAAATGTCAGAACACCCATGAAGTGTTACCAACACGACTGCCTAAACATGACCTGAACCCTTGTAACCTGAGTAATTTCTCAGAGCATTTTCAGGGAGCGACTGTGAGGAATGTGCTTTTGTCCTGTGGGACAGGGTAGGGTGGCTCGGTGCTTACTATGAAACAGTGGATATCTAAAGCTCATTGTTCAGTGATATAGGCTTCTGCTTGCAGAAGCATCTGCCTGAGCCTCCCTACACCACAGTGAGGGATGGAGAAACTAGTGCAGCTTGCCCCTTTTTGCTTGATGTGTTGAGAGTAATAAAGATCTCTTTCCTTTACCTGGAGTCTGTCTTCTAGCAGCATACATGAAACAGTCAACTGATCAAGCTGGTGAGGTCCTGATGATAAAGCCTCAAGGTGGAATTAAGCTTAGGGTGTCTTCTTATTGTTTCTATTCGGCACCCTGCTGGGGGTCCTAGTTAGTGCAGTGGATAAAAAAGAAGAGACATACAGTTTGAAAAGAAAGAAAACAGCCTTTATTCAGAGACAACCTAATTATGTAGTCAACATAAAGGAAACTCTAAAGTAGTTAATAGAGTAGTAAATGAGCTGTGCACACCAGTGTGGAATACCTAATGGTACTTTCTCTGAAACTCTATGAGAAACATTTGTGTGCTGGACATTATGAAATGTAAGTAAAAGGAAAGATATCTTGGGTCTGAGGTTGGGAGGTTTCAGATTGTTGAGACCATGACACTGAAAGTGATCTACAGCGCCCGCCGGCATGATCCCCTCCAGAATCCCAATGGCATCTTTTGTGAAAATGCAAAACCATCTTCTAAAAACAATGTCATATAAATCCTCATAGTCCCAGGTAGACAACCATCTTAAAAAGGAGAACGGCGTTGGGTATCTTACAATTTCTGACATCAGAACATTAGAATAATGCTGCAGCTACAAAAAACAGCATGGTACTGGCTGGGAAAGAGCAGAAGGCCCCAGAGGCTTGTGTGTGTGTGTGTGTGTGTGTGTGTGTGTGTGTGTGTGTGGTCAGGAAATGTCCTGCAAGGATGCTCTGTAGTCCGTGAAGAGGCTGTGAAGAGGCACAGAAACTCTAGGAATGCATTTAATTGGGGATGGTTTACAGTTCAGATGTTTAGTCTATTATCATCATAGGTGGGAAGCACAGCAGCACACAGGTAGATGTGGTGCTCGAGAAGGAGCTGAGAGTTCCACATCTGGATCTGCAGGCAGCAGGAAGAGAGAGAGAGAGACAGACACTGGGTCTGGCTTGAGCATTTGAGATCCCAAAGCCCACCTCCAATGATGCACTTCCTCCAACAGGGCCACACCTACTCTTAACAAGGCCCACATCCTAATCCTTTCAAATAATACCACTTCCTGTGAACCTGGGGTGGGGGAGGGTGTCATTTTCTTCAAACCATCACAGATGCCTAGAGCATTTAGAAGGCAAATAGCAGTCTGTAACAAACTCAAAACTAGATGTCTACATGGAAAAGCAGTATGTGGGTCCCCCATTCACATAATATATAAACGTCAATTCAGATTTATTCAAGGACTGACCTCAAAGTAAGAGTTAAAGCTTCTATAGGAAGAGAACAAGAGAAAAGTTTCATGAGATTGAATTTGATGATAACTTTGTGGATAAATGATAAAAGCATGAACAATAAAAGTAGGAAAAGCTAGACTATATAAAAATGAAAATGTCAATTACAAGTATTATATTCTTACATGAAGTACCGGATTAATCAAATTCATGGAGACCAAGCACTCTAGCAGTTGCCAGGGTCTGGGTGGAGCTGGGGGAGTAAGGGAATCAGTGTTTAAAGAGTGTAGAGTTCCCATTTGAAGTGGTGACAGAGGCTAGGAAAATGCATAGTGGTATTGAGGGTACAATGATAAAAATGCAGTTAATGTCGTTAAAAATAGAAAATTTAAAACCAAAAAATGAAAACAACCACTACCACCACCAATAAAAACCCTACCAGTTAAAGAACGCACTTACCAGAGTGAATGACAACAAAATAGGAAAAAATATTTTAAAGTCATATATCTGGCGAGTGACTAGTAACCAGAATACATCATATTCAACAACAAAAAACACAAATAATACAAGTGAATATTGCCTCTGGGGAGACGGCTCAATGGGTAAGGAAGACAACCTGAATTTGGATCCCCAGTACCCATGTAAAATCCTATTGCTGGAGCGAGACAGGTGGATCTTGTGGCTTGCTGGCCAGCCAGTCTAACCATCCTGTTCTAGGGTTGGTGAGAGATACTGCCTTACAAAGTATGGTGGGGAGTGATTGAAGAAGGTATCCAATATCAACCTCTGACCTTTGCACTTGAGCATCCCAGAAATACGTATACATGAGTACACAACATGTACACAAGAGTAGACATTACAAATGATATGTCAGTTGTCAGTACACACATGAAAAGTTGCTCAGCCTCAGAGACCACAGTGGGCTGAGCATGGTTGCTCACACCTTTAAGCCCAGCACTGGGGAGGCAGAGGCAGGCAGACCTCTAGGAGTTTGAGGCTTACCTCGGTCTGTCTACACAGCAACTTCCAGGCCAGCCAGGACTACATAGCGAGACTCTGTCTCAAATGAAACCAACCAACCAAACCCGGGTGACGGTCTTCTATGCATTTGGATATGCTTATATACTTCAGAATAATGAAACAAGAAAAAGGGGAAAGGGGTGTTGAAATGGAAGAAGATAAGAGAAAAAGGATGTGGGAAAATTGGGCTCCTGTGCACTGGTGATGGTGGAATTGTAAGTCTCAGCAACTATGGCGGTTCCTCAAAAATTAAAGACAGACTTGCCCTAATACCCAGAGGTTCTCAGTACTCCAGGCACAGAAAGGTGTCAGTATTCGGAACAGTTGAATTCAGGGTCTCAAACTGACATTTGTATACTAGAGTCATGGCATTTTTTTTTTATTCACAATAGCCAAAAGGTGGACATTACCCAAGTAGCAATGAAAGGAAAGATAATTCGTTGTCTTAAGAGTGAAGGAAACTCCAACTCACGCAGAGGAGGGCATTATGCTAGGTGAAACAGATAAACACTTAAGTGAGCGGCCTGTAGTGCTCTAGTTTGTAGTGTCAGAAAGTGGAAGGGTGTAGAGAGGGTTAGGGGAGGGGAAAAGGGAACTGTCAGTGGCTGTCGAGTTTCAGATTAGCAGATTAGCAGAGTGAAAAATCTCCGAGACTTGTACAACGGCTTAACACGATTCAGCTCTTCACTTACAACTGGTTAATGTAGAAAATTTAATGTCACTGCTATGTATTTTACTACAATAAAAAAAGGAGCTCACAGAAAGTATGTGAAAGCTCAGTCATAGCCACGTTTGTTCACAGCACCCTGGTTGAGCCACACACAACCACCGTAACTCCAGCTCCAGGAGATTTGACACCCTCTTCTGGCCTCCATGGACATCTGCATGCATGTGGTGTACACGCACAGATACAAACACAAACACACACACACACAAGCCACATCTGCAGGCATATGGTATATACTCACAGACAAACACACATATACATCTCACCCCTACACCCCCCCCTACACATATACACAAACACACACACACACACACACACACACACACACACACACACACGCAAAGAGAAAACAAATCTTCAGCCTAGTGCTTGGCAGCAGCTGATGAACTCTGCGTTGCGTGTGCTCTCGGATTTGAAGTGGCTTTCAAAGGCACACTTTGGCTCCAGATGGTCAGGTGTTTCCTTGTATATGTTTTCAAGTTGGGTCTTGGGTGGAATATTGGGCTTTAGCATGGGTCTCTAAAAAAACATAAGAAAGTTCGAAGACCTTGGTCCTATTACCTGTACAATCTTGCTTCACACAGGTGTGTGTGTATGTTGTGTGTATGATACATATGTATATGTATGTGTGTGTATGAATGTATTTTTCTTAAGACTTAAAGGTGCATATGTACATAATGAGAAGAACACTATCAGTTAGCAGTATTAAGAGCCAAATGTACAGCACCCTACATTTTTACAAGTTATTCTGAAAAGATTTAAAATTTCACACTGTCAAATTTCTGTCAGGAGAGAGGCTTGGAGTTTGGTTATTTCACACAGTCTCAGGTAAGCATGAAGATGGGCAGATTCCCGGGTCCATCCATATTTTGCAGGATGCCATTAGAATATAGATAACATTCATTTAAACAAAACCTATGCAGTGTTCTCAGAAAACAAACCGGAAACACGATGTCATTGGTTTCCCTGGCTAGAAAAAGCCTTGAAATTGGTCAGGAAAGTGGTGAAGAAGGGATGGCCGGAGACCGTTGGGACTGGAAGGGACCTTGGGAGTCTGAGCAAACTTCCTCAAGGACTTCACAGTTTGTTCCTGTTCTCAGTGTGAACAGCAGTACTCCAGGCACAGAAAGAATGCTCTCTCAACTCCGAATCTTTGTCAGAGGAAGAAATTCAGCCAGGGCAGTGGTGTTCTTAGCAACACTCATCAACTTTTAACTTGAGTTAGACACTGATAATTAGTAATTTTTTTTTTTTTTGGTAACTCTCAATATTCTGTTTCTTTCTCTTGGAGAAAAGCCAGTGTGTGTGTGTGTGTGTGTGTATGTGTATGTGTGTCAATTAAAAATATTACTATTGCCATGTGTCATTGTGCATCTTATATTTTTATACATCTATAAAGTATATGAATCAGGATCTGTATATAGCCACTAGCCTATAATTTTCATAACTGACACAGCTTAATTAAGTTTTTGACTTGATAGTTCAGTAATTGACCAGCCATTTATTCATTTATCGCTGTTCTACTATATAATCTTCCTGTGTGAGACAAATCTCTGCCTAAAGCTAGGAGAAGAGAAGCACATCTGTAAATGTCATGTTTATTTTGAAATTACATTTTGATAACAGAATTTTCTGTTTTTGTGAACAATTATGTTTTTATTTGTGTAAACTCAGTTGTTTGAGATCACAAGTAATCTCTTTCTAGGACGTCGGATTGACTTCAGATGCTGTTGTGGTTTGAACGTGGAATGTTCTTCACAGTTTGGCGTGTTTGGTCTCTGGGTCTTCAGCTAGTGTCACTGGAGGAGAAGGCGGTGGGGCCTGAGGAGGGAGGGGGGCACTCTAGAGGAAATAAATCTCTATGGTGGGCCTTGAGGGCGCACAGCCTGGTCCCACTTCCTGCCTTCTCTCTGCTTCCTGACTGTGGGGGCTGTGTGGCCAGTTGTGTCAGGCTTCCGCTGGCGAGCTGTCCCTCCCAGGGTGGATGTGTTCCTTAATCTGTGAGCTGCAGCGACCTTTCATCACTTCAGTTGCTTCTTCTCAGGTGTCTGATCGCAGCGATAGAAAAGAAACGAATAAGCTTATTCGTGTGGTGAACTCCTCCGTCTCCCCAGTGCTGCTCATTCTTTCCCTTCAGTTGTAGAGCTGCAGTGTACTATGCGTTCTGCTAGCCTTTGTGCAGTTTGCAGAGCTGAATAAACACGCCGTCTTCCTGGGAGAGAACGTTCCTGTTTTGAATGGGACCCCGTTTTAAGGTGGAGGCCCGTCGGAGGTGGAGTTGAAGGAATTACTCCAGGAAAGTGTGCAAAAAGTATTGCCGCGTGATGGCTTGAGCCTCTAGGAGGAGGGGGCCACACACGTGTGGGCTTCCATGTTTGAAGATGGCTGTTTCCTCTATACCCGACAGTTCTCTCAAGTGGGTTTTAGACTTGAAAGAAATTGTTTCTGTGGAGCCCATCATGACCTATGCCAGTAAAAAAGGAGAAGAGAAGCAAGAAGTGGAAAGCATGCTGTTAGGCAAAACAAACAAACAAAACCCTCCACAGTGGGAAGCTGCGGTTCCTCAGAGCGCTGGAGAGAGCCACCCCTCTGATGCTGTCTAGCTCCCAGCACCGAGAAAGCCTTTGCAGTCTGGCTCTGTGATGCTCTGTGGAATGCCTCCCCCACCCTCTCCTCTGGAAGCGTTCAGGATCTTCACTGTTCCTTGGGGATCTGTAACTTCACAGCAGAATTCACAGTGTGGGTTTATTTTAATCTACTGTGTGGGCTTCTCCCCATTCAGTCTCCAGTTCTGGAGAATGGTCCTGAGTTATTTCTTCCTTCTGTTTGTTCTGCTCTTTCTGTTTGGTATCATCATTATTTGGATGTTGGGCCTCCTGCATCTGCCATCTGATTTTCCTAGTCTCACCCCCATCCCACCCCCATCCTCTGGCTTTTTTTTTTCTTGTCTTTCCATTTTGCTCCCAGAGAGATTTCTTGACTTTATTTTGCAGTCTTTCTATTGTATTTTCACTTCCCTTTGGATAAATATACAAGCATTTGTATGTGTGCACACAGGGTTTCCTGTGATAGTTATCATACTTCAGCATCTATGAGGTTTGGTTTTAATGCTCCCTAAGGATGCAAAAAAGTCTGCAGAAGCTCACATGTAGGTTATATAAAGTGCATGTTTGTGTTCAACACACACATACCCTTCTGTGAGCTTTTGACCATCTCTACATTACTTATATCTGTGAGAGCCATGGCTGAACTGTATTGTTTAGGGAACAATGACGAGAAAAAAGTGTATATTGGAAGTTCAGTTAATAATGTTTTTTCTAGAATATTTTCAGTTTGTGGTCAGTTGACTCCATGGATGTGGAACCCCCTAGACACATACAGACATAGGCAGGCAGCCAGATAAGTACACGTACACACACACACACACACACACACACACACACCCTAGAACAAGAGCCCTCTGAAGTTGTCTGGGGACTCTGTGCAGGTGAGGTTTGTCATCTGTCAGCTGTATGTTACGTTCTGTAATCTGACTGGGCTTTTTGTTGGCAACCCCTAACATCCCTGGCTGCTGGCTTTGTCAGGTCCCCAAAGGGCCTCCCCATGACAAATTGTAGTCCTGGCTGCCATCAACTTCGAGGTCTGTTGCACAGCAAGCCCGGAGAGCTGTCACAGAAATATATTCTAGATGTTCTCCACTTGACCCTCTCCAGAATAAGGCCCCAGTCTTGTTCTGCTGTGGGAGAGGACATCCGGGACAAAGCAAAGCCGAGAAACTAGAGTGAGGACGGCAGGTGCTGGTGGCGGAGGAAGAAGACAGAGGCTCCAAAACAAGTTGTCTTTCACCAAATTCCTTTAGTTTCATCCTTGCTCGGGCACTCAGAGGTACCTGGCGCAGTCAGTTCTTGAGCCCTTTGGAGACGGTCTGTTCAAGTGGGCTGGCTTGCAGCTATTCCCACAGTAGCCGTATGGCTGTGCTAAGTCAGTCCTCATTCGTCCATCTGCTTCGTCGCTTGAAAGCGTGGCAGCTTTTGTCTTCTTCCTCCTTTTGTTGATCCGCATACTTTCGTGCCTTTTTAGAAACTCTCTACTGGAACTTGGAAGACATGGGAGTGAGTAGAACTAAGAGGCCTGTGTAAAACCAGCAGCTTTAAATAAGGAATTTGAAAAACTAGAAACATAGTATGAGTTAATATCATAAGTTAAACACGAATAGAGATCTGTTTGCTAATGTCTAATTGCAGTTGTGCTGTATTTTAAGAGATAATCCTTTGGAAAGCATTGCTTCCTCAAAATAAGTTTCCTAAGTGTGTCCCTTCCAGGCTTCCTTTCCTATACATTTTAGCACGGTGCTGTTTTCTTCCTGATCTACATGTAGTATTTCATCAGTATAAACAATTTATAATTCCTTTCAGAAGTATGCCTTTGTAGAAGCAACGAAAGCATGAAGCCACTGTGGGCCGGGATGGCTGCATCTCTTCCTGGGTCACCCTTTGTCACTAATATGTATTTAAGCTCGAGCTCCTCACCTTTTTAATCCCCACCCTCACCCCCCAATTCACAGAATGATAGCTTTGTAAGTAACCCTAAAGGTATATGTGTCTCTCGCTCTTTCCTGGCCATTCATCCTGTCTGTTTTTCTTTATTCCCTTTTGTCGAGGCTTGTTAGTTATCGCTTTGTAATGGCTCTAGTCTGCTCATCCAGTTCTAGCATCACTACACTTTCATTCAGACTCTCATTTGTGCTGGGTATGGTATATCACCCAGGAGTCTAGGGCAGCCTAAACGACTGGTCAGTGCACGTGGTTGATGACCCAAGACAACAGAGAGTAGCTGAGTGGGGTTCACTGTCACTAATGTGTAAGTGCTGGGGCTGAGGACAGCTTCCCTGTTTGTGAGACAACCGTAGTTGGCAACAGTAAAGCTCGATGGTTTGTTTAAGCAGTATTTATTGGGGTCAATCATGTGCCAACCAACTGTTTTGCGACTGAATGGAGAAATGACCCAAACATGAAAATCCTTGTCTTCGTGGGTAGGGACCCTAACTAGCCGAACATGTTGATGGCGCATGTACTGTTAACTTCAAAGCCCGACAGCGGCAGGAAAAAGGCGGAAGAAGAAAAGTAGCAGCCAAAGAAGAGATGTGAATGAGAGAGCACTGGGGGGTAGGGGAGGACGAAGGAGGAAAAGAGCATTCTTGAGGCAAATTAAAAAAAATGTGGAAGTGGAAAGACTGAATCTATTCTAGACATTGGTAGAAGAGTATGTAGGAGGAGGTAGACACACTGGATGCTGGGGGAAGAAAAGACCATGACAGAATGTTGAAATAGGTTTCATTCTGCCTAGGTTTGGGCTGAGGTCCCAAAATGCTGCAGACAAGAACAGTATGTGGTAGCAACACCCACACTGCCTCGCAAAGGCTTGCAGCCCGTAACATGATGCTACTCTCCAACCCCACCCCGTGCCTGGGATGGAACCCAACGCTAGGGTAGGGCCCAGTTCGGCATCCTGAAGATGGCATAAAGGAAGAGACCAAGATGAGGCTTGAGGGTTGGTTAGAAAGGGTTGAGTCTGGCTCACTTTGAGGTGCATGGAAGGCTAACCAGAAGATTCCTTGGCTTTCTCTACTTGATCTGCATTCTCTGGAGGCATCAGAGACATTGGATCCACCCTACAGACGCTTGCTGCAGTGACTCCTGCCTGCCTGCAGGGGGACACAGCTGTGCTTTGGAAATACCTGGAATCTGATTTCCGTGGGCCTGGAGAGGGCGTGGGGGTGAGTCTTTCATGCCAAGGGTTCACAGGCTGATGGGAACCGAGTCCACCAGAGGTAGAGGTTGGGGGCTATGAAGCATTCTCAGTGACAGTTGGGAGAACCTTCTGGAAACCTGGGAGTCACAGCAGGTGACTGCCAAAACAACAAAAGGACCTATTTGAAGAGTGAGATCGTTTGACTGCTGAGGTAAAGGAAGCAGCTGACGGTGCCAAGAGAAGAGGCCTTCAGTGCTCGCAGTAGGTGGCAGGTTGGGAGAATCAAGGTCCGAGTTGAGTTTTAAACTTAATTTTTTTCCCCCTCCCTCTTGAAAGGTAAAATGTTCCTGAGTGACCAGAGGTCTTCTGTTTTTTTGTTTGTTTGTTTGTTTTTAAATTACTTTTATTTCATGTGTATGTACGTGTTCTTGCATGTATCTGTGTGTACCATGCGTGTGCCAGGTCATCAGGTCTTCTGGAACAGGAGTAGCAGGTGGTTGTAAGCCACTGGTGTGAGCTCTAGGAACTGAGGCCAGGCCTCCCGGAAGAGTAACAAACTCTCCTAGTGCCGAGCCATCTCTCCAGCCCCTGACCTTTCCCCACCCCCAATACCTATTTTCCATGTTGAAGTGATGGATGCCATTTCTTCTTTCTACCCACATTACTTTTATTTTTTTAAAGGGTCTCACGGTGCAGCCACGGCCAGTGTGGAACTCACCGAAGTCACCACCATTGCCAGCAGTAGAAAGGGCAAAGCAGACTGGTAAGGTGGTGTGTACCTTGTACCCATCCTTACTGGTAATAATCCTGTTGGTTCCCAGCTAGTGTCACGGCAAGGGAAATCAGGAAACATAGTTTGCAGCAGGGAAGCCAAGTTCAGGGGCAGAAAAGAACGAGCTCTGGTGGACTGGTAACAGACCCTCCGTCACAGAGCTTTCTCTCTGCTTTCTGCATGAGGACTTCATTATTAAGCAGAGTTGTACCTCATGTTGAAAGCCAGTCATCACCCATCATCCTTTGCTGAGTTTGGTTACTTGTCATCCGGCCATTGTGGGAAGAGAATGATGACAGTTGTCAAGCAGCGTTAGTGAACTCTTTACAAAGAGCTTAATACAAAACATATACGTGAACTCCTGAGCAACTTGTATGGCTGTGTCATATTAGTGTCTGTCTGTCTGTCTGTATAGTTTTAAGCCTCTTTTTAGTATTGATTTTAATTTTCATGGACGGGTGTTTTGCCTGCATGCCTGTCTGTACCACATGCATATAGTTACAATGGAGACCAAAAGGAGGTGTCAGATCCCTTGGAACTAGAGTTACAGATGGTTGTGAGCTTCTGTGTGGGTGTTGGCAATTGAACCAGGGTCCTCTGGAGGAGCAGTCTTTGCTCCTAACCATTGAGCCATCTCTCTAGTTCCTAATTTAAAATTTTTATTTAGTCAGTTTTCTGTGGTTAGAACAGCCAAGACTGGGTGATTTATAACGAAGAGAAGTTTACTGGCTTACAGTTCTGTAGGCTAGCAAGTTCAAGATCGAAATGTAGGGCCAGAGTCTAGCAAGTACCTTTCTTTCGTTGAAGGGTGATGGGAGAGATATAGAGAAGAAGGGAGAGTAAAAGGATTTGGCAGAATGATGATGTCCATCCATCCATCCATCCATCCATCCATCCATCCATCCATCCACCCACCCACCCACCCATCCACCCATCCATCCACCCACCCACCCACCCATCCATCCACCCATCCACTCATCCATCCATCTACCCATCCATCTATCCATCCACCCATCCACTCATCCATCCACCCACCCATCCATCCATCCATCTGTGGGGTGCAGCCTTCACAACCCAAGTACCTCCACTGAGACCCAATCCCCCAATACTGCTTCATTGGGACCCCAAGCTTCCAGCTTGTGAACTTGGGGGGAACACCTGAGAGTTGACCTAAAAACAAAACAACATGAAACAAAAACAGATGAAACACTCCTATTGGAAGTGACAACTTTTCTTCTCAAAGCCTGTTTGGACTTTGATTTTGCTGTCCTGAGGTGGCTATGTGCTTTCTCACCAGAAACCTGTTAACTGTGTGCCCACATGTGATATAGCCTTAAGCCTGTGAGAGTCTTCAGCCTTGCATTTCCAGATATTTTTGATCACACCTCTAAACTAGTAAGGGTTATAAATAGGTAAGTGGATTGCTTCCATTTTTATTTAGGTAAGATGAATCTAGATGTTAAAAATCTCGTTCAGCATCCTAAATGTAACCTCTAATCTCTTTGTTACACCAGTGAGGTCAGGCATCTTGTGTACTGTTCGAGGTCCAGGGTTGAACAGTTCCTACCATGTAGTTGGTACTTGGCATGTGTGTGTCTGTGGGGCTGTAGACTACAACACATTCATGAGTAACAGAACCTAATTTTTCCCTATGCGGCTTAGGCATCCAATTGAAATAATCTTTATTTATTTCACATTACAAGGAAAACGTACAGAGAGGATTTCCTGACTTTGCACAAGGAGAGAGGGAGGGTGGTGGAAGAGCAGGAGGAAAATATGAACGAGAATATAAGCTTCTAGGGTAAACATATCCATAGTGTGCCAGTGACCTGTGAGAGTCTAATATTTGTCGTGAATGGAAGCACAGTTTGGAATTGCAGATGGATGAGGTCCGTTTGGGTGACGTTGGGAAGGGTAGGCCTGGAAACGACGCTTTTAAGTGAGGCAAGGAGGCAAGAGGAGCCCTGGGGAAGAGTGCTCTGGCCTGTGGAAAGGCGGTTAAAGAGAGATCCCAAGATACGAAGATGCTGTGCTTTGTGCGGCCTGCAGCGGTGGTGCCGGGGTGGGGTTGCAAGCTGACGTGGAGGGAGGCAAAAGGCCTGAGTCTCAGAAAATAAGTCAAGAGGTTGATGACAGCACGGCGCATCTGGCAAGGTAGCGTATGTATTTCTTGTGCTTATGTATTCATGTGCTCACGTGGCTTTTGAGAACAATAGTGGCTTTTGTGTGGTGGTAGGGCTTGACTGAGTGAAGCCTGTTCACTCAAGAAAATAGCTTTGTAGGGGACAGGCTGAGGACAAGCCTGATGTAGGTGGTATCTTAGTTAGGGTTTCTGTTGCTGTGAGAGACACCATGACCATGGCAACTCTAATAAAGAAAAACATTTAATTGGGCCTGGCTTATAGTTTGAGAGGTTCAGTCCATTATTGTCATGGTGAGAAGCATGACAGTGTGCAGGCAGACACGGTGCTGGAGAAGGAGCTGAGAGTCCTACACTTTGATCACCAGGCAGCAGAAGGGGACTGTGTGCCACAGTGGGCATAGCTTGAGTATAGGGGACCTCAAAGCCCACTCCCACAGTGACACACTTCCTCTAAACAGGCCAACATCCAACAAAGCCACATCTTTTAATAGTGCCATTCCCTATGGGCCAAGCATTCAAACACTTAAGTCTGGGGGGGGGGTCGCATCTATTCAAACCACCACAGATGGGGAGTGGGGGAACAAGAGAGGTTGCTATCTAGGCGTTGAATATGATGCTCCTAGGTGCTTATACCCTTTGTTTATAAGGGAACACTCAGCATGCCTCTCCTGGGGATCCTGAGACAGAAAGACTTTAGAATCCCTCTTTAGGGTCACAGTCATGGGGGACCAGAGTTATTTTGGTATGTTGTCTGAAAATCGTGTTTTCTTGACAAATATTGGTTATTGCCAACTTTTAGGAAAGTCGTGTTTGAATCCCTCAGCCATGCTTTCTTTTTGTACAAGTATACAGTGGCATACAGTCAGCCACAAATAGGATAGAACCCTGTCATTCATAGTACATGGATGGAGCTGTAGCTTATTTTAGTAAGTAGAGTCAGCCAGGCACAGAGAGCGAGTGCTGTAGGATTGCATTGCTATGCAGGACCTAAGAGCTGATCCCATAAGAACAATGGCTACCAGAGGCCAGGTGTCTCAGAGGGGCGGGGTGAGGGAGGATTGACCAAGTGGTCACACAGTTAGAGAAGAGTCGGAAATCCTGGCATGCCATTGCACATTCAGGTGGCTGTGGAGAATGACAGTGCGCTCAGTAGCCTGAGGAGCTGAAGGGAAAGCATAAGTTCTCACCAAGGAGAACTGATAGATGTTTGAGGTCCTAGATTGCTTAGCCCGGTTTAAACTTTACACAAGTATACATGCATTGAAACCCCCCCCCCCCAAATAGCTGTACTTTTTATGTATTACTTACAATGAAAGTTTAATATAAAAATACGGGTAGATTCATTTCAGACATGTGGGTCCAACCTGAGAGGAAGCAGTGGCTTGAATTTGACGGTCACGGTAGATGGTGTGAGGGGAGTTTCCACTCTGCTGTCTTCAGGAGACCCTTCCTCACGTTCCAGTCACAGGGGCGTCTCCTCCCTGAACCAGAAAGAAGCTACAGAATAGCGGCACCTTTGGGGAAGTGGCATTTGATGGCATTCTAAGGCATGCCTCCAAGGAAGATAAAAGGTTGTTTGCAAGTTCCAGGGTTTGTGTGCCTAGGGCAGTGATGGTGTTGCGAACAGATGAGGTCCCAGGCAGAACGACAGAGCGGCTGCAGGAGGTGCTTCCACAACACGTCACGTACCTGGGTCGGTTTGGTTAGTTGAAGGAAGTCTGGGGTTACAATTTAGGCTTCCTGAAGCCAGGACATCATGTTTTCTGCTAGCCTGAGGTCACAGTACACGGAATAAAACGTGCTTGCTGAGCCCAAGGTGGGACAGGAGCTCCAGGTGGTGGCGTGGAGCAGGCAGCGAGAAATTGTGAGTAAAGATAGAAGCGTATTTTGGGAGTTGTGTAGACATGTATATTTAGAGGAGATAATTGGGACTGTGGAAAGAGTTCGCTCAGATTTGCACACAGGCTATAATTGGAAACAGCCAATGGGGCAGTTCTCTTGAAATGGAAGGAGGCAGAGCAGTCACAACACACGTGCTCTTAGGCGACAGGTGAGGGCACCTGCCTTTCCTACGCTTGCTGTAGTGTAAGGAGCCTTGGCTGGCACGCAACACGGGGCAGAGCCGGGAGGTGAATGAGTTCTTACTTTTTCAGGTGTTGCTTACGAAGAGGAAGGAAAGTAGGTGGAGAAGGAATGATTGTTGAAGACACAGGGAAAGAGGTCAGATGGGTTTAACAAGAAGCGCTAGGAGCCCGCTGAGGTGTCAGATACAGTACTGGGTGCCCAGGATGCAGAGATGAAGGAAACACGCTGAAGGACTCACTTGGTGCTTCTAGCACCTCAACATGCTGGTGGTCGTCATTACTATCCACAGGAAGAGGAGACCCAACTTCACCGTCGGTGATTTGCTCAGGGTCTTCAGGGGCCAGCTGGGGTCGGAATCCTGCCCCTCTGTGCATTATGATGACAAATTACTGCACTGGATGTAAAGCTGAGGATAACACCACCGTGAAGACATAGCGGGAGGGGCTAAGTTTCCTTCTGGAAAGTGATGGAGTATATGGGGAAGGACACCGAGGAGGAATGTCAGAAGACAAGCATCGTGGTTGTGGTTTCTGTCGCTGTCATGGAATAGCACGACTGAAAGCAAGTTAAGGAGGAAAGTGTGTTTATTTGGCTGACACCTGAACATTGTAGTCCAGTGGTTCTCAACCATCCTCATGCTGTTCCTCATGTTGGGGAGACCCCCAACCATAAAATGATTTTCATTGCCACTTCATAACTATACTTTTGCTACTGTTATGAATTTTAATGTAAATTTGTGTGTGTGTGTGTGTTTTCCAGTGGTTTTAGGTGACTCCTATGAAAAAGTTGTTCCGCCACCTAAAGGGGTCTTGACTCACGATCAAGAACCACTGTCACAGTCCATCGCTGAAGGAAGTCAGGACTGCAGCTAAAACAGGGCAGGACCCTGGGGGCAGTTGCTGATGCAGAGGCCTTGGAGGGGTGCTTTTTTACCTCATGGCTTGCTCAGCCTGCTTCCTTACAGAACCCAGGATCATCACCCCACAATGGGCTGGACCTTTCCCTCATTGGTCACCAATTAAGAAAATGGAGGTATTTTTTCAATTGAGACTCCCTCCTTTCCTCTGACTCTAGCTGATATAAACCTTTCCAGTACAACAGGGATGAATCCAGGTAAGGTGACATGCTGTTGTGAGCAGTCTAGAACCCATGGTGGTTGTGTGCGTAGGTGCTCTGCTGTTTAATCCGGTAATCTACTGTTTACCCCATTTCTGTTCCTTCCTATCCCATCTTAGATACAGAGGACAGTCAACTGTGTTTCTAATCTCTCTCCTTTCTCTCTCTCTCTCCTGTCTCTCTCTCTTTTCAAGACTGGTTTTCTCTGTGTAGTCTTGCCTGTCCTAGACTTGCTTTGTAGACCAGGACGGCCTTGAACTCACAGGGATGGTCCTGCCTCTGCCTCCTTGAGTTCCGGGATTACAGATGTACGCTACCACACCTAGTTCCTGCTCTCTTCTCATTCTTTCTCTCTGTCTTTCTTTTCTTTTTCTTTTTCTTTTTTTTTTTGTGAGAAATTATGGTACTTAAAAAACCAAAACAAACTAGCTTATCTTTTGGGGTATGCATCTTGCCCATGCAAACCATCTCTGAGTCAGGTTTTTGGCACAGTGTGTGTATTTGTGTGTAAACTAGCCCGTATGACGCTGAATTCAGAGAGCTAGCAGAGGTCTAACTGGGAAATTCCTGTATCATCAGGATCCAGATAGTCTCTTGGAAAAGAACTAGAAACCGTGAGAATATTGAATACGTGACTGAAATTCCAGAAAATAGACTTTTTTTTTTTGTATAGAAAGAAGACTGACTCCTCCTGATGCCTGTGTAGATGGTAAAATGTGACTCCTGGTACCACACACAGCTGCCTCTTGGCTCCTTGTTTCTTTCCCATCCTGTCCTTGACCATACCAGTGACCCCAAACCCTTCCCTACCCCCGAAGTAGAACTGGGAGCGCAGTGAGTGCTGGGGATACGGAGGGTCAGAAATAGAGTCGAGTTGTCTGTTTTGCACATGAGTTACTAGTTTAAAAAATAGTGCTTAGTAGTTTATTTTAGGCACCATCAAAGTAGCTTATCATTGTGGCCACATGGTAAAGTGGTTACATCAAAACGGCATGTGTGGGGGAAAAAGGATTATTCTGGGAAATGAGTAGGGTTTTTGATAACGAAGGCGTTAATTCAGAATTAGAAGGAGAAATTTTTTTGTTTTTATTTTTTTCTTTTTTAAAGACAGGGTTTCTCTGTGTAGCCCTGGCTGTCCTGGAAGTTGCTCTGTAGGCTCAGAGATCTGCCTGCCTCTGCCTCTGGAGTGCTGGGATTTAAGGCGTGTGCCACCATCCCCCACTGAAGTTTTATAACCCTTTTGTGACGGTTTGCTTATGCCGTCCATGAAATACAGGCAAGCATTTACATAACAGAAAAAGTTACCGTCTCCCTAAGTCTGGACTGAACATTGGTGTAACACCACCACCACCTTGTGGTAAGATCTTGCAGCTCATTGTAATATGTGAAAGAAATGAGTTTAAAGGGAGACGTGGACGTTTCGTATCTTCTCAGTATAATGACTTTACAAAGCCACGTAGTTTTATCTCTCTAATTAGAAATTTATTCTCATGAACTTTTATAAAGAAGGTACATATTAAAAGAAGAATGATTAATTTTAGGGATTAAATAAGTGTTCACAGAATATAATTACTCTTCAAAGTGATTTTACTTTTATAACTTTTCTTGAGAAGAAAATTATAGACCAGGTGTAAGGAACAGAATGCATTAGGAATCAGTGGGCATTTGGTATAAAGGGTAATTAGACATTATATAGTCACTATTGTCTTGCTTGAGAACATATTAATTTGCATTTAAGCACAAATGTCTTAACAGTTTATGGTATTACATACAAAATGATGTGGGTCTTTTGGCTCTGCTTAGAGGTGTGTAGAATACCCCCAGAGGCTGGGAGACCCTCCTCATCGTGTTTCCTGCCCCAGTGATGGGTAGGCACACCTCTCTTCACTCTTCTGTTTGTTTAGCCTGTGATGTGATCGGCTCATTTTTAGCGAACTGAGCTTTTTCCTTACATAGAGATGAGGTCGTAGGAATTCCAGTAGCCAGGAAAACTCATGGAGTCACGGGGCATCACTCACTTTTCCCTTGCTCGGTCGTATTGGAGGGTCCCACTGTTTCAACCCTGCGGTGGCCAGACTCCAGCTTTCTGTTGTGACAGTCACTCCAAAGAACCAGAATGGGAAAGTGTAGGTTGATGTGTGTTTTATATGTAAAAGTGAGTGGTTATTTCTAGTAAAAAAATTTTAAAGGTTTTATATATTTTTTTATGTGCATAAAAACAAAACTGTTGTGAGCATTAACTCTCCCTCTGTAAACACATGTTTTCTGACTCTGGCTCCTAAACTCTCCTGCACAGAGCAGTAGTCTCCTTGGTGATGTCCTGGGCAGGAAACCCGAGTTGGCCCGCCTGTGGGTCATCCCTGCAGTATCTGGCCATATGCCCTTGGAAAAGCACCCCAGTTTGTTCTGGTACACAAAAGTGTTTGAGCACACTGCACCAGGTGTAGCTTATAGTCAGGGAAACACTGTGATACTGTAAACAACGAAGCACTGTGTCATCCACTACTCCATTTTTACTCAGGTTTGGCTCTGGAAACTTCTCTGAACGCTGCTGCTTCTGTGAGCTGGGGTATTATCCACCCCACTGTTGCCACTGCAGTTCTCCCTCTGGCTTTGTTGCTATTTGATTTTTTTTAAGTTAATTCATAATTGGAAGGAGAGTTTTCTGCTGTGTTGGCTCAGGCTGGTGCCAGCATTGGCTTTGGGTGGCAGTGTGGACCGCTGTAGCTCTTACTGCTTCAGGTACAAGTGGCCGTCTTCACCTGCTGGGAAATCCAGGGTCCGTCTGAGTTGTGGTTGGGTGTAGTGTGGTGAGTGTGGGCAACTGGTCTTCAAGAGGAAGAAGGGAAGAGTTGCAGAGTGAGCATGCTCAGCGTAGAAGCCCGGTTGCCCCTCTGCCCTTCTGGGGTGGGGACCAGACTGGTGGTGGAGAAAGGACAGATGGCATAGACCAGGGTTCTACACAGGGAAAGAAACATGAGTGAAGAGCACGGTTGCTTCCTGTGAATGTGCTTTGTCTAAAAAAAAAAATGTTGTTAAAATTTTAACATTAGTGTGTGTGTGTTGTGTGCACACGTGATATGTGTTCAGAAACTCACTTAGAAGAGGTCTTTGGATCTTCTGGAATTGGGTGACAGGTGGTTCTGAGCCACCATGTGGATGCTAGGAACCAAACCCAGGTCTTCTGCGTGAGCAGTCAGTGCTCTTAACCACTGAGCCAGCTCTCCAGCTCCAGGCACAAATTTTAAAATGCTGAAAGCTAGGTAAGAGAAAATGCATACCTTGAATAACATGAATAAAGAAAAGGATCCCAGATGCTCAGTTATCTATACCCTTTCGCAGGACTCAGCCAGGCTGGCCACCAGCTTGTGATCTTCCTGCCCCTGCCTCCTGAGTGCTGGGGTGATAGACCTGAGCCGTCAGGCCTGACTCAAAAGGTATTAATGTGTGTAGGTTTCTTTGACCTACTCTGAGTTATTGAATCGACCTCCCAGATGAAGTAAGATTTGTTAATATTAAGTCCTGATTGTAAAGATGAGCAAGAAGATTGGAACAACTGCAGTATTTAATACAACAGAAAATAATATACATATACTTATTGTAAGGCTTCTGTCATCTGTCTATCTATCTGTCTGTCTGTCTGTCTGTCTATCTATCTATCTAATCTATCATTTATTTTACCATACTGGGAAGGTGAACCTAGGGTTTCAGCAATACTAGGCAAGTTCTCTACCACTGAATCACATTCTCAGCTTGAATTCATTTTAAAAAAAAAGCTGGACATTCATGGCAGGATAAAATTTCAAAGGGGAGAGAAGGTTGCAAGGTGTAAACTTAAATGGACAGGAAATCAAAAGGATGAGGAGGGCAGATTTAGAGTTGAAGGAAGAGCCAGGCTGGAAGCAGTTCTACCGGTGACTGATGAAAGAGGTTGACAGGACAAATTAGAATGGGATCGAATGGCTTATCTTCCAGGACCCTGGCATGCTTGTGAGGGAGAACTAGTATTTTATAATCACACAAAACTATTGAGAAAGGCAAATAAAAGAAAAGATAAAAAAGCACGCTATGATACACCGTGGCTCAAACTTATAATGAAGACAGACTTCTCTTTTAAACATTATTTTTTTAACTTCATGTATATGCATGTGAATGTGTCTGTGTGAATGTATGACGCATGTATGCAGGAGGTGCCCTCAGAGGCCAGGAGAGGGCATCAGACCCTCCTGAGCTGCAGTTACAGACGGCTGTGAGCTTCCAAACATGGGTGCTGTGAACCAGAGTGGCTCATCTGGAAGAGCAATAAGCGCTCTGAACAGTTGAGCTGTCTTCTCAGCCCCACAAAGATGGCCAGTTTTAGAGACACGGAGTGAGACAAGCCCTTTGTAGTTTGTGTTTGACCACCTGACACACAAAATTATATAGTGGATATATAAGAGTTGGTTTAAGTGAGGAGGGATAGAAAATCTACTTTCCTTTAAATTTCACTCTCTACAAAAGTAGTCTCTACACATTTCACAGGTAAAGTAGTCACCATACACAGTTTACAAATCTTTCTCTCTATGCCACCTTTTAGGATTTGAGTGGAAAAATCGTCCCTCCTCCTCACTCCCCACCTCTGGCTCATGTGTTTGAACACTGGTTTCTGGCTACTGGCACTGTTTTGGGAGATTGTGGAAACTTTGGAGTAGAAGGCCTGGCTGATGGGGATGAGTTACCAGAGGTGAGGGTTTGTAGCCTGACACCCTGCCTCCTGCCTCCGATTTTGAGAGAAGGTCTTACTGTGTAGCACTGGCTGGCCTTGAACTCACAACCTCTGCCTCCTGCCTGCTGGGATCCCAGGATCGTTACCACTCCTGGCTCAGACCCTGCTTCTTGCCCAGGTCTCTGTCTCCTGATGTGCTGAGATGTGACCAAGCCATAAGGTTCTACTGCCGCTGCTCTTCCTTCCATGAAGGGAACTACCCCAGCGGTGTTTGCCATCTTTGCCAAGATGGACTGTATCCTAAATGGAGCCAAAACAAACCTCCCTCATAGGTATTCTGCCAGCAGTGATTACACACTTCATGCGTATCCCCTTCGTACACCGTCCAACAATAATACTAATGCTGATGAGTAGTGCATAAAAACAGAATGGCTTCTAATTTTGGCGTAAACTCCAGCTTATTCAACAAAGAAGTGCTTAAAGCGGCCTCAGGGGCATTTGCTCATGAAAAAGACAGGCTGGCAAAAAGGAGGCACCTCTGACTCCAGGCCTCAGAATGTAGCCGGGTTTCCTGCCCAGGTTGTCTGTGAACAGTTCCTTAAAACAACCTACAGTTCCAGTTTTCCCAAAGAGCTGTTTCAGCAGTGTTATTTGAACGCCAGTCTTCATTCGCTTGCTCATTGAATAATTATTCTAAGGTACTGCAAAGGCCACATACTGTGGTAAGTTCTGCTAACGTAGTAAGCAGATGTAGGTGAGCAAGGGCCCTCTTCCAGCTGAGCTTCTTGAGAAACCACCACACCGATTTCCATAGTGGCCTTACCAGTTTGCATCCTCACCAACTGTGAATGAGTGTTCTCCTTACCCCACAGCCTCGCCTGCATGCGCTGTCACTTGTTTATTGATCTTGGCCATTCTGACTGGGGTAAGATGAAATCTCAAAGTGGTTTGAATTTGCGCTTTCCTGATGTCTAAGGATGGCGAACATTTTTGCGGAGTGGCTCTCAGCTTTTTGTGTTTCATCTTTCGAGAGCCCTCTTTAGATATGGATGCGCTTTCGTTCTTCAGCATGCCATTATCCAGTTTGACTGGCACTGTTTCTTGATGATGCTGTCTTTGTTTCCAGCATGTTTCTGGCTTCTTTGGAAAAATCAGATGCCTATAGGTGGACGGAGTCGTGTCTGGGTCTTCAGTTTTGTTCCCATGATGAACGTGTCAGTTTTAATGCCAAGATCACACTATTTTAATTATTACAGCTGAAGTATAACCCGGGGTGGTGATATCTCCCTCAGTAGTTTCCTCCTGTGGGAAGAAGCTTCAAGTCTAATCAGAATGTGGTTAGTTATCCTGCGATTGGTGTATCACTATTACATCATTAGACACTTCCGCTTGGCCAGTTACTCTAGTAGCATGCACAGGGCTCATCTCTGCATAAGAACATTGATGTCTTCTCTTCAGATAAGTCAGCTTAATAAGGATGTCAGTGCCATTTAGAGTAAGAGGTAGTAGTATAAGGGTGAACTATAGAAACAGGGTGCGTCCATCCTCTAGGGTAGGGAAGCCATTACAGGCAGGCCATGGTGCTGCATCAGAGGTGAGATCAATAGATTTCAAGACAGATAAAGTAAAGGAAAGAGAATTAAAACAAAAGGAGCCTGGAAGTTACAGATGAGAAGCTTGAGAACACCACACCCACTCTTTCCTGATGGCTGCGGGCGTGTGGATTTGGTAGTGCAGGCAGCTAAGACATAAAATGTTCAGGGTTTCATTTTAATAAGCAGGGGAGGGTGAAGTTGGTTATTTGTGTCTTCTTGAAATAGGGCTTGTATAAGAGAAATAGACCCATTTGTAACTTATCTTTAAAAAATCTTTTTTTTTTTGCTTGTAGTATTAATACTTCATACTCCTTTCAGATCAGAGTTGTTTTTTAATCACATTTCATTTATATTGAAATAAACTATACAAAATTTATTTTTTTTCACCAAAGTGACAATATTTTCCATGGTATTTCTAGATAAGCTGTAAAACATTTGGTTTTGTAAATTTTGCTTTTAAATCAAGATAAGGCTTTAGCTTCTACCATGAACAAAGAAGAACATATACATGTCAGTTGACTTTGTGGATGTCCTCTGCCTAGGTGGACTATGAAGCAGAACACGTGTCCACTGAGACGCTTATGAAACATATAAGCGACTCAGGTGTAGGCTACTTTTCCCTATCAAAGCATAAATGCTGAGTTAAGATTTTTTTAAAGACTGACTGACTCTAAAATCACTCACTAGAGCTCTCCTAAGTGTAGCCACTGATGCTCCCTTTCCACATGTCTTAGTCACTATTCTATTGCTGTGAAGAGACACCATTGATTGAGCATGGCAAGCCTTACAAAAGAGAGCATTTAACTATGGTTGACTTAGAGTTTCAGAAGCTTAGTCCATCATTACCATGGCAGAGAACACAGTGTCTCACTGAGAGCTACAACCTGATCCACAGACAGAGAAAGACACTGGGCATTCATCAAACATTCATCAAAGCCATTCCCAGAGACACACTTCCTTTAACAAGGTCATACCTTCCAATTCTTTTAATCCTTTCAAATAGTTCCACTCCTTGGTGACTAAGCATTCAAGTATGGTGGCCTATGGGGACCATTCTTATTCAAATCACCACACCACTATAGTGTCTAATATCTTTCTTCCCACATTCCCACCTAAGCTTTTTGTGGTTTTGACCCATTATGAGTCACACTTGACACTTCTGAAGCTCCAAGTCATGAAACTGAATAGATTAAGGTTGGAAACTGTTGTTCAGCTATTATAAGTTATTAAGGCATAAGTAAGCTCTTCCATAGTCTCAAACCAAAATCAGCAGATTTCCCCGAAGGCATTGCTAATTACTGTTTAAAATAAACTGGGACCAAAAAAAAAATACCCAAAACCAACCAACCAAACAAAACCCAAACTACCCCACAGAGTTGTAATGGCATGGCCCAGTGCTTTGTATTAATTGTTAATTATCTTGCCCCCAGAGATTCTTACATGCACACCCCAAAATGATGTTTGTGTTACCTTGCCTCCTGATTGGCTAATAAAACTGCCTATACTTGGGCGGGGCAAAGGTGAGGTGGGTGGAGCAAAGGTTCTCAGGTTTTGGAAGAGGAGGATCATGGGGAGGGGGAGAAAGGTGAAGGAGAAAAGCAGAATTGCAGCGGGATAGAAAAAGAACCCCCTGGGACAGCAGGAAGGACTCTGAGAGTGCCGTGGAAAGGAATGGCCCAGATGAATTGGGATTATGGATGGAAAGTAGTCTAGATAGGAATGGTTAAAGCAGATGGTGTGGGATGGGGACTAGGAGACAGTAGCATGGGTGGAATTATCTACCCAGCCTAAGGTGAAATAAGGAAAATCTAAAATCTAACAGGTATCTGTGTCTTTTATTGATTATGATAGTGGGTTAGATAATGCCACCGTTACAATTATACGGCAAATAATAAGCATTATTAGGCTGATACCTTTTATTTTCCGCAACACAGAGTGAAAAATGTTATGTTTGTGTGTGTGTTTATGTGTTTGTGTAAGCACAGGATATGAAGGACAGAGGTAGTGTCAGATGTCTTCCTCAGCGGCTCTCTATCTTAGTTTTTGAGACAGGATTTTTCACAGAGCCTGGGGTTTGCAGATTTGGCTAGGTTGCCCAGCAGTGAGTCCCAAGGATTCTTCCATCCCTGTTTCCCCAGCTGCATCAGGATCAGTTGTCTCACAGCTAGAGCTTCAGTTCAAAAGTAGGGGAGAGGGGAACCTTTTGCTCCCAAGGAGTCAGTAGACAAGAGGGCAGAGCCCGTATTCTGTGACAGCTTTGGAGGGACTGGCGACCAGTGTCCTTGGAATTCAGACACAAGTTAGACTACTGAGAGGTCTCGGTCATAAAGGCAGATATTTGCCTCAGAGTGAATGTGTGCCTCAGTGTGAACGCCATACTGCTGGGCCACTTGAGCCTTGGAGACTCAGCAGCAGCCTCTGTGGTTGATGATGACCTGGGATCCTGCCCCTTCTATGGAGTCTCTTTCAGAGGAGTGGCCATAGTCAGCCTGAAGAAGGACTGTCTCATGACCAGTGACCGATTAAAACTTTCCTAGTCAGACCTTCCAAAGTCTGAGATAGTGAGTACTATCTCTTCTTTCTCCCAGATTAGGCTCCTGAGAGGTGATAACTCTTTGCAGTTGGGTTTAAGATTTTTAGCAGAAGTTACATGTGCTGTTTGGTGGACTGAAGGGAAAAGCTATGAGGCGGAAGGAGATGAAGCAGGTGGGAGACCGTGAGGGCATGGGTGTCGTGTGGTGTCGTGTGAGTTGCTACACCTCATCATGCTGCTTCCTCAAGTGAGAGTCTCTTCATAATTTATAACCTTTTATTCAGGTCTTGGGAGAGCCTTTGAGATGAGCCACCTTGCTTGTGTAACACAAGGAAGGCACCTAAGCATGGGCTGGTTGGACCTGTTAGGATGGTAACTCCCCATTTTCTGAGAGTGGATGAGGGCTGTTCTGCAGGGGAGGGGTCGTGGTTTTGGGGGGAGTCGCGGTTTTCGACAGTTCACTCCAGTATGTTATCCTTTTCTACTGCCCTCCTCATATGAATGTGAAAATGGGTCTTTGAGCCGTGGTTCTCCGAAGCCCTTGCCCCTCCTTACAGCCCCATCCCGACCAGTTGTCTGTATTTCGCTGCCTGAGATGAAATCTGCCTTTGCTGTCTAGCACATCCAGTGGAAGCTACTTTCCTGCTTCAAACATTTCACTAGCCTTTTGCACTTGCAGTAAAAGGCAGATTTCCCCTCGTGGCTGGCAGATACCGACTCGTCTCCTGAAACTTCATGTCTTGATACTTTCCATCTGCTCCAGGGGTTATTTGCCCTGACAGTGGCTGGCAAACACTTATTTACCTTTTCCAAGAAGCTCTTAGAATTCGTGCCTGGAAAATACTCTCTGAACTTAATAACATAATGATATCATCATCGCCATAATAATACTTGGTGCCACTTACTGAGATTTTCTGTAGCCCAGATACTGTGCTAAGTGTTCTCCAGACATTATTGTATCATGAACTTAGAAGCAACAAGCTTGTAAAATTGGTATTGTTCTGGCCTTCTTTCCTTTTTAGATAGAAAATGCGATCATAAAAAAAGTGGAGTGACCTAGGTTCGTGCTATTAGTGTGTTGTAGAGCCTGGCTTGAAGTCTGGCTGATTCTAGACCTGTTTCTCTGGTACTAAAGTTTCAGAAGTATTTTCTTACCATCAAATTGCAGTGATTTCCCCGTGGACACTTTTAGAGCACACTGCAAAGTGAACCTCTGCCTGAAAAGCAAAGTAAACATTAACACGAGCCATTAGCTCATGCACAAAAATTACCAAACTAGAAAGTTTTCTCACCTTTTCTAGCTTATTGATAATGTAGGGCATTATTATGATGCTTGCAGATAGACTGAGTAAATTACACCACGGAAAGTGTTTCGTGGAGTAAGATTGCAGTGGGGAAACACAGAGAACAAGAACGCGTTGCAGTGCCAACCAGGTGCTCACTGAGATGGGTCTCACTGAGATCGAGGCGTGTAGGGAGTGGACCTAGTGATCTGTGTGTCCTTGTAATACCAGAGTTGGGGAGGCAGAGACAGGAGGAACTCTGGGGCTCAGCGGTCAAGGCTAGTCTGTGTGGGGCACTCCAGGAGAGTGAGAAACCACATCTTTAAAAAAGTTGGATGGTAACGGCCTCTACACACATGCGCATCAACATGTGTACATTATCAGGACACAAATGAACATCTTCCCCCATCCCAAACTCTTGAAAGACAGGCAAGAGGTAACCTGCTGAGTTCCCTCTCTGAGGGAAGAGCAGGGCAGACCCAGACAGTAGCCAGTACCCGAGCCTGAGCCATGCTTCCCAGTTAAAAGCAAAAGGGTGATTGTGGATGGAGGGGTCCATGAGAGAGTCAGAGGCTAGATGCGGTTAGAGAAGTTCGGGTATTTTGCTGGAGACAGTGGAGATAAACTGATGTTCTATAAAGCACTCAATAGAATCCAGTCCAGAGTCAGAGAGGCCCTTTCACTACCTCCAGACACATCTCCTGCTGTCCCCTTGGAAACGCTTTCATGCATGTGTTATAGAATGCTCTCTGAAGAATCCCCAGATGCCTGTGCTGTCCTAAGCCTGTTTTTATCTGCTTTCTGTTGCTGTGATAAAGTGCCCGAGAGCTGATGCTTTCTTTTCTGGTCTACCACATGAAGGGCTTTGTATACGTGTTTGCTGGAATGGCTAACGTCTAACACACGTCGGCTGTTTGTTATACTAGGCTGTCCGTTATATCTTGCTAATAAACCCTTCATGCAGATGAATACAAAGGAGTTAAAGACTCGTCTAAGTTAGTTGTATTGAAGCTAGGACTTAGCTATGTTTCTGTCTCCAGAGGCCGTTTGCTTTAATGCTCAGCCTGTGACACAGCATCGTTCACTTCCCCACTGTATGCAGAGTGTGAAAGGTGGTAGATGGTAGATTCATGTACCTTTTATACCGTCTGCAAATTCCTTTGTTAAATTACTTAAATTTGTTCCTTGACAGTTTCCTAGATGAACTCTGACTCTTCTCACTCCTAGCTTCTTTATCTTAGCTGTGCCCCCACAAGTCTCTTTCTTTCATTCTTGCTTCTTTATTTTGTTTTTGGAGTGAGTTTATCCAGGGATGTCCTTGTTTGGAACTGTCCACTGGGCCTGCTGGCTTCACCAGTGGGTACAGAGCTGAAGACAACTCTTGGACTCTCAGAAACTGTCAGTAGCCAATTCTGCCTGTGAATTCTTTGAGAACCCTGTGAAATTCACTTTGACCTTCTGGGACTTTATGTACATTCTCTTGCTTGACCTCTGTTGTGAACAAAATATTCTCTCTAGTAATTTGTAAGATGTAAACCACAGTGTTTGGAACTCTAATGAACGTCATTGATTCTGTGTGAAATATTTGGTTTGGGGTTTCATTTTCATCTTGTCATTATGTTTTTGTTTTGTCCCCAGACCAGTATTAAAGAAGGACAGCTACTGAAGCAAACCAGCTCTTTCCAAAGGTGGAAAAAGAGATACTTCAAGCTTCGAGGCCGAACACTTTATTATGCAAAAGACTCAAAGGTAACTCAGAAAGACTGGTCTCAAGCATTGTATGTCATGACTAGATCTAAAGCTTTGGTTGTTCAAGCTGCCTTTGTCTTGGATCCTCATTATAGCTTAACTGTTCTCAAATGGATTTATTATAAATGTAATCATCTTGTAGCCCACCTCAAGGTGGCGCTATTGAGTCGGTCCTATTCTTATGGAAAGCTAACCTACTATAGTTTGATTCCCTTTCTTCTTCTAAGTAAAATACGTCATAAATAACTTAGAATAAATTCAAAACTTTGGGCTTCTTCCATTTTTCTCTTTAAACCTTTTTTAAAAAATATATATAAAAGAGAGAGTTGCCGTAGCTGTTAAGAATTTACATTCTGGGGTCAGATGTAAGTTCACAACCCAACCCATGCTCAGTCCACAGTGTGCCTTGGCTATCTGTGCTGCTGAGAGAAAGCTTAAGACCATACATGCTGAGTGATTCAGAATCCCAGGCATAGATAATCTCTTCATTATGGTAGCAGTCAAGAATAAAAACCACATTGTAATAAAATTGAGACAAAGTAATTTTTATATACCATTTGAATGAAATTCTAATGGAGTTTAGGAAGAAGAGCCCTATTAAAACTGATATTTTAATGGTGCCTGAAAAGTAAGCATTAGGATGCCAAGAGGAATAAGCATTTCCATTTTTAAAATGTATGTTCCTGATGTAATTAGTAGAAGCTGAAAAAGAACCAGTCAACAAACTTAATTGTTAGTTTATGCAACAGTAGGGGAAGGAATAACTGAATACTTATGTGAAAGTAATAACAAAATAATCTTATTTTAAAAAGTCTGATGTTGACTGTTGTCCCTGGTCCGGCTCCATCGTGTCTTTGGGCATTTCCCTGTGGAAACATCGACTTCTTGACTGCCTGTGCCTTTGGCTGTGTGTCCTGTTAAGTGCCCCTCAGGTGGTCCCATGTACGAGACGATGGACTCGCTTCCTGCTGAGAAACTTGTTGCTGACTTTCCATTTCGTTCTGGCTCCTGTCCTCCATGTTTACGAGTCCATCTTGCCTGCCTTTAGCACTGCCTCTTTCATCTACTGGCCGTATTGTACACCTCTTCCAGTTTGATTTTATTAAAGTGAATTAATAAAATTATGGTAAACTTAATGTAACCCCCTGGAGATCTGGGAGGGTGGAAGCTATCAGAAAGGGGAGACAAGCCTCTCTGCAGTGTGGAGGTGAACTTACTCCGCTGGTGCTGGTAGTCCACTGGCTTGCGTGTTGAGCGGCGACCAACTCACTGAAAGCGGGAAAGATGATATTAGTTAATTCATGTTTACGAATGGCTGATTTATTCCTTTGAAAGAACAATCCCATCTCTCTGGAACTTTCACCACTGACACGTTTTGACTAAAACAATGCTTAAGAGTTTGAAAGGAACACGGTTTTCAGTCACCATCTTATTTAGACACGTTTTTGATAGACAAGGACTGTAAGGTCCAGAGCATTCAGTCAGTCACTGTGATCTGAGGCTAGTTCTCAGTCTACTACACACAACAAAGCTGTGGGCCACAAGCTTGTGGGTGTGGGAGTGGGAGCATGTGTGTCCCTCAGATGGTTCTCTGAGACTGTGACAGGTAGGAGTCCGGAGGTCGGCGGCCATTTCTGTGGAAGCTGCTTAGCTTCATAGCGTAACCATGTGTAATGGTTTCATCCATCCTTTTTGAGACGAAACTGTTGAGTGTCCCTAAGTTGACTTTCAGTTTTGAGTCCTAATTCTTATCCTCACTTCTATAGTCATGCGCTGGTAGTGAAAACATACTGAAGAGCCTGGAGCTGGAATTCTACATAACGTGTTTGTGTTCTTGTCCATCAACAGTCCTTGATATTTGATGAAGTTGACCTCTCAGATGCCAGTGTCGCTGAAGCAAGCACAAAAAATGCCAACAACAGCTTCACGGTATGGTTGCGTTCAGTTCTCTGTCCCAGGGCTGTGGGGTGGCTTTTCCTAAGCACATACATCTGGTTCAGTCCTTACCAACACAATAAATTCTGACAAAGTGTTTCACATTCTGACATTAAATATATGATCAGTATTGGCTCAGTGAACTTGGGTGGAAACGTTTTTCAAATACATACTTTTGAATATGCATATTTAAAATATATATTCATAACACATACACACACTAGTAGCTCATACCTATAATCCTAATACTTGGGAGGCTGAGGCAGGGGTGTTGCTGTGAATTCCAGGGCACTCTGAGCTACACAGTGAGACTGCGTTACAAACAAACAAGGATTATTTTCCCTTCCATTTTCTAATTTTTGTGTTCTTAAAGTTTTTACTTCCTTTAGTCTTTCATTTAGTTCTATTGTTCTCAAGTATTTAAAACCTTTGTTATTTCTCTCCAGTCTTAAAGAATAACAATCTCTCGTCTTATTTTCACCTCAGTTGTTGTGGCGGGCATTTGTTGCTGTGGCTCAGGCTTTCATTCCTCCTCGCTTAGGTAATTCATCAGGGGACACTTGAAGAGGGCCTTTCTGTTCCTGCCTCTTTTGTAATGGAAAATTGCACTAACTAAAGGGTCTAGCTGGTTCCCCCTCACCTGCAAATCCCACCTCCCACTCGGCCATAAAATCCTGTGCGATTCCTGTCAGTGGTGTCCTCTGCACCCTGCCGTTGCAGCACACTGTGCCTCAGCCTTCCAGTGCCTCGCCCCCCACCCCCCCCCCCCCCCGCCCTCGGACTGATTTCTTTCTGCCTGTGGCTGTTGACACCCTGCCCCGTGTCCCGTTCTTCTGCTTCTTTCATTTACAAACATCAAAAGATAAATTGACTTCCCATTATATCACCGATATTCATGATGAGCAGAGAAATCTTAAAACGGAGATACGTATTTGTGCATGCAAATCTCCCTCTAGATTTTCCTTAGTTCAGCAAGCTCCTGTGGTTCTTCCTGCAGGGACAAACTCCTTAGCCCCCCTGTGATGCCTTGCTTTTGGCAAGTGTCACACCTACCTGTCCTCCCAGCCCTCACACCAGGGAGTCGCCTCTTGCTGGCACTCGCATCTGGTGTCTGTCCCGTAGGTGCACAGAGCACAGGAGACAGCCAGGTAAGCACACAGAAAGGACCATGATGGAGGTGAGCCCTGGTAGGGAGATGAGTGAAGAGAGGAAGCGAATGGATTCAGATTTAGTCTTATTGATTTATGGGCATGTGGGATAATTCACAGTGTAAACAGTGCTTTGCTGCTCCGTCTCCCCGGGGAGAGTTTAGTTTGAGAAGAGGAAAGCCAAGAATAGAATCCTGGGAAAAATGCTAAAATGTAAGGTTTGACCAGAAGACCGAGCGAGAGCATTCTTAAGAAGTAGGATCTCCAGGCGGTGATGTCATAAGAACCCAGGGTCGGAGAGGTTCAAGATGGAAGCTGCTAAATGTCAGGTGCTGTGGAGCGGGCAGGTCCAGGAGGAATTGAGAGGTGACCTGAATTTGTGAACTTGGGGCTTGTGTGGTCCCATGGCCGTGAGTGGTTTTCAGGGTGAGTGGCGTACATTAGGCTGCACTGTTAATTTGGAGTGAGACAGCAGACTTTTTCCTGAGGCTTGTCTGTTAGGAGCCCGGATACAGCTAGGGAGGGCTTGGGTGATTGAGAGCATTGTGGCTCTGTTGTTCCTTTTCACTTTGCTTTTAAAATGGGACTTTGAGTGTGTTTATGTGAAGAATGGGAAGAGCTATTAGACGGAGCAAGATTGCTGAGTGAGCAGGTGGATCTAAGAACTAGGGCATGGCGTGAGCACAGAGCCGATGGAGGCAGGTGTGGGCAGCAGGCTTGTGTATTTCAAGCCCAAATAGTACCGTTTTCTCAGTGAAGCCGAAGACAAGGTTGCGTGGTTGTGAGTGGGAGCTCGGGAAGGCTCAAAATAGCGTCTGTGGAGAGACAGCATGAAAAGCATCAGGGACCTGTAAAGTACATCCACTAAAGACTGCCTTTAATAATGTCTATACAGTCTGTGCTTATAGAATGGGCTTTCAATTAGTAGAGAACAAGCAAATAGATTGATCCAGAGTGGTGGTTTACAAGGCCTTGGATAGACGGGTAAAGGCAATGCTGGGTGCTTGAAGTGTCAGCAGCTTATAGCTTCTCCTCTCTGTGCTCAGTGTTTGAGGATAAAATGCTAGAAGGCAGAGATGGCTTTGCTGTTATCTGAGAAGGTGCCAGTAAACAGGAGGAACTTAACTTCCGTAACCCCTCTTCACCATCTGGTCTATGTGTGCCCGTTTAGGCTGCCCTTCCTCTGACTGTTGTGTGGTACTGGCTTTCTACCTGTAGCTGCTGAAATTTTACCACTTCTCCGATTCTTCTGATGCTTTCATTTACAAAACATAGATTGACTTCCCATTATACCGCCGGCATTTATGATAAGCAGAGAAAATCAGAAGTGGAGATTCTTATCTATATCTATTTGCTTAAGTAAATCATCCATGTTTACATCCAAGGTTGAAATGTTGTTTATTTTTCAATCCTACAAGTGAGAGTGGCCTGTGCTGAGACAGACAGTACCTTGCTAGTCCTACCAGTGGGACTAGCCATTTGCCTTCCTCTGGGAGTGAGCAAAGGATTTGTGTATGCATGTATATATTTATACCAAAGAGAGCTAACGTTAATCTGAAGGAAGGTCCCAAAGTTTATAGTGTAATGATTAGAATGATTTCAGGTGAGGGTAAGGTCCGGGGCTTAATATAGGCAAAGGAAACAGAAAAGCCTGAGTAGGCTTGAAGGAATTATGCAGTTAATTTATGCAACTATTCCCCACCCTCCAGATGCACTCCTTCCCCCTGTAGTAAACAGAATTTGCCCTGGGCTGCCCTATGCATAGGTAAGTGTGTGGTTTTCTCACAAGCCCCCTGAGGGAACGGACTGTGTCATCCTTGTACCTTACCCATGAGTGTTTGTTGGTTTTGAAACACAGGATCAAAGTCTCCATCAGCTTGAGAAGACACAGTGCCTTGGATAGTTCATCAACCAACTATTCTTTCTGAAGTTTTCCAGATTAGAGAATGTAGCGGCTGAGACGTTAGATGGCTTAGCATTGTACTCTAATAGAAACTTGGTAGAACTTTCCACAGCATAAAATGGAACAAAAGTGGTACTCGTCAATCCTCCTGCTTAAATATTTAAATATCCTGCCTTCCTAGATCATCTGGGCTGCTACTGACACCGCTATTTTGGCTGGTTCATGTCAGAGGTTAATGGTGCAGTGTGATGGGATTGTGGCTAGAGACTCTAGGAGTGGCCAAATTCTGCTCTCCCTGAAGTCCCTAATGGTAGTGTATTGACAAGAAATGGTGGTACATGGACAATGTATAAATAGTTGATGGAAAATGGAAAACTTACGCTTTGCTTGAGAATGAAATGCTCAACTCCGCAAAGAGAATGAAATGCTCAACTCTGCAAAGATGGCTTCAATACTGAGTGTCCCACAGAGCAGGAAAGCTGCCAGCCTACCCTTGAAGCATCTCAGGGTCACATCTGTACTCGGTGTCTATGAGTTCCAGTGATGTACACGGACACCAAGACAGTAAGGCGCGTGCACGTGTGTGTGTGTGTGTGTGTGTGTGTGTGTTAGGACTGTGGGATCAGGTGGTGTCTTGCACAGTCTCCTATTCCACACCCTGGGCATTAATGATTGTTTTTCAGTTCTCTAGATCATTATGCCCATCTGGCAGTATCAGTGGGGCTGAGAAGCACAGCTGGATTCCTCTTCCCCAAGTCTTACAATACAATGTTGATAAGTTAAGATGCATCTACAAAGCTTTTAAGGTTTATTATTTTAAATTACATTTACTTGTGTGAAGGTGAGTAGGTACACATGCACACCCATGGGTTCATGAATCTTTGAAGACAACTTTTTTTATTTATTATATATACAATGTTCTGTCTGCATGTACACCTGCACATCCCAAGAGGGCATCAGATCTCATTATAGATAGTTCTGAGCCACCATGTGGTTGCTGGGAATTGAACTCACGACCTCTGGGAGAGCAGCCAGTGTTCTTACCCTCTGAGCCATCTTTCTAGCCCTGCTTTGAGGACAACTTTTAGGGATTGATTCTTTCCTCCCATCATAAGTTCTCGGGATTGAACTCAGATGATCAGGTTTGACAGCAAGTGCCTTTACCAACTGTACCGTTCCTTGAGCCCCATGCACCAGTCTTCAAGTGACTTAAATTGGTCTATTGTTAGTGGCTTTTGTGGCAGACAACCACTCAAACCTACTAACACTGAAAGCACCTTTTTGTGACTTCAGGTGTCGGTGCTACAGCCAGGGACTAGGAAAGGGCAACTGCAGACATCTTTACTTTTATCTCATGAGCAAATGAGGTGGGTGTTCATTAAGTTGTTTCCAGTTTAAATTCTGCTGTGATGGGCAAAGCTTAGGAGCTTACGTTATGCAGTCAAACAAATAGCCCGATTTTGGCTTGTGGGTCAGCCCTGTTTATGTGACCTTGGCCACATTAGTCAATCCCTTTAAATCCACATTTCCTCAGGTATATTGACAGCAACGGCGATGGAGTACCTGCTTCCTAGGGCCCTGAATCAAATTAATGTGACAACATATAAAATATCCAGGGTGGTGGTGAGCACGTGTAGTTTAGTAGATGGTAGTGGCTGCTAGCCTGAATGTAGCCCTCGTCTTTTCTCCTCATAGTTGGCAGTGTCTGGCCAATGCATGAAAGCTTGGGAACTTTGAAGGATGTTAGAGACTGATTCTATCTTGAGAAAACATTCCATCCTGCCTATCTTTGAGAGGTACAAGGAAGAATTATGTCTACTTTTCATCCTCTGTTTATAAGCATGGTTGGGGAAAGCAAGTGATTAGCAAAGAGATGGCAGTCACAGATTATTAGGCTAATGCTATTCACTAAGGGCTTTGAGGTGAGGTAAACATTACCCTACTCACAGCTTTCGGAGCTGTTCACATGGGTCCATTAAATTTTAATGAAGTTTTAAACTTGAGAGAAATACATCATCCTTCAGGGCGCTCTCAAGGCTAATTAATTTGAGCATCTTAGTAGGACCTTGTCTCACGATAAAATGTGAAATGAAGGTGTGTGGTTGGGGAAAGGTCGGGGGAGGCTGCCTCTCTGTGATTATTGAGGATGTGGAGGCCATAGGCCCAATCCCCAGCGCTGGGGGTTGGTGGCCAAGAGATGGCAGAAAGATCCTGGAACGCTTGCTTGTTTAACTCAGAAGGAATGCAGAGAGCCTTCAGTTCATACAGCCATCCTCAGCAGTTTTCGTGAGGAGTCCCTGAGCTGTGTGTGAAGCTCCGCCATTCATGCAAAGCCGCCTGGATTCCTCTCTGGGTCAAATGCGGGCACCCTGTAAGCAGAAGTCCTTATGTCTAGCTCAGAAAGAGACTGGAACAGAGATCTCTTACTGCCCAGGGCTCCTTGTTGGAGCAGGTATGCCGAAAGCTGCTTTAGCAACAACTTCCGCTTGGTTTGGAATCACCCAGGGAACATGCCTCTCTGCATTAGGGCTTCTCCGGAGATGTTTAATGAAGAAGGGAAGACCACCCTAAGTATGGGAAGCATCTTCCCCTGAGCTGTGAGCCTGGACTGAACGAAAGAAGAAAGCCTGAGTGTTAGCATTCTCCTTTGACTGCTTCTGGTCTGAGGAAGTAGGGAGGCCCACCTACCTGTCTCTGTGCCCCAGAGCTGACTGTTGACTGCTGCGGCTTTATCTAACCAGCTGTGATGGAGTTGACGTCTCAGACTGTGAGCCCAGATAAGTCCTTTCTCCCTTCACTTGATTCTTGGGAGGTGTTTGGTCACCGTGGCCAGAAAAGACACCAGCATGGCATGTGATTACGATTATGATTCTGCCAAGGGGGATTAAAGTGTTTACATTCAAAGAAACCAGTTAGCAAGGAGAACATACTGTGTGAGCCTTACAACCCCAGGACTTCTGCATCTATGCCATCTTTGACAGAGCGGCCTGGGTTTAATGGGAAGGAGAAGTAAATGTTCCTAGAAGTTTGTTTCTGTAGTGGTTGCTTTCTGTTTATTCTGCTTTCCGTTCACTTCCTCTCAATTGACAAAATTCAGCTTGTCTCTGTCTAAAGGGGGATGTCACATCCTTTGAACCTAAGAAAGTGTCAGTTTGCTTTCATCCAGTAATGTCTCAATATTTAATCCTGAAGGAAGTGACTGAAACTGGACATTTCCCGTGTGATTTGTGAAAGCACGCCATGTAAAAGGTACTGGACAGTCATCTGAGTGAACCATCCTTTAGCTGAGCAAGTCACCGACAGTACTCAATAATATGGATGGATTCCTAAATGGTTTATACCTGATAAGTCATTTAATGTTTCTTATACTAATCCAATGAGGCAAGACTATCGTAATCTTTACTAGATAGGCATGGAAACAGAGAAGCAAGATTCTAAAACATGGAACCCATGTTGGGTATGTAGCCTCCTACTGTATTCCCTCAGCTGTCCTCCCTCCTTATTTGGCCATTTAAATGGATGTGACCATGATAGTGAACCTTGGATTGGTCTCGCATGTTCATGTATCTTTTCTACATCAACTCAAGTGAGAATCTTAGGCTAGATGTACAGCACACAAATGCCGGTCAGACCACAAATCTAGAATACTACACTACATTCTGGGTTCTGGGTCTTAAAGTAAACTTGGACTAAAAGATCACACAGAAGAAGGTGACCAGTATTCTAGAACTGCCTGGAAATCTTGGGACTGAATGGCATGTAAGGACTTCTTTTTTTTTTTAACTAGAAAATAAAAATTAAAAGAAATTGGGGATAAGGGTTAGCAATATGGGCCCAGCAGGTTATGGATCTTGTCACAGAAGGCTGGCAAGCTGAGTTTCAGTTCTCCGAACCCATGTAAAGGTGAAAGGAGAGAAATGACTCTATAGAGATATCCTCTAAGCTCCATACATACACCCCCTGATGATGATGATGATGATGATGATGATGATGATGATGACGACGACGACGATGACGATGATGGTGGTGGTGGTGGTGATGGCGATAATGGTGATGATGATATTTTTAAGGTTTTTGGAATATTTAAGGAATTATATATATATCCATATATATATATACATACATATATATATATATATATATATATATATATATATATATATATATATATATATATATGAGGGGCAATGATAGATTTGTGTGGTTGAATTCACAGAGGGCTGATATCAAGTCAACATAATAGAACCCTCTAGGTAGTAGAATCAGCCAATAAAACAGGCCTGTTGTGAGGTAATGACCTTGCCCATTGTTAGAACTCTTCAGTCATCCTCCCTGCTAGCAGAAAGGGGCTTTCAGAGTCATCAGGACAGGCCCAGGTTCACAGCTGAAATGAACTTCTCAAGGTTGGAAGACTGAGAGCAGTGTAAATGTGGGATCCTTGTTGGTTTGGGCTAGTCCAGGGCGCATGGACTGAAATGACTACACAGTGGCCTGCACCCTTCCCACGCATTGTGTCATGATACCACTCAGCAAGAACACAGTGACCTTCCTTCAAGAAGGCTGTGAGGGGCCAGTGACCTGGTGTTGATGTTTGGGAGCAATGAGCTGAGCTGATGGAAACTAGTTTCCTTTTAGCTTCAACCGATGTGGCTTTGCTGACTCCCCAAGCCTGTTGCTTGGCGCAGAGAGGAAAGCCAATACATATTTGTCAAATGCATGAACAAATGCATGATATTTCATAAGCTTATTTTTTTTTCCGTTGGGTAAGCAGTTGCCTTTCACGGTTTAACATAGGCTCAGAATTTCTCCACTTTTTCTCCATAATGTTTGCGTTTTCATAGTATCTCTAAATATTTGTATCTTCATAAAATTTTTATATTGTATACAGTAACTCAGAACTCAAATTATTTTAAAACCAGTCAGTGTTACAGACATGATTCTTGTCTGTTATTAATCATTGTAGTGGTCTCAACTTTGATTACATAAATATTAGAAACCTAACAGTAGCCAGCCTAATTATTTTTAATTTTTAGTTTTTATGTGCATTAGTGTGAAGGTGTCAGATCCCTTGGAATTGGTGTTACAAACTATTGTGAGCTGCCATGTGGGTGCTGGGAATTGAACTCAGTTCCTTTGAAAGAGCAGACGGTGCTCTTAACTACTGAGCCATCTCTCCAGCCCCAGCCTAATTATTTTGTATCTATGTTGGTTAAAATATTTTATGATAGTTTAAAATGATTCTGTGTTAACATACTACTTAGAACTGAGACAGGGGGCTTGCCATGAGTTTGAGGCCAGTCTAGGCTACAGCAGAACATCCTTCCCTCTCCCTGAAAAAAGAACTTCTTAGGACTGGGCCCATGGTTTGAGTTTTATGACGCTGGTGTCCTAAGTGGTTTTCACTCTGAGGCATTTTGTGCAAGACCAATAAAAAATTTCTGTCCAGATGAAGTTTCTTATACCTTGGTGGACTGTCTAAGAGGGCTGACCTCCCAGTGTGTCTGCCATATTGCAGAATGAAGCCTGTTCATTGGCCCTGAGACAAATGAAAAAAAAATCTGTGCTTCCTGTAGATGTTTCATGATCAAGGCCCTTCATATGTTCCAAATATATGGTAGGGCACTGACTATACACTCTTACCATGGCCCACAATTGGCCCTTGTAACTATATGGAACTGAAATGTTAAGAACCCATCTTTTTCCTTTGCATGGGAGCTGTTAAGAGTGCTGAGCCAGTGGCAACTGCCTCTACAGCCACTGTGCTCTGCAGAGGTTTTGAGAATGTCCGGGCAGTGGGAAGGGCTATGCCGATGCATCCTTTGAGGAATGGCTACGTGAGTTTCTTGAACTTCAGTGTGTGTATCTAGTCGAAGGGTTTAGATAAAGGCTCTTTGGCCCTGTATCCATGTCGGTGAACTCAGTTTCTGATATCCATTTGCAGGCCAGACTGAAGAGGGCTCTGTAAAAGACAGTCTCCTGCCTCATGTCAGTGCCTGGAATAGGGACCGAATCTGGGCAAATGAGTTACTGACCATAGTAACAATTTTAAAAATCTGGATATGTCTGAGGAGGGCCTGGTAGGCGATATTCATCTCAGTGAAGCAGCAGAACTGTGACCTGTGGAGGCTTTGCATCCTATGTGACATGTTCTGAAAAATAGAGCATAGCCACATAACTCACACATTATAGCTGCATTATACAATTTAGAGTATCAGCCTTTTAGTTATTGAAAATGTATTTTAATAATTATGTTTTATGTTGAATGTTAAAAAATTAAAACAGTACTAAGGAAAGCCTGTTATTTTATGAGATCTTAGCAATTGAAGGCATTTACTATACAGCAGAAAACAGATTTGCTTCTGAAACCTCTTTGATGTATAAAATATAATGAGCAGTGAGTATGTAGCTTCTTTTCATTTTATACCTCACTTCATTATCTCAATAAGCCTACGGAGCATCCTTCCCTCCATCAAACAGGTTAAAGGGGCTAAAGTTTAGAGAACTTACTTTGGGTAAATTTTTGTACTTATTCAAAAGCATAATTAATATTTAAATATTGAGTGCTTTCCATGAGAATGAGTGGCATAGAATTTTCAGGCTCATAGGATGCTAGTAACCTGGTAAAGGACTGCTTTTTAAAAATGATTTGTTTTTATTTTATGTGTATGGCTATTTTGCCAGTGTGTATGTCTGTATATGTGAGTGCAACACACGCATGCCTGGTGCCCATGGAAACCAGAAGTGGGTATCTAGCTCCTTGGCACTGTAGTTTCTGATTCTTGTGAGCCGCCGTATGGGTCCTTGGAAGGGAACCTCAGCAAGAGCAGCCCTCCTCAGTGCTGAGCCCATCCTCCAGCTGCAAGGACCGCCATGGTTAATAGGATGTGTTCTAATCTGGCCGTTCACAGTGAAGTTTTATCACCTCTTAGGCAAGTAGATGTGGACCAGTGAGTCGGTTAGCAGTGGTCGGTTCTTGTTTATTGTCTACTGTCAGTTTCTATGCCGCCTGCTCGGCTAACTGCCTTTACTAGACAAGTGAGGAACAGCAGCTTTCATCTTCCTCAGTATTTGTTTTTTTAACCTTAGGTAAGAATTCAGTTTTCTGATAAAGTCATGAAGTTAGATCTTGCCAAAAGAGGTTTTCCATTTAGTCGCTGTCGCCTCATCCATCTTTGTGGTCTCAGACTCAAGATCACACTTTGATTCATGATGATAGAGATGGGTTTGTGTCCATGTAGGACAACTGACAGCCTATTCTGCAGTGGACCAGTGAGGCCGGAAGCCTAGTGATGGCAGAGAGGTTGGGTGATGGCCGAGAAGTTGGGTGATGACCCTTTTCATTTTCTTTGGTTTCATCAGTTGAGACCTGCTGGTAGGTGAACGGCAGGGTTTTGGACGGTCTTGAAACTCAGGCTGTATTAGCTAATCAGGATTGAGGGGGAGGGCCCACCAGCCCTCCTGGGACACTCTCAGAAGCTTCTCGTATACTATCCCCATGGTGGTTTTGTTTTTGTGTTTAAATCTTAAGGAAAAACAGACTAGTAACAAGAAACTGTTAAGAGTTTAGAGGACAATATAAAGGATGACACATCTTTGTCTATCAGATGTCTGAAAGAGTTGTCCCTAAAAGAATGGAGTTTCCCTGAAAATCTTATTTTGTCAGACACACTGCTGAAGCGTGGCACCAGCCAGAGGAGGAGCTTGTCTCTAAGCAAGAGATTTCACACACTGTTCTGACAACTTGGCAGACCACTTTGTAACGGGAGTTTTGGTTTTTTTGTATGTTATGTAAATATGCTTTTGTTTTAATCCCAAGTGGGATTTCAGTTGGGCTGCAGTTTGTCCACACCTGTTAGTTGTCTCGTGCTGAGTATAGCCTTTGCAGGCTGGAAATGGCCTTCCAAGTGCGACATGGGGAGGGCAGTGGTCTAGGACTCTGAGAGTATAAATGTGAGAGTGAGAAAGAGTCACGGAGGTGTTCTGTGTGGCGTTTGCTGTTGGTGTGTGGTGTGTAGCAGTTTGGAGAGACCAGAGACCAGAGTCATTGTGGCGGTTTGGAGCAGACAGACGGAGAGAAACGTGCAGCAGCATAGAAGAGACTGCTAGCTGTGTCTGTGGTTGATGGAGATTGGTATAGAGCCCTAAAAGAACCCTTGATCCTAACCAGCCGGGAAAAGTGAAGGGGTCTGGACCCCCTTTCATGACTAACCTTTTCTCTCTCCTACTTAAGTTTGGGTAGTTGGTGGAAGGGATGTAGAGGCTTAAACACCCCAAATAAAGTAGAGTTGGGAAAAAGACCGCTACTGGTGGCTTTAAGCTGTGCCACCTTTCAGGAGCGACAGGAGCCAAGTCTGTGAGAGGGCATGAGACTGCACTGCAGCCACGACTGCTTAGTTTTGTGCGCATTCTTGTCTTCAGTCTAACCTAAGTCTCAGGTTAAGACCCCAAAGATGGGGGGTGGGGTCCTGGAGAGATGGCTCAGAGGTTAAGAACACTGGTTTTTCTTCCCAAGGTCCTGAGTTCAATTCCCAGTCACCACATGGTGGCTCACAAACATCTATAATGAGATCTGATGCCCTCTTCTGCTCATGTAGGCAGAGCGCTATATAAATAATAAATAACTAAATCTTTTTTAGAGAGAGAGAGAGAGAGAGAGAGAGAGAGAGAGAGGAGAGAGAGAGAGGAGAGAGAGAGAGAGAGAGAGAGAGAGAGAGAGAGAGAGAGAGAGAGAGAGAGAAAGACCCCAAAGATGACTTCAGGGTCCTGGAACTCCTTGTTTTCCTCTCAGTGTGGCCGTGTCTCCTATCTTTTGCTGTTCAGTTATGCTGATCAGTAAGCTCCAGGGTTCCCATCTCCACCTCCCCAGTGCTGGGATTCCAGGTGCCTGCCGCTCCTCTCAGCTATTACTCGAGCACCGGGGATAGAATTTTGGCCCCCATGCTTGCTTGGCAAGGTCTCTACTGGTTGAAGCTCCTTTCCAGTTATGTTCGGCTTTCTGCACAAACGTTGCTCGTTTTCTTTGTCAGAGTCCCATCAGTAAGTCAAACTGACATGGTAGCTGGAGTTGTTTCAGAGCTTCTGTGCTTTTGGGAGCCACTGTGCCGTCTGCAGAGCAGTGTCTTCTTGGAGCCTTTATAACATTTCATATGACTGTAATTAACAACTCTTTCATGACGGCAGAGATGTGTCCATAGCAAGGACTGGCATTGCTACCCTCAAAATGGTTTGTAGAAAAATCTCCAGAAGATTCTAACCTGGGCATTCATGTGAGCAGGACACACATTTCACAGGGAAGCTTGCTTCATAGCTTGTTCTGAGCCTTCACTGCCTGGGCCCCTGGAATCATGAGGGGTAGTGATGTGCCCTAATGTGCTTGTGTGTGTGTGTGTATATATATATATATACACACACACAGGCATCAATTGTACATTATCACAGCAAAAGACTGCAGAGAACACAGTTATGTCAGCCAGAGACAGTTGAATTATGAAACATCACAGCAGAATGCTGTGCAGCCATTTGAATCAGCTGTGTATGTAACAATGCAGGCTGAATTCTGCATTTTATTCAATGAGAAAGCTCAGATATAGAAGAGTTATGATTTCATAATGTTGCCAGGCATGGTGGCACATGCTTTTAATCCCAGCACTCAGGGAGGCAGAGGCAGGCGGATGGATCTTTGTGAGTTCAAGGCCAGCCTGGTCTACATAAGCAGTACAAGACAGTCATGGCTCTGTTACAGCAAAAAACCCTGCTTAGAAATTTTTAAAAGAAAAAGTTTTTTCATAATGTTAGTATGTGCTTGTGTATGCATATATTTTTGTGTATTTAAACTTGGAGGGAGCACATTGTTCTCATATATAGATAGACTGTCTCTGGAGAGATGTCAAAAGATGCTGACTAGTGTTTATCTTTAGGAAGGGAAGTTGGTAACTGGGGCAGGTTTTAGTGGCAGATATTTTTATTCTAAAAGTATTTTGAACTTTCTATCAAGAATGATGTTTTACCAACCCTCCCTGGCAGCTTCTCATCTGATACACTCGACAAGAGTTAGCAATGAGCATGAGAAGCACCTTGGACAAAACTGCTATATCCAAAGAAAGCATGTTTGGGTAGGAGTCTGGCTGTCTACCATGGAAGGAAAGAGTGGATAGGAGGCCTTGTGCAGGAAGACTGGAGGGCTGTGTCCAGAGTGGGGGTGGTTAGAAGAGGGAGCTAATGCAGAACTGGATTTGGGGTGAAAATGCTGCTTGAAACAAGGGTAGGTAGTAGATAAAAGAGGTTTTCAGGAAGTGAAAACTGGATGAATGTCCTGGAAAATGTGAATTGAAGTAATTTTAAGACCTCCTGGGAACATCAAGCAGGCAATTGGAGAGGAGTGTTCAACTCTTTTAAAGTGATTTGAGGGGTGTTATTTCCATAGCTTGTTTTAAATTTATAGCAAAGCCAAGTGTCTTCTTCACTACTTAAGATTGAGCACGGACTAATGGAAATTTTAAGTTTTAGAAGCATCCCATTTTGTAGCAAGCAATACAAAGCAAGATAATTATTTTGTTTTGAAGTTTCCCATTGCATATGTGTACTGTACAAAGCCATTTACAGTTAAAAACCAAAGAGCTTGTGTCAAGGAAATGAAGCTAATGCATCGTTCCAATCTCTGGTACAGTCTGAAAATTCTAAATGAATGGTAACACTTTTAATGTGCCCATTAACTAATACCACTAATTTACAGTGGGTGTGTCTGCCACAACCTACATAAGTAATTCCCGAACTTCAGCATTACAATTAATGCAGAAAATTCCACTTCTCATGCACTGCATAAAAGCTCCAACAATGCTGTATGAAATTGTACACCTATATTTTGTTTCCTGAGGGTGCCTCGTTTTCAGTGACCTGTCTATTAGTGAACGGTTGTGATCATTATGGTTAATTTTTTGGCCAACACCTTTCTTATGCTTTTTATCGTTCATCTTTAAGGAGAACACATATCTGTAAGGTTGAGATTCTGCTGCATAACAGCTGCAATTATTATCATTGTCTACAATGCATACGTACAGGTGCATGTGTGTGTTTGTGTGCATGCACATGTGTGTGTGTGTGTGTGTGAGTGAGTATGTGTGTGTATGGTATATGCATCGTGCACAAGTGTGCATACCTGTGTATGTTTGTGTGCATGTGTGTGTGGACATCAGAGGACATCATTGTTTGGCTGTCCCACCACCTTGCCTTTTTGAGACAGTTTCTCATTAATCTGGAAGTCATCAGGGGAATGGGCTGCCTTCCTAGAGAGTCCCAGAAATCTGCCTGTTTTCACCTTACCATACATATCTAAGGTTGGAAGTGTACAGCACCATGCCTAGCTTTGGGTTCTGGAGAGAATCAAACTCAGGTCCTCATGCTTGCAAGGCCAGCCTTTTCCAACTGGACCATCCTCCTAGTAACCCCCATTATTGTTTTTTAATAAGAAAAAAAATCAGTTATGTGTACAAGTAGCCTGTGCCTTCAGTACAATTATTCACGTTCTTTTGTGTTTGATGGCTAGGAAGGCGAGAAGAATTTAGTTCTAATCCAATACATGGCCTTGAGTGACTTCTAAGACCTCTGTGAACCTTAGGGTCATGCATGGAAAACAGAGATTGCTACTTTTTTTAATTATGCCAATACAGTAAGAATACATTCCTGGCCTGTTGGAATTATTTCGTGAATAGCTACTTACAGTATGCAGACTTATAAAATTCTAAACACCACCACTAAGACCACCTAAACTTGCAGCTGTGCCCCATGCCATTAATTCTGACACTAAGAAACTAATAAATTCTTACCATTTCTACTGTATGCTCAGATCTGAATGGAATGTTTCAGGTACAGCAGCCTGCCTGCATTCTAACTGATGTCTTCTAGGACCTTTCCCATAGTTAAAGAAAAAATTTAGTTTTATGCTATTTTTAGAGTTTAAATTAAAAAAATACTTTTTTAGTACTTGAGATTTTGTGAAAATACTAGGGAGAGAGAAAATGAGGTAATATATTTGTTGGTGAGAGAGAACTGAAATCCATGTTTATTTTTTCATGGAGATAGGCGTTAGAATTTATGTTATACATTAAGGCATTTAAAAAATAACTCTAGCTGTAGATGGAAGTCAGATTAGCATGGAAAGTGACATTGTCATGAAACCATGCTTCCTTAGTTAAGAAATAGGGGGAAGTTCAGTTTTGTGCTGTTTCATTTTGTGGTGCTGTGAGTCAAACTGAAGACCTCAGAAATACTACCTACACACTGGCCACTGAGATACACCCTGAGCTGCAAGGAGACTCTGTAAGGATGGAGACAAGCTGACTTACTCTCAAGAAAAGCCACTGACACTCATGAATTATGGAGGCAGAATTTGATAGCTGTTGTCAGTCAATACTACCTTCCATGACAGCCAATGCTCAGAAGCCTTGATTTGTTAGCTTCTGTGGACATTTTGTTGCCTGGACAAAGAAATGGCACATTGTATAGTATGAGTTTGATCTCAGGGAAGGAGGTAGGAGGCCAGACACTTGGTCTGGTGGCTGTTTGGGTCCGGGGTCAAGTGTTGCTTAGGGTATTAGTGTGTGCAAGGAGACTGATACCCCAGCCCCTCACCTTATCCCTTAAAGAAGTTTTTTAGGTTGGGGTTTGAAACATAGTAGTGCTTGTTCAGTCTGCTCTCTGTTGATGTGCTAAACACCATTACCTAGTGCACTTGGGGAAGAAAGGGATTATTTGGCTTACACTTCCGGGTCACAGTTCACCACTGAAGAAAGTCATGGCAGGAACATAAGCAAAAAACAGGATGGAACCATAGAGCAGTGCTTCTTAATGGCTCCTTCCACAGGCTCAGGCCCAGCCTTTTTTATACATCAGGGGCTCACCTGCCTAGGGATATTACCACCCCACAGTAGGGTGGACCCCTATATCAATTACTCATCAAGAAAATGCCCACAGACCTGCTCACAGGCCGTTCTGATGCAGGCTTTTTTTTTCCCCCTAGAGGTTCTCTCTTGCCAAGTAAATCAAGTTAATATTCAAGATTAGCCATCACAGTCCTTTAAAAAACAAAAAACAAATTTAAAACATACGCAAACAGGACAATTCTGTGATGGATGCCCCTTGCCGGCTCCCGGCTGTTAGGCATTTTGTGTCACTTGCTTCATCCATTCTTTTTCCCTGTTTTATCTAGAGTGAGAGGCAAGTCTCACTCAATTGCACTTCACCCTGCACTCTTCAGTAAACGTCCCTAAAATCACAGCAGGGAGGCTTTCACTCTTACGTCCAACCTTCATCCTCAACATCGCTTGAGTAAGCAGAAACCTTGGAAGGGGAAAGGCGGAACTGAGCACCACCGTGCAGTACGGTGAGGGAAAACAAATTGCCTCATCTTTCCAGCTCTAACACTACTGTGGCTATCTTTTAATGTTTACATACACAGTAACAAATGTGGACAGATCACTTAGTGTCTTTTTTAATCAGCACATTGTATAAAATCAACTCATACTTAGTTTATGAGATAATGGAGGTGTTGCACATGGAAGGCTGTTTTAGATTGGTGACCCCAAAAGGAGTAGTGCGGTTTGAGCCTCACGTCCAAAATTAGATCTAAAACTATCCTCGCCTCCTCTCAAACCCCTCGGCGGTGCGTCTGAGCCGTGTTGGGGCTAGGATGGGTACATGTTGATGAAGATGTGCACCTGTGCTCTTGCGCGTTTGTGCTCTTGGGTAGTGGGGGTCCCCAGTGTGCAATGAAAAATGGGAGCATCACTACCCCTAAAATAGTCACCGAAGAGGCACGATAGCATTGCAGTTTGGCATATTTATGTTGTCAAAGTGAATTCTTTCACTCTATATAAAAAGAAAAGGAATGAGGGAAAAAAGCAACATACATAATTAAAGAGCTGGTTCTAGATTTCATAAGAAACGATGGAAGAAGAATATTGGGACTGAGTAGTTGCCGGCTACAGGGAGAACAAAGCTGGTGTTAAAAAAGGTGCACAGTTAGATCTGATTAGTCAGTAGAGAAAGTCAAATCATAATAAACACAGACAGCGAAGTAGTTATAGCTCAATTACAGTTCCTGTTCACCCTGCCCTCCAGGAAAGACTTCTCACACTATGTGAACTTGTATTGTGGCAAGGTGGTTCTGGATTAAAACACAGCTGGTCCTGAACAGAGTGGATGCAGTCAGGTAGAACGTTAGGTCAGAATTAAGAAGTTGCTAACAGAAAAAAAAAAGTTGTTGGGCATGTAAAATGACCAGAGAATGTTAGAGAATTTCCTCTATCGCAGAAACAGACATCTGAATTAGAGCAGGTAAGGATCGGTCTTCTGTGGAGTAGGTGTGGCAGATAGGAACGCTGGCATGCTTCAACTGTCTCAGCTGTATGGGGACTCTGACACTTCTTTTTGCAAGCTCTATTCACTTCGCCACTATTGCTTTAGGGAGGGTGTGGTACAATTAGGAGAATCTTTTCCCCCACCCCCACCCTTAATTGTTTTCTGTGTCCAAGGAGGAGGTCAGTAGGTCATTATCATAGTTCAGGTGGTGTTAGTTTACTGGGCAGTAAATTTTATTGGCAGATACCTCCACTCTTGATTGAAGCTCTCTTGGCTTTCATCTTGGACCACAAACACAAGGAATAATACGTATAAAACTTGTAAATGACAGGGCAGACACAGTCTCTGTCACCGGTAAGAGATAGCCAGCCTTTAGCTAAGCCTAACTTAGGCTGTCTCATCAATTTATCCCTGACCACCACTGAGCGAGGCCCAAAGGCCCCGGAGACAAAAGAGGATGCTGCTGGAATGTAGGTTAGGTTGCCCTGAGTCCAGACAAGCCCCCTCTAATTCACTTCTCTGTAGAAGCTTCTTTCCTTTTTGAGCTTAAACATTGTTGTATACAATGAAAATTACATGTAGACATTGGTTCTCAAACTTCCCTCTGCTTTGGAAGCACGTACATTTGTTTGTTTTGTTTTGTAAGAATCGGTACCTGTTTCTTTATTGGGTGAGAGGAATCGCTTGTATATTAGAATTTGAAAAGCAAACAAACCAAGTGACTCTGAGATATGGACAAGCCTGAGGGAGCCTACTTAGGTCCACCATACATTTTAACGTTCTTTTAAAAACATTTTCTGACAATTTTATACAGTATATTTGGATCAAATTCATAACAGATATATCTCCCACCTTTCCACACCTACCCCCCCCCAACTTTTTGTCCTCACTGACCTTGTCTTCTCCTCTCCTCCTCATCCCACTGAGTGCAGTTTGTGCTGCTCATTTATCTTTGGGTCACACACTTGAGAAAACTGGCTCTCTCTTTGCCAGAAGCTTTTTAGGTGTGGGAACTCACGAGCCCTCCCTGCACCGTGCTATACCGTTCACTGGCTTGATCTCAGGCAGGTCTTGTGCAGGCAACCACAGCTGTTGTGAGCACACGAGCGTAACAGTTGTGTTGTATCTGAAGACACTGCTCTGCTTCAGGCTCCATTTTCTCTGAGCCTTTGTGCATAGGAGTCTCTGTGGGATGTGTGGTGTGGTGGTGATAGGAGGGAGGTAGATAATTGCATTTGTATCTGAGCATCCCGCAGACATTTACTCTCTTGTTCAAAGATCAGTTGTGGGTTTCTGCACTAACCACGGTCCATTGCTAAAAGGAAACTTTTCTGATGAGGTCTGAGGTCTGCACTAATGTATAGTTTAAGAGACTGTGTGACTTTAGAGGGCAGTTTGACATTGTATCCACTTAGCAGAATAATAGTAGGTTCTATGAACAGAGTAGAGTCTATGAACTTCCCAACCATGGATTCTTGGCAAGGTTCACAATACCCGCATGTATCTCCCCCAGTGGAGTGAGCTTTAAATCCAATCCGAAAATGGTTGGTTACCTCCGTAATTTTTGTGCCACCCTTGCAACTAGGGATACACCTTGCCATACCATCATTATTTTAGTGCACAGGGTCCAAGCTGGATATGATTGCTGATGACGCCCTTCCCCCTCCAGCCACTCTTTCTAGTGCTGGGAAAGCTAGCCAGCAGGGAGGATGATTTCTGATAGGAACAAATTTGATTTCTCCATGTCCTGTGACGGAACTGCAGATATTGTGTCTTCAGCAACAGGGTCTTAACATTGAGTTCTAGTAGGCAACCAAGAGCAATGATAGTAACCTTTATTGCTTGTGTGTGTGTGTGTGTGTGTGACTTGGGGCATCATCTGGAACACTGTTGAGCAATTATTGCTGTGGGACAGGAATCCTACATCTGACACTGGGCCTTCTATTTGACAGCCTTTAGCTTCTGGTAGGATCATTATCCCCCACGGAGGATAACTGTTGAGGAAGCTTATAAAACAGTGGGTCTCCACACAGCTTTCCAAACATCTTTAGTTTCTTGGTTAATCCCTTTCTCTGCCCCCATCCTTCCCTCGATTCCCATCCTTCTCCTCACCTAAATCCTCCTGCATATTTTTATATTCTAAGTCTCCACCTGGCAATGTTGGGTTTTTTGTTTTGTTTTGCAAAAGTGCTATAGATTTGCTTTTAAAACTGCAGATAGATGAAAAAAAAGAATTAAATTGGTTTTTAATCTCTTGATAGTATTTGGCTGAGTACCTGGGTTTTTGTTTTTGTTTTTGGCTTATGCACATTAACACATTTGCAGTCTAACTGTGATGTTCCGGTTCCATAGGATTTTATGTTTTGTTTTGCTTGTTTGTTCACTATGAAGCCCAACCTGGCAGGGAACTTACTATCTTGTCCTGGAAGACCTCAAATTCAAATTCAAAGCAAAAAAAATTTTTTTTTTCTGCTTCAGCCCTCCCAATTTCTGGCGTTAAAGAATCTCCCTACTCAGCCAGACTCAAGAGAGATTCTTGAGTCTTAGATGTGAGTGAACAGTGCAGTTGGATTGGTGGTTCTGCCAGCGACTCTCACTCTTACCCTGAGTTTGTCTGCTTCCCCAGGTGCCGTCTGGGAAGCCACTTCAGATGCCACTGCTTGGTGGCACAGCAGTTTCCAGACAAGTAAATCTGGTTTCCTTTCCTCCCTTGCAGACTCTTCTGGCAAGCCTGCAGTGTGTCCCTGGCCTTGGCTTCCTGTACATACTTAGTAGATGAGAGATGAACATGTGGGTCTTGGGTTGTTGTAGTTGGAGGAACAATAGTTCAGATACGTATGCAGACAGTAATGGTGCATACGGGGGTAACGGGAAGAGGCGGTTACAGACACGGGATAGGGAATGCTTTAGGATGGGTAAGCTTCAGATCGTTTGAGGAAGGTAGCACAGCGTCTGGTTCCAGAAACTTCCTGGGCTTGCCCAACAGATATAGGAAGAAAGCCCCACCTCCTCTAATGAGTGAAGGGAGTTGCGTCTGCCCACCAGGCCTGGGCTGCCCATGGTTATAACACAGTCTGAGTCAGATAAACTTTCAGCCAAGAAGCAAATAATTTCCTGAATTTTCCTTTTCTCAAACATCTTCCTTATAAAACTGGTGCAAAACGGGGCTGTAGTGATGGAGTTCAGTTAGAGAGTAGCCAGAGCCTGTGGGTCAGCCCCAAGGCTGTGGCCTTCTTTCCATACAGGCAGCGGGGAGGAGACTAAGTACATGAAAGCTGGCTGAGGGATAAGTAGAGAGGGAAAGGGCCAGGCTTGGAAGCTGGAGTTTTGCTGGCCGAGCCAAGCTTGACTTAGTCCAGACCGGTGTGGGCTCTTGGTGCCGCAGCCACAAAGCTGGCCATTTTTGTTTCACATCACTTAAGAAGGACTGCTTTCTTTTCACACTGACTTCTTAGAGCGTGGCTTTATGATTAGTAGATTCTGATTGTGATTGATCACAGGCCTGCACACCACAATTGCTGTCTTTATGCATTTAGAAAAGTAAAAACTTTAGCCTGAAGTATGTGATGCTCTTTGCTTGTTCATTATTGCTCACATTTAATTCAAAAGTGGAAATTGCAAATACATACTCTTAACTTCATTGGCATATAAGGTATGCTCATGACTGAGTTATGCAGTCTTACTGGAATCCTACAGAAGTGAAGCATCTGTCTAGTTCCAAAATCTCTGAGAAGCCATCGCCTGCCTTCTGCTCTCCTGCCTTTTAAATTCATGATGGTTCTAAAAGCTGCTTTAGTTTTGACTGCTAGTCGCCGTGTTTTGCCCAGAATTCCACAAAGAACAAAAATCAAAGCATGAAATGACACCTAAACGGGACCCTTATATGTACATCCCATCATATAGCTAAAGTCACATAAATGCTAGAGGCAATACTTCTTCAGATAACATCAGCGAGCCGGCAAAACACGGAGGTTTCTGGACACTGTGCCAGCCTCCAGAGCCGGGAGTATTTTATGATTTAATGGTACGTCTCTGCCACATTTGATGAACTGCCCTAGAAAAACATTTTGAAGCAATAAAGCATCCATTTGGCTCTCAAGTAATGAGAGAGGCATTGCTCTTTGCATTAACTATTCATTCAGGAAGAGAAGTGACCAACTGCTAATAAGCTTTACCCAAAGAAGGTCGCTTAAAACAAGAAAATGGGAAAGTGAGGCTATCTTCGATTTCATGTGCAATTAACGGAGACGCAAAGCAGAGCCGTTGGTGGCCCCATGCCACGTGACTGTGGGTTGGCTCTATTTAAGTGCACATGCCTCTCAGGATAGTGAGAACTTGTGGGCTCTGGACGGCGGGTGTAGTCTACTAACAAGTAAGGAAGCAATGGCTGGTGAGTGGCTCAGCTGGGCTCATTTCTCTTGCTTGTAGACTTAGTTTTTGCTTAGATCAGTGGTCCTTCAGTCCACTAGTTTCCACTCTAGAGAAGGCTCCCCATTAAGTTTTCATGTAGATTATTTCTCTGTAACTCATTTTATCTGCTGCAGAGATAGTGAAATATTTAGGGTTATTATTGATTGGATTTGGGGAAATTGTGTGTTTGTTGTATAAATGCATGTCTGATACATTATTTGAAAATAATTTGTTGGGAGAAATGCAGCATTTTGCTCTTATACCCTAAGTGCGTACACAGCCCCTTCCTTTCAGTGAGCACTAAGGTCTCAATAATGCCAAGGCAGCATCCGTAATACCATATTCATAAGCAGAATGTCAGCTAGAATCTTATTTTGAAACACCTTTGGTGCTAAAACAGTTAGGTTTTTCTATTCCACTTGCTTTATGGTCCTTAATACAATTAATATGCTTTTATTTTACAGTGTCAAGAAATATAATGCAGTCATAATTTTTTCCCAAGCTAACGAAAAGACTTTTATGCTGAGTCTTCCGCTGTGCTCTGACTGGGAAACGGGGCACAATAGACTTTTCTGCACAGTGAGAGGAAAAGCCTTCCTATGGTTGTTATTCAAATAGGTAGTGGAAACACCGTAGTAAGTCACTAGGAAATTTAATGCTACATTTTTTTTTCTCATCTCCGTATTGAAAGCTGTGTGTCATTTCAAATTACTTTGAAGTGTATTTAAATCCAGGTTTCAGGATACATTCCATGTAATGAGAATGCTTGATTATTTGTGGGAGTTGTCTTTAGAAAGAGTTAAAAATCCTGATTAGTAGCCACAGAGCCAGAGTTCAGCCAAGACTCCTGAGAACTGTCCTTTCCAGGAGTATCCATCGTATCACACAGAACAAAACTCATCCGTGTTACAGAGACTTCTCTTGTCTTCATCCAGGAAATAAAGGCTCAGAAGAGGTGGAACTGCCTTGTAAGATGCTGGGTTTTGTAACCCCCCCGTTGGTTATTAATAATCATTAGATTGAATTGTCCCTTTCAGATAATCACTCCATTCAGAAGGCTGATGCTATGTGCTGAAAACAGGAAAGAGATGGAGGACTGGATCAGCTCTCTGAAGTCAGTACAGAGCAGAGAACCCTATGAGGTAAAGAACCATCTACTTGTTTTGCGTCCTTAGAGAACAGGCGTGCATAAGAGCAGCCAAAGACCCAAAGCCAGCCTGCGCAGAAGTAAGTATTGGCAGGCTCATTAGAACCTGTTTAAAGTAGGTTTTGGTTTTACTTAAAGTGCTTCGGTGTTCAGAGTGATGGGTTGAAAAGTTTGGGCCTCACTGTAGCACTCACATGGCAAATCGCCATGTGTCGGTAGCCTTGCTGTCCTGTTTAGCAACCCTGTCTGAACATTTTTTTTCCCTAGGTGGCCCAGTTTAATGTGGAACATTTCTCAGGGATGCATAACTGGTACGCCTGCTCCCATGCTCGGCCCACCTTCTGTAACGTATGCAGAGAGAGCCTCTCTGGAGTTACCTCCCACGGCCTATCCTGCGAAGGTAAGCTAGCATTCTGCGTCTGGGCGCTACCCACAGCCAAAGTACCATAGACACCTCCTCACAGGCACTGTGCCATCGTAAAGAGAGCAGACACACTGCAAAAACAAGCAAATAAACAAAAACGCTTTCCTTGGCGAGGACGAGGCCTGGGGGATTTGTTTAAACCAAGATTTAAGTTTCGTTCTAGTTCTGTGTCTGGCTCTACACAAATGAGACTGATTTGGGGAAATGCTGTTGCACGATGCCAAAATTCGGTGTTCTCTTGAAGGAACCGACTACTAGAGGCTAAAACCCCCTCGAGCTTAGCAGCATTCTAGAGTTCTTTGTTCTAATTGACTGTGGACACCAGTATATTGTCTTTGGCAGAATTCCTAATGGTTATTTATACTGCATTATTTGAAATATTTTCCTTTACTTATGCTTTACTTAAATGGATATCATATTGTAATTTCCTCCTCTGTCTTGCACCACATTGGGGATTGAGCTTCGGCACATTAGGGCAAGCAAGCAACATCTCATCCTCATGTCATTGCTTAAAACTTCTTTACCGCTCCCTAAAAATAAGGCCCACGTCAGCGGTTTCTTTCTTCCTTTCGCTTCTTTTCATGCTGGACTTTTAATTATAGGATGTGCGAGTTATCACCTAATATAGGAACTTTGAGTACCAAAGGCCGATGTGCCAGTAGCTACCAAGGGGAAGCCCTTGACCACTTCAGTGGTGAAGAATGGAGAGTGCTGGGTACTGTTTCTTTTGAACCGTGTGTAGAACCAATTACCAGTTGCTTCTCAAATGCAGTCACATCGTGAATAACTGTGAGCACGCACAATTAGCGTTTAAGTTAAGTAGCGATGGAATCCCACTCCTAGAGCAGTGGGGGATGAGGTCCACGATTGCCCTCATGTCAGCTGTTTAGTGAGTCCACGTGGAGGCTGAGGACCGAGCTCTGAACTGCACTCTCTTCCTCTGCCCGTTCCGACTGTGACTGTCCCAAGGTGCACATAAATGGAAGTCAGATGGGCCTAGACTCGCTGTAAAAAAATAATACAGTTCTGTGCGTATAATTTCCTAACTTAACTGGGAGTGTTAAGTACAATCCCAGGGAGTAATTCTCCTTCACCGCCATCTAAATAGTATCTGAACGAAAGAAGTTTAAGTGGTAATTTAAAAAAAGAAAGTCAACAATGTCAAATATATAAATATGTATACTTAACTACTGTTTACTATTTAGGAGCATGGTAAAGGCTAAATGTTGGAACTTAAAAAACCCCGTAATTTTACCGCAATGCTTGTGAAGTTGTGGTTTAGAGGACATTATAGGCCAGGGAATGGGATGTTTTTCGTCCTTCTCTGGGGAAACTCAGTTGCCACCTAACAGAGTACAGGTGCAGAAGGGTCACTTGTGTTTCTTGGTGGCCATAGCAACAGCCTGGCTTGTCATTACACTTGTTTTAGAGGTTAGTGAGTCTCATGTCCATCCAGCCAGGGATTCTATCACTACAAAGTTTGACATTTGTCTTAAACTACCTGTTTCCTCTTTAGTGGGAAGTTTTGAAGTAATGAAGGAATTATGTAGCTTTACCATCTTTTCTGTCCCTGCATGTAACTCACTGTGTTTCAGGCTGGCTTTGAACTCATAGATGTCCACCTGCCTCATGCTGGGATTAAAGGGATAAGGCACAGGACCAGCTCCACGTTACCACGTTGGCCGCTTCCGTGACTGTTCCCCAAGCTGCCTGGTTGTTTTCTTTACGCGCTTGCACTTTAAAACACTTGTGGACTATCTCGACTTTATGACAGTTTGAAAAATCTCGTGTAAATACATAGCAGTGCAAATGCCAGAAATATGTTCCTCAATGAATTTTCTCAAATTAAACACATCCAAATAGGGGAATCTACACCTAGATCGAGAAGTGGGATTTTTACAAGCACTCTTGCTACTGCATTATTTTCTTTTTCTTTTAATTTTTATTTTTTTATATTAATTACAATTTATTTACTTTGTATCCCAGCTGTAGCCTCCTCCCTCATTCCCTCCCAATCCCATCCTCCCTCATCTCCTCCCTGCCCCTCTCTAATAATGCCCTTCTGCATTATTTTTAAGTGTGTGCATGTCTGTGCTTTTCTGAAGAACTGATTCTTTGGTGTTTATTTAACTTCTCTTCTTAGTAGCAATCTATTGCATTACATTATTTACTACTCCATAAATTAACATTAAACTTTAAGATTTCAGTTACTGGAGCCTAAACCTTAAAAAAATAGAAAACTTGCCGCCTTCCTCTCCCCTCAAAATCTCATGTTGTAACTTAATTCGCTTGCAAAACCTTGACTTTTATGATTTATCATTATTATTTCTTTTTAGTGTGTAAGTTCAAGGCTCACAAAAGATGTGCTGTGAGGGCAACAAATAACTGCAAATGGACCACGCTGGCCTCCATAGGGAAGGACATCATAGAGGATGAGGATGGGGTAAGCTGCTGCGGCTCTGCCCCTTTCCCCAGAAACCCGTCACGTCCTGTTCTTGTGGAGCATAGTGGCAGAGGGTTCGGTGGGAGCATGGGCTGTTTGGATTCCATCGCAAGTGTTAGTTGACTATGAGTTCTGATTTTTTTTTTCCATTGGGACACTTTATTTATTTATTTATTTATTTTATATTAATCACAGGTTAGGTACTTTGCATCCCAGGCGTAGCCCCTCCCTCATTCCCTCCCACTCTCCCCATCCCTCCCTCATCTCCTCCCAGTCCCCTTCCAGTCCACAGACAGGGGAGGACCTCCTCCCCTTCCATCCAACCCCAGTTCATCTTGTCTCCTCAGGGCTGGCTGCAATGTCCTCCCCTGGGATCTAGCCAGGCTGTTACTCCCTGCCGTGTATGGGGGAGGGTCAAAGAGCCAGC
>CM053745.1:26538935-26642872 GCA_028658305.1 Pachyuromys duprasi | reverse complement strand
CATTTGCTCAACTATGTTCGTAGCTGCTTTATTTGTAATAGCCAGAACCTGGAAACAATCCAGATGTCCCTCAGTTGAGGAATGGATACAGAAATTGTGGTATTTTTACACAATGGAATACTACTCAGCAATTAAAAAGGAGGAAATCATGAAATTCGCAGGCAAATGGTGGGACCTGGAAACAATCATCCTAAGGGAGGTATCCCAAAAGCAGAAAGAAACATATGGTATATACTCACTTATATAGAACTATAGGATAGGAAGGTCATGCTGAAATCTATACACCTAGGGAAGATAAACAAGGAGGACCCAGGTTGGTATGATCAATGCTCATTTAGATGAACAAATGGGATGGACATTGAATGGAGGACAAAACAAGCAACAGGACAGGAGCATACCAAAGAGTGCCTCTGAAGGAATCGAGATAGCTATGTATCAAAGCAGATATTATGACTCACAACCAAGCCTTCGGCAGAGGGCTGGGAATAATCATGAAAATAGGGGAAGTTAGTAAGACTTGGGGAGAACAAGAGTTCCACAAAGACCAAATTGAGCAGGGCACCGGGGTCTTTTACGAGACAGTTTCTCCAACCAAGGACCATGTATGGATATGGCCTAGAACCCCTGCTCAGATGTGGCCCATGGTAGCTCGGTGTCCAACTGAAGATCCTAGTAAGGGGAACAGGGACTGTTTCTGTCATGAGTTCTGATTTTTAATTACCTGCTTCATAGCTTTCCTCAGTTCCCCGCTTTAGGGGAGTAAGTACTTAGAACAGAAGTAAGGCCAAGGAGGGCTTCTTGGCTCAGCTGATGTTAGGGACGTTTATCCGACAGACTCAGCAGTCTTCTTGAAAGCTTAGCTGAGATGCTCATTCCGTAAATTCTGGGGCTTCCTCTCAGGGGGACCCCCTTCAAGCCTGGGCTCCACCATATCTTGCGTGTAAAACCTTTAGAGATCACTGCAGACCTTTCTTCTCAGCTAGATTTCAGCTGAATCTCAAAAGGTGAGCCTTTGTCTTTTCTTTGCATACCTGCAGGATTCAGGCATGCAGATAAAATGAGCCAAGGACTCTGAGGGTGTGCATGATTGAGTCTGTAGAAGAAGAAGCCATTCCCCATTTCTGCAGGGTGAGGATGGTGTCCTCCTCAGGCTCTGCTCTGACCACCCTTTCTTCCTGTCTGTAGGTTGCCATGCCTCACCAGTGGCTCGAAGGCAACTTGCCTGTCAGCGCCAAGTGTGCAGTCTGTGACAAAACATGCGGTAGCGTTCTTCGCCTGCAAGATTGGAAATGCCTCTGGTGTAAAACCATGGTAAGGGTTTAGCACTAGTCTGTATGTTTAAATTAGCATCTTTCCCTAACTGGGCCATCTGTGTGGTCCAAAGGCAAGGCAAATGATTTCTGGCAGAGCAGACCCTGGTTGCACACACACCCCTTTGTGACTCAATGGCACTCATTCATGTTTTCAAAGTGGATTCCCTGTTCTGTGGCAGAGGTGTGTGTGTGTGTGTGTGTTCCTTCTCATTTCTGTCCCTGGCCTTTTTCAAATGGCCCATTTATAGTAGTTGATTGTGTTCAGATATTTCCTGTGTCATAGGATCACCTTCTCATAGCTTTTTTTTTTCTGTATTGATTTCATCACATTGTAGTTTACTGTTTTCATCACACACACACACACACAACTTAAGCCATAGTGCTCTTAGAAAGCCCTGCTCCAAGGTGCTACCACGTTATTGTTGATATATGAAATGTAATTTTGTAGCCCTTTGTCTGTTCTCTGACGCCATACCAAATTCTATTTGGCTACGCGCTGACGTGATTGAAGTTACAGGAGTGTTATATAAATAAAATTGTTTAATTTGCATGTGAATCAAGGAATGGTCTCGTTTCTGTCAGATACTCTGAGAAGAGGGTTTCTGATCAAATGAGGAGAGGCACAGGCAGACAGCGCTGGGGCAGGCAACTGCGTGCATCCTTGGCTGTCCTGCCGCAGCAGTGATGGCTTCTGAGGGGTAGATTTGCCCAGTGGTGGTTTGAGTCGTTCCGTCTTTTTAATGTTGGTATTTAAAATTTGGAAGTTACCCCCACCCCCCTGGCACACACACATTTTAAAAGTGGAAAACCCATTGCTTTTGTTAAGTATGAGGCAGACTGGGAGAAAGCACAAAGGGTGTGGGTCTCACGTGTTGATTATATAATTAACAAGGCTGCTTTTTCAGCGCAGAATAAATCCTACAGCATTTTAGTCAGGTCTGATGGGTGACCTGTGCTTCCAGCTTTTAAATCAACCATGACTCTCTTTGTCCCGACGCTGTGCTATTTGTCATCGTTCTGTCTTATAACTGGCATGTGTGTTGATTTCTCTTCTATTTCACTTCTGTCTTCATTAGGATTCTGTTGCTGGGATAAAGACACCAAAGTGCAAGTGGGAAGGAAAGGGTTTGTTTGGCTTACAGGGCCTGTGACCGTCCATCACTGATGGACACCAGGGCAAGAGTTTAAGGCAGGAACCTGGAGGAGGGAAGCAGATTCCACAGAGAAGAACTGCATACTGGCTTGCTCATCACGGCTTGCTCAGCCTGTTTTCTGACACAACCCAGGACCACCAGCCCAGGGATGGTACTCCTTGTTATGGGTGGGCTCTCACATCAATCATCAATCAAGAAAATGCCCCACAGGCTGTCCTTACAGGCCAGTCTTATAAAGGCATTTTCTCAGTTGAACTTCCCGCTTCCAAGCTGCTCTTATCATGTGTCAAGTTCACAGAGTGCTCACCAGCACAACTTTACAATGTGTAGACTGTAGCAGGTGTCTTTCGCATCTCAGTGGAACCCTAACCGCTTGAGCCCCCTTACAACATTGCCTGTTTTAAAGGAACACTATACACAAATAACATTTTCAAAACAGACATTACTTTCATTCTATGTATTTGAGTGTTTTGCCTGCATGTACCTATGTGCACCTTGTGTGTGCGCCTGGTGCGCATGGCAGCCGGAGGATGACACCAGATGCCCTGAAACCAGAGTTAAGGAAGGTTGTAAATCACCTTGCCTGTGCTGGGAACTGGACTGCTTTCAGCCACCCCCATCCCTCCAGTTCCCAGCAGAGACAGCATTTTAAGTCATCGTTTTACCTACCATTTCTTTTGTGGGCTAAGTGCCCCTCCCATTTCCTGCTGTCTCTGAGTTGTGCATTTATTGCTGTTTCTCTCCTCTGGGGCTTAGCTGTTCATTTCTGACTTTCTGAAAGCACTTCAGTGTGTGATGAAATAGTGCAGAGAGGCTTCGTGCACATTGTCATTGCCTACAGTGTACACGCGCTTACTTTTACACATTCAGTAGCTTTAAGCAGTGCTTAGGAGTCTGAGCTAGTGAGACTGTACTCAAGAATTCATTCTGCACTTAAAGCAATTCTATACAGTGGCATTGCTGTTATAGGTGATGCATGGCGGGCATTCTGAAAGCGCGCCCCCCCCTTCTCTTACCCCTGGCAAACTTAACTCTCACCATAATTATTTCTGCCCTGTTCTGGGTCAGTTACACATCCTGGTTTCCGTCACCCTTCCCCTGTGACAGCTCTCTTGGCCTCATACTTCCTATACTCTATTGTTTATTGGTGTGCTTGTTATTTTGGCTTTTGACAGATTGCACAGGAGGATACCTGGTGTTTGCTCCTGTCACCAGTTCAAAAAGGCCAAACAAAGCAAATGACTACCCTACCAAAGCCAGAAGTCCCACTACCCTGCTGATTCAGCCTGTGATTTAAAGCATAGTGCCTGTGTACTTGAGCTCGGCCTTTCTCAGGCCGCATTGTTCTAGATCCCTTTCTTGTTGCTCATGTTTGTCACACATTTATAATCGAAACTATCTGATGAGGAAGTGGTTAATCTCAGCACTCAAGAATCAGAGGCAGGTGGATCCCTGAGTTTGAGGCCGGCCTGGTCAACAGAATGAGTTCTGGGACAGCCAGAGCTATGCAGAGAAAACCTGTCTTGGAAACAAAACAAAATACATTTGTGTTAATTTATTATGTCATAATTGAGAATTGTCCCCCACATAGGCCATGAGAAGAATGGAATTTAACATTAAACTTTATTTATCCTCTTGAAAAGTTTGGCTTAGTTATTGCACATAATTCTTATAGAACAATTTTAAAAAGCCATATCAAATTAGGGCTCATGGACTAGCTGGTTTGCTTGACTAGCTGACATGTTTGAAAGGCTCTTTAGGTAGACACACAAAGCATTCTGAGCAGCTAGGCTTCTCCATGGTGAATTAATCCTGTGTTTTCTTACTCAGATAGTCTCTAGTTTGGGTTTGAGTTTTCTGCTTCCCTCCTGTGCCTTGCAGAACACTGGTCTAGCTGAGGAAATATTCATGGATGGACTTATAGTACCATATGCAAATAAATAAACTAAGATAAATTTGACTAGAAGGTTGTAGGATCACTGCAGAAAGAGCTTGTACATTGCAGTTTTTATTTATTAATTTGTATTAAATTTTATGGACATGATATTGATGCCCTTCCTTCCCTCCGCCCCCCCCCCCGTTTCCCTCCTCTGTATTTCTCTTCTCTCTCCTCATCTCTTGCTGCTTTCCTTCACTGGGCATGCACTAACTGCGTGTTATTTTAGACAACCACAGGGGTAGACCCCTCAGACCAGAGTATCGCATGTGCAGTGCTAGCCTGTCCCCCGGAAGGGTAGATGGCACCTTTAGTGGTTTACTAATCACTGAACCTTGTATAATGGTATTGATCCCGAACAAGCAGGTCTATAGAGGTAGTTTATAATAGAGAGGCTTTGATTTGTTGCTTTTGTAGTTCTTGAAGGTTTCTTTGTTTGCTGCTAGGTACACACCGCCTGCAAAGACTTGTACCATCCTGTGTGTCCTCTGGGCCAGTGTAAAGTGTCCATCATACCTCCGATCGCACTGAATAGCACAGATTCTGATGGTATGTAGCAGTAGGGCTAAGTATGGGCATTGCTGGCATATTTAATGTTGGCTTAATTTTCTATGATAAATAAACTGTAATTGGCTATTCTGGTCAGTTTTTATAAATGAGAGGTATATTTGGTTCTTTAACTAACTAATCAGTTTTTGTGTTGCTGGTGATAAAACCTAGGATCCTGAAGAGCCAGGCTTGCGCCTTGCCACTGAGCTACATCCCCAGCCCAAGTGAATATTTTGAAATGGAAGTTGTAGTGCAGCCATTAACACGTTTGCCAGATTATTAGGCATAAGACTTTTTAGATTTTGTGTTACATCCGAATGATGAAGGAAGAGTATCATTTTGTACTGAATTCCTAAAAAGTTTAATTTGTGTGTGTTCTCTCCCCATAATTGAAACTTCCCATTAGCATGGGTTACTATGAAAATTTGCTCTCCTATAATTTCATTGCAGGAATTTGTATTCCTCTAAGTGCATTTGCCGTTTCTAAAATCTGACGAGGCTTAACTCTAAGTGCCGAGGAAACTTTCTACCATCACTAGTTTTAGAATAGGACATTCATTACTTCCTTCTCCGCAAGCCTCGTTACAAACAGCTTTTGCAATATGCTGTTTTAGATCTCCGCTGCCCTCCATGCCCAGACTTCTAACATAGTTGCGTTTGCAGACATAAGCCCACAGGATGTGTTCTTGATAGCTCCGCCCATCCCATGTATAGCTGTTGTTTATTATAAATTTGAAAGTATTTCCTCAGGCCTCTGCAAAGAACAATCAGAATATTGTAAAATACCAAATATGAACATGGATTTCTTGACAACTGTGAACCCATAGCCTAGATTTGCTTTTCTTATAAATATTGATAACGTTGGCAGTCCATTTCAAAAACTCCGTGACTGGGGTTTTTATTGTCTTTGGCATAATTTTTTTCACCTCAGAGCATGTTCTAAAATATAAGTTTTATATTGCTAGGATGCAAACAGTAAACTCAGCTCATCTGGGGGAATAAATTACAGTAGCGTGCCAGCAGTAAGGATGGCTCCTCATTTTTGCCCATTTCTCTTTCTTTTTCTAAATGTCTGTTAATAATTTAAGAGAGAAAAATGTACATATTAACCTTGTCCCTGGGTTTGTTTTTCAGGTTTCTGTAGAGCGACCTTTTCATTCTGTGTCAGTCCTCTCTTGGTGTTCGTCAATTCTAAGAGTGGAGATAATCAGGGAGTAAAGTTCCTTCGTCGCTTTAAACAGTTACTCAACCCGGCTCAGGTGTTTGATTTAATGAACGGAGGACCTCACTTAGGGTAATTCATTAATGAGAAATCCTATTTGAGTAAAATACAGTTCTAAATATGAGATGTGCCTGGCTCTTCTGCTCATGAAAATTATATTTTTTACACATACCTTTCATCACAGAACCCGGGGAGGCAGAGGAAGGTGGATCTCTGTTAGTTTGAGGCCAAACTAACAGAGAGATCTGTAGACCAGCCTGGTCTACAGAGTGAGTCCAGGACAGCAAAGGCTACACAGAGAAACCCTGTCTCAAAAAAAAAAGTTATAATAATTATTATTACTTGTTGCTTTTATTTGCTTGTTTGTGTTGTTGGTTTTTGAGGCAGGGCTATGAGGCCCTGAATGGCCTGGAGCTCTGTGTAGATTAGGCTGGCCTGGAACTCATGGGGAATGGTCTGGTACTCCCTCCTGAGTACTTGGATTAAAGATGTGCTCCCTAATTAGAGATTTTTACACAACTTTTCTGAAGTTATTCAACTTCCTTATATCAATTCCAAACTTGTTATCAGAATTTCCAAATTCTAAAATATATAAAAGTATTTTAATTGTGTATCTTGTATCAATCAGACACTTAGCTCTGGGACAGATAAACTTTCTTCCCAAAGGGTCTCAGGCTGACTTCAGATACATGATAAGGGACTTGTGTTGAGTGTCCTTTGATCTTTCTGTGATGCCGTATAACTTAAATGTCTGAAAATGAGTATGAACTGCCTGGCATCTTCATTGTGGGGGCTATGCCTTGGGGGGACCTCAATGCCTGTGCGTGATTTTTCTGTGGGGGTGGTATTATGGAGGAGCCGTTTATTCTGTCAGCCTCTGGACATCTCTTCTTGTGTGATTTCTGGAGGCTATTGCACAGGACCTGAGCTGTACCAAGGGACAGTGGGATGCGGACAGAATAACACAAAGGGAGGTTGAAGTAAAAGGAAGGTCTGAGACCAGGAGTAGGGAGGATGCTGAGAGCTGTGCGTTGGTGAGGGCTGGCAAGAGTATCCTCAGTGTCCCCTGCACCTCTGACGTTGTTCTCCCTTGGCCTCTAATTCCTCAGGAAATGACGAAATGACATATCCTGTAATGGAAAAGCCACGACTCCACTGCCTACTGTACCTTCAGTTCTCTTTCCTGGCTCTGTTTCACTTTTGCCTTTCTCATTTTTCATCCTCCTTCCCCCCCCCCCTCCGAATTTATCTCCACTTCTGCCTATAACTATTTTTTTTTATTCAGAAGTTTTCCCGAGTTAGCTATTGCACTCAAGATAATTTTTACATAAGAATTCTTACATTTAATATGAATGTGGATAATAATGAGTATAACATGAATAGTAATTGGAGAAAGTGGGTTTTTTTATATATATACTTGCACTAAAAATAAATATTTTACTTTCAGCTTAAGATTGTTTCAGAAGTTTGACACCTTCCGGATCCTTGTCTGTGGGGGAGATGGAAGTGTAGGCTGGGTTTTATCAGAGATTGATAAGCTGAACTTGAACAAACAGGCAAGTCTGCACTGGGCTGCTTGAAATGGGGTCTTGCTGTATAGCTTAAGCCAGCCTTGAGCCCCAGGCTCTTGTTTACCAGTTCACCTGAAAATGTCACCATTGCATTCTTTTGCAGTGCCAGGTTGGGGTATTGCCGCTGGGGACAGGCAATGACCTTGCTCGAGTTCTTGGCTGGGGAGGGTCGTATGATGACGACACGCAACTTCCTCAGATACTGGAGAAGCTGGAACGAGCCAGTACTAAAATGTTGGACAGGTAAAAACAATTTTCCACCTGAAAATGTCAACATGAAGTTCCTTGATACTTTGAATTTTCCTAACTCTTAACTCCAAACTTCCTGGTCTTGTTCATTGATTACTGGGATCCTGGCTAGAACCTGACAACATAGACACTTAATAATGGATGATTTTGAATGAATGACTTTGTAGTTACTAGCTTTTGTTTTGTCGCGATTTGGGGATAGGATTTGACTCCCTAACTCAGGCTGACCTCAAACTTGAGATGCCCTGTCTTATTGTCCTTGAGTACCAGAATTATAGGAGTGCACCACCATGCCCAGGAATACCAACGACTTTTAACCACTGTTGAAGTCAGAAAGCTAAAAATTTGACTTTGCAGCTCCTGATGAATGGAATAATAAGACCCATCATCTTGTGGTTCCAGAAAAACCTAAGAAAAACATTGTCACCTTCAGTTTGCTGGAGAGTCTTCTGAGTGAATCAAGTCCTGTCCAGGCTGGGGATGTAGCTCAGTGGTAGAATGTTTGCCATGGGTGGGAGAAAGGAGGAGAGAGGATAGAAGAGAGAGAGAGCAAGAGCGAGGAGAGAGAGAACAGAGAGAGAATATGGATCCTGTGTCAGAGACAGAGGACGTTATTAGGAACACACATGAAGATGCAGGACCCCTCCCTGCTTTCTCTCCTCTCCTCACCTTCTCCACCATCATGAGTGGCCATGTGTAAAACAGAAGCCACAGCGTTTGTAACCTAACTGCTGTGGTGAGGCATTTAGAATTTGGGTTTAGGGAACAACAAGATTCACCAAGTCATAATTACCCCACCCTCAAGAGGACACGACAGATACCAAAATATCATTACAGGCTTGAGCTCACATGAATCAAAACAACTTTGATAGGATTAGCCATCTGTGGAACTCTTCCTGAAAACAAAATCGCATCAGGGAGCCACCAGTCAGAAATGTAATTAGCCTCAGATGAGCTATAACCTCGGTATGGTGACCTTGCCTGTCATGCCGTAACGTTGTGAGGCTTGATTCCCTTGCTGACGACATACTGAGAAGTAGACCTGCATGGTAGAACCTTCGCCTGTATTTATCCAACACTGCATGAAGGTGATGCTCATTTAGTTTGGCCATAATGATTTCTAATCTGGGCTGAAGCTAGATTCAGAATCTCCAATCCTTAAAAGAGACTGGAGTTTAGAAAGAAAGGAAGAGAGGGAAAATTAAAAAAAGAGGTGGGGTGTGGAGAGGAGGCTCTGTGGGTCAAGCACTTCCCTGTAAGCATGAACTTGGTTCCCAGAGCCTGTTCAAAGCCGTGTCTGTACCACAGTGGAGGAGGGAGCAGGAGAGGTCCCAGAAGTTCACAGGCTGGCTGTCCTGGCATAGACAGCTGTGGGCAAGGAGATTCAGCTCCAACAAGGTGGAAAGTGAGGACCAGCACACCAGGTTGTCCCCAGATTTCCATACACAGGCTGTGGTGCATGCACACCTGAACTCCTATACATGGACATGCACACATTCACACTTCATTCATACACACATCGGAACAGAAAGGACAAGTGACGGTATGGTGATGGGTAGGTTAACTAGCTTAGGGGTCAGGGTCACTTCACAGGGTTTATGTGCATCAAAACAGCAGTTTTACCTTAGTAAAATGGAGGGGAAGGGAGAATTTGAATGAAATAAAATCAGCTTTAAGAGAGAGAGAGAGAGAGAGCTGGAAGTAATTTCCTACGTGGTTTAATATTTTGCTTACTAAACAACGAATATATTTGCTAAAGATCTTTTTATATTTAATTGGGCGCCTGTTCCTGCATTTGTCACGTTGAGGATGTGGAGGTCTTTTGAGAGTCACTTCTGTCCTTGAACTGTGTGGGTCTAGGGGATGTGATTCAGGTCATCAGGTGTATTGGAAAGCACCTTTATTCATTGAGCCCTCTTACCAGCCCCGACACAGTATTGAGACAGATTTAAAGGGCTGTCCTGATGTGGCCTAGGAAATGTTTTATAGAAATTCACTCCCCCAAGTGGTTAGCTGAGAAATAGCATCCCTGAGGTTAAGCTCATTGCCATCCACTGGTATGCTGAAAAGAACAGAGCAAAGGTGAGGCTCTTCACTACAATTGTTTTCTCTGTGGCTTCACTGCTTGTGAATAAATAAATAAATAAATAAATAAATAAATAAATAAATAAAACGGGTGATCCTAGCCCTGTGAAAAAAATGGATGAAAAAAAAAATCAGTGTAATATTCTGCATTGTCTAGGCTTTTCAATAATACTCACTTGATCTTTAGTGCTATCCTCTGATTTGTTTCACAGAGGCATCCTTGTGACTGTTTTACAAAGATCAGACACAGGCTTCTGGAGACAGTGGGAATAGGAATCACCCAGACCATTTGCTGTCTTTCTGTTGTACTCATTTTATGTTGCCATCACTACCGTCCCAAATGAGCTAACATTGCCACCTGTATTCTTGACACCATCAAAGTCACGCAGCCAGTAAGCAGTAGGGCTGGTGTTCTAGCAGAGTCCAGGCTCCTATCCCCAGGCTGGATTCAGCCTCTCCCTCAAAGCATGCAGGCAGCAGAGAAGCCCTGACAAACTTGAAACCAGTGCTAGTGAACTCCCTGGCCCCACTCTTTCTTCTCCAGCTGTCTCCCCTTCCTGTTTCCTGGGAATTCCCTATCCAGGAGGGAGATGCAGCTCGGAAGGTTATGGTTTAGGTGGAATCCTTTCCTGACTCTTCTCTTTTGATGAGAGAAGAAGTTCAGCTGCAAGAAGCTTGACTTTCACGTTTCTGATTGCAGTTTTCTCTTACTTGGGTATTTGCAGATGTACCTGACACTGTGAGATTTCTAGTTTCTGTGCCAGAGCATGTGCTTCATTGGGAAGCCCGTTGACTCTTGTGTGTCTAGACCCTGCCTTTCTTTCCCTTTGAGATGTTCAGCATATGCTGCGTGATGGATGGAAGAACATATAATTATAATTTTATTTGTAATTTTTTCTGTTTTTTAGCTTGTGTGCCTTTGTGTGCGTGTGTTTCTGTGTATGTGCACATGCTCATGTGTGGTTGGTTGCATGCGATTATGAAGTCCTGAGCTTGAGGTTGGGAATCATCCTTGATTGTTCCTCCACCTATTTCGCTGAGGCAGGGTCTTCCATTTAAACCCGTTGCTGACTGAGATGGCTCCTCTTGCCTCAGCTCCTGTCTTCTTTGGTTGGGGTTACAGGCAGGGCCAGCTCTCCTGCTTGGCATGTATGTGAGCTCTGGGGACTGAACTCTCCTCTTCAGGCTTCCACAGCGGGTGCCTCAGCCTTGGAGCCAGTTCCCCGGAATTTCTGTCTTCATGTTGAATATTGACTAGTAGCTACAAGTAACTGTTTCTTTCACATCGTCTCAATAACACATGCCTTTTGGGAAGTTTCTGGAAGTTTGGGTTTTTATGTGGAGATTGATTCTCCTTAATGTGAATGATACGCTAGGATATATTTAAACATTGAGTTTAGAATTTGCCTGTAGGTCCCATCATTGGCTATGTATGCTTTTTATAAAATTCACGTGTTGTAATATTGTGTTTATAATGCTTTTCATCTATAAAAAATCTTTATCTCACGTCTTGTTAGACTATAATAATGTCTTGGCCCATTATTCTCCCCAAACTTGGAATTGTTTTTAATATTAATCTGGAATCATCCCAAATTGCTTTTTCAAATGATTCAACATTTGAAATAAAATTTCTCTTTTATCCCATTATATTACATTACTCCTTTTTAAATTAAGGACTGTTTACCCCATTTTTAGCACATGCTAGAGCATGCACACACACACACATTCACACTCACTAACTCATATTTCTTTTTGCCAGGAGCAGTTGCTAAATGAGAAATGGTTTATTTTCATAGGTAATAGGCATTTATTTAATCTAGAACATTCGTTTTTAGACCTCTGGGTTGTGGCTCATTAATAACATATAATCTACTTAGTGCTTTTCGATAAGCCTTATTAGAAAGTGTGAGAGAAGAAGAAAAAGCTAGAATGCATTTCATCAAGAATAGTAAGTCACGGGATCACCAACATTTCCTGCTGTGACCCGGTGTTGAAATGTTTGGGTGCCACCAACTAGAGAAATGGTAGAACATGGAAATCATAAATTGAATGTTTTATGGAATTATCTGTCTTAACCTCAGTTTGAGAATAAAACTGTAGGCCACAAATGTATGTGTGTGTGTATATGTATGTATGTCTTTTTGTATGTATGTATATGACATGGAAATAGTTTATTAAGATTTAAAGAAATTTTAGACCAAAGGATTTTCTCCCATCAGGTGGAGTATTATGACGTATGAACTCAAATTGCCAGCAAAGGCGTCTCTACTTCCGGAACCCGCGGAAGCGTCTGAAGGATTTTATGTAAGACTAATCTTCATCTACTGACCATCTGAAGTGGGTTGTCTTGGGGACGGGGGAGATAGCCATGGTGACTGCCTTCAGTCTTCTCCCCCAGAGACAGAATCCCTAGGATCAATGTAGGGTCCTTTTTGACCATGAACCCTCTGTCACTGACCTTCCTGGACCTCACCACTTCGTGTGTAATGTGGAGATTTAATGATGCTGATGTATAGAAAGCACCAGACATACGAGGTTGCATTCCCATGTCCCAGGGGGCCAGCGGTTAGAAGCCTCTAGTGTTCACACAGCTTCTTCATCAGCCATGAGCGCTGTCTGATTATTAGGTGTGAGCCCAGCTCCGGTAAGCCCCTCCCACCTGTGTTCCGGTACTCCTGGCTGGAAGATGGTGCTGTTTCTGTCTTCCAGTTTGCCTGTTCTTTGAAGGGGATAAGCACATTGATCCTGAGCAAGCAAAGGAAGAAATGCTGCTCATTTCCTTCTGTCTCTGCTACAGACCACCAGCGTCTAAAATTTTCAGATATGTTTAAACCTCTGGGCAGTGGAAACTTAAACAGTCTGGCTTCCAGGAGATTGGCTCTGACTCATTAAGGCCTTTTGTTCTACAACAGTGTATTTTTTTTTCCTCAAGGAAAATCTATCTCTTTAGAGCTGAAATTTTTGTTTGCCATTGAGAAAAATCTTATCTTGTCAAAAGTAAGGCAGAGCCATCTTCAGAGAAGATAAGTGTATTTTTCAGAGATGAAAGTATTTTAAAAGTTCTAAAACATGAAAAAGTAGTAAATCACATGAAGTGGAAAACAAAAATAATGTACATTCCAGTCACCCAAAGATACTCAATTGCTATGGTTAATATATTTATTGTTTAGTATGCAGTAAAACTTTCAATTATAATAGTATTCTATCTGAATATACCTACCATGCCTGTTTTTCTAGAAGCCATTCTTGGTAGCACTTTTCATTAATGTTATTAATTCTTTTTCCAAAATGAGGAGAGGAAGTCATGAGCCTGCTAAGTGACACTGTAGTAGATTAAAAGTAGCATCTATAAACTCTGTCCTTTGCCATATTATCTTCTTCCTCAGAAAGAGGTATGTTTCCATCTTTGAATATCTTTAGTAAACAAGTAAATGTAAGCTTCGTGTAGCATTAATCAAATGACAGTAATTAATAAATTAATCAGTGTCATTAATTAATGCATTTGTTCATAGCATTAGTGGCCATGCCATATACTAGCCAGTCTGCAGGGAAGAGAATAAACTGATCTCTCAGGAATATTGTCCCCTTTTTGCATTTCGAAAAGATGTCTTTCCATTGTCCTGATCTTTAAAGATACAGGTTCTCATATTTAAACCAAGAGATTAGAGAATCAGTGCAGTATCGTACTTGGGAGGCCCCCAGCTGCTCTGGTGTGAAATGACTTTTCCCAGTGTGGTCTGCATTTAAAGGAGTTGAGGTAGAAATTGAAAATTAGCCACCAGTGGACTTGACCGTAAATTTAAAGCAAGATTTCTTTGGAAAGATGCCAGTCAGAATGACACTGTGGAGGAGAATATTTACTGAGACTTCGATTATGTGTGAATAAACTGATGCTAATGGGCAAAAGGGGCTGAAAAGAAGTCTGAGGAAAGTGAAAGGACATCAGAGACCAGCTTGAATGGGGCCATTTTTATTGGAAAATTCTGAGTTTATGAAGCTATTTAAAGAGTGTGCATATTTTATATATTATGAAGATGCACACTTTCAATAGGATGTTAAGGTCTGAGTCCAATAGAAAAGGAGACATGGGACACTGGGTAATGTAGTGTGTTTCACTGTCTGAAGACAGTGGTTCTCAACCTGTGGGTGGTGACCTCATTGGGGATTGCATAACAGATTTTTACATTACAATTCAGAACAGCAGCAAGATTATGTACTTATGAAGTAGCTACAAAATAATTTTATGGTTGGGGGTCACCATAACACAAGGAACTGTATTAAAGGGTTGTAAATTAGGAAGGTTGAGAACCACTGGTCTAAGAGAAATAATTATTAAATAATTTTATGAGTACTTAACAGACTGTATGACTACACAATTGCACTTAAATTTTTTTTACTGAAGTGTAATATATAGATAGAAAATTATGCATTTCTTAGATGTATAGCTTGGGGCATTTTTCACAAATTAGACAAACCTGTGTAACTGACACCCAGATCACAAGACAGCATACAAGCCCCTCACCTACCCTTGTAGAACCCCCACACATTTCATGGATGACCACTCCTCACTTCTAGATTAGTTCTGTCTGGTTTAGGAAAGTGTTGGATCCTTCTACCCAGTGTTAAACCTGTCAGATTCATCTGTTTATGGCGCTGTGACTGGTGCCTTCCTAGTGCCCTGAAGTATTTATTTCAGGACACATTGCATTTGGAACGGTGTGAACACTCCATGTAGCACATGTCCTTTGGTGCACACACGTCTGTTTCTTTGGGGTGTGTATGTAGAAGTTGAGTCTCTTGGTCCTCTGGTGTTAGGCCTATGTTCAGCTTTAACAGACCAACTGTCCAGCAGCTTCCAAGGACCTCTCAGTTTTCATGGAGGAGAGGTTTCTGTTGCCAGCACGCTGTGCCACTGGCGGGTTCCATTTGCTGTTATCCACATTTTAGCCATTTTGGTTTCAGTTTGCATTCTCTGGGTACATGAGGAAGTTGAATGTCAACCACTGGGTTATTCTATTTGCATTTCTAGTTTGTTTTTTTTTTGTCCATATTTTGTATGTGATAGTCTGGTTTTCACTGTACTTATTTTAAATAATGCTTCTTATAGCCATACTATATTTATATATAATTCATTTTTATATAGTTTTAAAAAATAATGGAGTTTTAATTGGATTTTCTAAAAATGTAAAGAACTCCAGAACCTTAAAATGGGAGTCAGGGAAATTCTTATTTTGCATAATGACCCTCCCCACCGTGACACATGCTTTTCTCGGCAGCCTTTGCCCTGTCTTGCACGGTGATCATAACTGGGTTGTCTAGACACAGGCGGCAATCATGCAGTATAGGGTTTTCTTTTCCAGATGACAATTTACGAAGACTCTGTTGCAAATCACCTCACGAAAATCCTCAATTCTGATGAACGTGCAGTGGTCATATCATCTGCCAAGTGAGTCACGGGGCTGTGGTGACAGAAGCGCTTAGTTATTCAAGAACATGAAGGGAAGAGTGTTTCCTGGCTGTCTGTGGCGCTGATCTTTAGTAATATATTTGAAGTAATTTAAAGGATGAAACACAATAGTTTGAAGTGGAGTTTTTATTCATGTTAGCATCTGTATGGAGTCTATTCAGAAGGAGCATATTTTGTTGCTTATTTTGAAACCTTTTTTTAAATCAGGAAAGTACAAAAAAGTGTTGAGAGTTTAAACGTCTATGTGGAAAGTATAACATGGTAATCCTATCTCATTATCATGTATTTCCCACACACATGTTTATTTTTAGCAACGGTTTATATCACTAAAAGGAAAATAGTGAGATTCTTCAAAATGGCATTTCTCAGCATGTTTAAAATTCATAACTATATTTTATTTTAGTTCCAAGTCATTAGATTTTAGTTAATTCCATACATGGAGCAAAATGTGGAGTTTCCAGTTTCCTTTTGAAGCATCCCATGCTTGCATTATGAAAAGGTCAGCCAGGGATTCTGCTTAGCGAGTGCACCGCTATTGTGCAGGGAGGGAAGGAGCATCAGGGTAGAAGACTAGAAGGAGTGTGGGAGACTGAGAAGGAAAACTCAAATTTCAGTTTCTTACACGCTTCATTTGTTATGAAGAAGAAACACGAAATAACTCGTCGTAAACGAGTTTGCCCCTAACAGAGATGCAAACGGGCGCTTTTGAGGACGTAACTCCCAGGAGCAGAAACTAGCACTGAACTAGAGGAAAGGGGAAATGGCCTCAGGCAGTGCAGCACTGTGGCGGATGCAGAGAGAGATGGGTAGCACTCTGTCGCAGAGCTGACAGATGGGGTGTGCTTACCGAACTGTGTTGCTTACAGAAATGTATGTATGTTCAGGTTGCTCAAGCCTCAGCTCTTCTTGCCTGGCTTATCCTGGGTTCGGCCCTCCTGTTATTCCCCTGGCTCCAGTAGACACTTTGCTAGCCTTGCTCTCTGAATCAAATGCATGTCTACTCAATAGGAGCCCGCCTTAAACACACTGTAGTCTAGGCAGTCTAGGATTTAGCCTAGAATCCTCCTGCATCAGGTGGTTAAGATTACCGATCCACACCACCTGGCCTGCCTTAAGTATACTATAGAAACTCTAAATTCACTATTTAGAGTAAGTCATTCCCCCAGAATATACATATCCTGTATTTCCTTTTGTAATGTGGAACCACAGGACCACAAGGCAGAACATCTCTTCCTATTATTCCCCCTATCCGAGCATCAAGCACCCTCACACACATCAGTCATCAGCCCTCTACACATGAGGTATATAGGACCAGGCTGCTCCTTCAGCCTGTGTGCCCCTCAGAGATGTAGGGTAACTGAGGGAGGAAGCCTTGGTTGCTCCTTTCCCTTCTACCATGATGGGCTGAAGGGCCCCTTCCCCTCAGTCAGTCACACAAGAGCAGCAGTGGCCAGCGCTGCAGCATGCGCATTCTCACAGACCCAGGAGGAAATTAGATCAGACCATTACAGTAAGGGCAAGACGGAGCCCACTAGGTTGGAGTTATACAAATTAGTGAGAATGCCAGTGTCTCCTCTCAGAAGTGGAATTTCACAGAAGATCTTCTGGTAGGGCGCATACAAGAAATGCCATGATAGCCTGGCATTGTATTTCAAGAAATTCAATAAAAGTGTATTATACATTAACAAAGAGGAAAAATTATATATGAAGCACATGAGTGAGTCTAAGAAATGGCAAAGAAGGCTCTCTTAATTCCCCTAAAAATTTGAATTGAAGGTCTGGAATGACGACTGAGCACTTAAAGCCTGATGCTCTTGCAGAGGACCATAGTTAGGTTCCCACATCCCACAAGGCAGTTCACAAGCATTTATAAGTCCAGTTCCAGGGTATCTGACACCTTCTTCTCGCCCCTTCGAACACTGTATGAATGTGGTTACATATACATACATATATGATGTGCAAGCACACACACACACGTAATTTGTTAACCTTAGAAATAGAGAACAGAAACTGGAATTTGAAATGTCAGGTAATGCCGTGAGAATTGTGCCTACAGCGCAGTGGTCTGAGTGTTTATGTAGCATGTGTGAGGCCTGGGTTCTATCTGAGGGCTAGACGGCCAGCAGATCTAATCCCAGGCAAGAAGTAAAACAAAGGCTGTCAGGAAGAACGCATTCAGATGACCAGTTCAAAGGTCTGGAGTGTCTGTGGGTGCATCCGTGTGTACCCTGTGCCTGCTGCGTGGTTTGATTTTTGTAATATTCAGGAATCTAGAAGCTGCCACTACTCACCTACCAGAGAAAGTTGTGAATCTAATAGAAAAAAAAACCTGCTGGAACAGTTTTTCTTTAGATTCTTTAATCTATATCAATGATAGATGTATCTACCACTGTTCACTTTTTACTAAAACTGTTCATATGCAATTCTGCTGGTTATTTTGTACACGCTTTTTTTTTGAGAGGCAGATATGTTTCACATTATTTTTTTTTCTTCCAGTCAATTTCTTTTGCAAAGACACCAAATGTAATTAAAAGAAACAAACAAGTAAGCCATATATTGCTGACAGTAATGAGAACTAAATTGAATCAGGCTTGTATATTATTGCATTGTTTATCTTAAGGGGGGAAAATGGATGGGTTTATAGAGACTATAACTCAGTTCAAGTGTCTGATAGGTTAATAACAATACATAACTCTTTCTTCTTCAGGAGCAATGTGCCATCAAGATGTCTATTTGCTGACTAGAAGTCCAGTATATCCTGTAGATAGTGGAGAATTTGTGTCTTTTTGTTCAACATGAGAAGTATCTAAGCTGTGGAAGATACTACACTATTTTTAAGTGAACCCGAAAGTATTCTTCATAAGGTTTATTTAAGCATTTGAGGGCGGTTCTGTGTAGCCTGACTATCAGTATGGAGAGCGAGGTTTACTCATGTATCCATTTTTCACTTACAAAGTCCTAAGTATATCTAAGATGTATTAGCACAGGCGAAAGTATGGTCTTATATAGAAATGATCCCGGGTGCTTTGCGTTTGCTTACTTTCAAATACATTTGTACATGAGAGCACACTGACTCTGAGCGGTGCTATTTCTCTTCCTCAAAGGATACTCTGTGAAACCGTGAAAGACTTCGTTTCCAAAGTGGAGAAGGCATACGACAAAACACTGGAAAATACAGTAGTAGCCGACGCCGTGGCCAGTAAAGTAAGTGTGCCATGCCACGGCTGGAAGCCACCATTACACACCGCTCTTCCCTATCCTCCAGCTCTTACATTCTTTCTGCCCCCTCTTCTGCCACGTTCCCCAAGCCTTGGGGGTGAGGGTGGGTTGATGTAGGTGTCTCACATAGCTGACCATCTCAAGTCCCAATTTGCACAGGTTATCATTCATTACACAAGACTAAGGACTCTGCCAAAATGCTTCCAGAGCCTATAAATAACTTCCAGCAAAGTGGCAGGGTATAAAAATAATACATAAAATCCAGTAGCCTTCTTATATGCCCCTGGCAACAACAGCGAAGTAACCATTGTGAAGTATTTCACTCATTTCCTTCTCTGTGGAGTTTCGGGGAAAAAAAAAAAAGAACCCTCTCTTAGACACACTGTTAAGTCCTTCTACTGTGGCTTTGCTTGGCTTCTCATCAAAGACAGAGAAATGGAGCAGGGAATAGAGCAGGAATTCCGTAGAGATTGAAGGTAAATTGGAAGCATTAACAGTTTTCCTCATTTCTTTACCCGTAGAAAAACAACAAACGCCAAAAGAAACAAGGCCTCTGTGCTGGTTCTTTCTGTCCCTTCCTCTTTCCCCTCATTCTTGTCCACTTTTCATCTTTCTCTTTCTTGGAACCAGTAGTCCTGTTGGCGCTGTCCAGTTCTTTGCAAAATGGAACTTCAGCTCAGCCATGCATGTAGCTCATGATGTGAGAAAGGGTGCCCTGAAAGAAGCCATGTTGTTCTTGTATACTGTATCTGTTTTTTAGCTTAGTATTGGTTGTGTTCTAAGGGAGAACAGCAGGTCGTAGGTTGTAAAAATTTGAACCTGTGGTGGCTGGAGAGATGGCTCAGTGGTTACGAGCACTTGTTGCTCTTGCAGAGGACCCCGGTTGGTTTTAAACACCCAAGTGGTAGCTCACACAGTGCCTATTCCAGGTGACCTTGAGACCATCTTCTGGCTTCCGTGGGCACCAGGCACACACATGGTGTACATACATGCATTCAGATAAAACTCCCATATGCATAAAAATTGTTCCGAAAAGCCCCCTTTCAGTGGACTAGGGGAAAGTGGATGGGGGGGAAGAAGGAGGGAAGGGAAGGTTAGGGGGAGCTGAGGGAGGGGCCGTCAATTGGGATATATAATGAATAAATTGTGAAAAAAATTAAAAATTTCAAAAAATGCAATGAAAGTTTAAAAAAAGACTTTAAATCTTGAGATAGAATTGAGTCAATAGGTAGACATGAATTGTACGTGTGTTCAAGTCATTTATGCCATAGTCTATATCAGTAAGCAGATATATATGTTCTATACATTAAGAACCACTCATTTAAAGATCATTTTCTGTCTTCACTAAATTTAAAATGGATGTGTTCTGAAGCCCAAACATCTGCAGAATAAAAGACCATAGCTACTTGGATGTTGGTGTTTTTATCTCTAGTGATTAAAAATATTCAAGATTTAGCTTACATAAAAATACACCTTCTGTTGTGTCTGCCAATCTAACATATTTGAATTTCTTCCTCATCACCATTGTCAATATACTTGTATATTTTCTCTTCACCATCAATGGTATTTTGTCTGTGTTCTTAGTGCTCAGTCCTGAATGAGAAGCTTGAACAGCTGCTCCAAGCCCTGCACGCAGACTCTCAGGCCAGCCGGGTTCCCCCCGGGGTTGGCCCTGCCATCCCCGAAGAAGATGCCCTAGAGTCGTCTAGTGAAGAGTCCCTGGGTGAAAGCAAGGACCAGCTCGTGAATGACATCGCGAAACCCTCCTCCCAGAAAGCCGTGAGACCCCGAGAGCTCATGCTGCGTGCCAACAGTTTAAAGAAAGCAGTGAGGCAAGTCATCGAAGAGGCCGGAAAAGGTACACGCTCGCAAAATTAGCTCCAAGGAGGTCGGCAGCATCCCTGCTCATTAGCATAACCAGTGTGCATGATGCTCGGATTCGGTACGCATTTAGAAGAGGAGTCCAATGACGTGAGAGGAGACAGACAATATACGCTCCCTAAAGGGAAACCGTTACTTAGACTTGCCTGTGCCTTCAGTAGCAAGCATCAGCATGGTAACGATGCATGAAATAAAGTTTCAGAAGTAAGTTAAGTTGCAGGATTTCCATCGACCCTCCAGCAGAAAAGTAGCATATAGAACAAACGTAAAAATTTCAATCTTTTTACTTTATAGGCAAGTCTTTACTTTCTTAGAGTCAGACTTGTAGCTGCTGATAATAAGAATTTCTTAATGTTGATTTCTTAACATCATTAATTTTTTTAAGAGTATAAAAATCTATCTGAAATTTAAAAGACTCACGTTTTTGTCTTTGATGCTGTGCATGATGTGTGTCGGAGTGTGGCTGTGTGTATGGACGAACAGGTTCCAAAGGAGGCATTGGATCCTCTGAGATGGAGTTAATAGGCAGGCATGAGCTGCCCGTTGTGGATGCTGAGAACCAAACATGAGTCCTCTGCAAACACAGTCTGTGCTCTTAGCCACTGGCACATAACCTCCAGCCCCTAGATTTAAATTTTATTCTGAGTATAATGTATACGCTTCTTAGAATTTTAGTGCTGGATGAAAGTTAAGTTCTGTGAATAATGTTGGGAACCCCCTTCCAGATGTGTAACTTGTCATCAAGCTTTGATTTCTTTTCTAAATTCATGGATAATTTTATTCTGGTAAATTCATAATCTTAACTAATTATTAACCTTTTTCTATTCTCCACAGACATCATTCCCAGTTTTGTAATTAATGTCTCTTTGTAAATGTAGAATTTGTTTTGGTACTTGGTACAGTTTTTCTTCCTAAGCATATCTTAATATGGATTCATTTAATTTTCACTTATGCAAGTCTGTTTCCCTCCTTACCACTTGAAGTCATGGATGAGCAGACTGTTCAGCCCTGTGAGCCAATTAGTCAACCTTATGACTGTGACAGCCCAGAAAGAGATGAATCTAAAGATGATGAGACAAAAGAGACGTTAGCAGGTGAGAAAACTGTGGTGCCATCGCTTTGAAATCAGTTACAACTAGCTTTGCCCTTGGATTTCAGTTTTCAGTTAGAAATGAATTGTTGAATTTTTGTTTCTCAAAGGATTTTTTGGTAAGTTTATGTTAGTCATGAGCGCCAAAATCATAGCAGTAACAGGCCAGTTAGACTTGCCAAGAGTTCTTATCTCTGTTGTGTGTTCTAGAGACTAACAATAAGCTAAGTGTTATGAGACTCCAGACAGTCATCTTTAATACCTTAGAAGAAACTTCTTTCCCAAGTTTAGCCTCGCATAGCTCTCAGATTCTTTGAGAAATTGCAGGAAAGTTGCTGTCCTCACATTCACCAAGGTTGGCCTTTGAGGGATTCAGCAGGTCTCTTGTAATTCGCTGGTCGGCCAATGCTTGTGTCCAAATTAAGCTTTAAAGTCACAAGACTTCTAATCACAACCTTGTCTCCACCAAAGTATTCTTGCCTAGAAATTATTCTACTGTTGCTTGAGGATCATTAACTGCTTCCCTGCCTTTTGGCTCTCAGTAGAAAATGAATTTGTCCTTTTAGTATCTCACATAGTGTAAGTGGACAGTTTCTAATTACTGTTGGATAAGACAGAAGTTAAAATATTAACTTAATATAATGAATGTATTCTTTACTAAATATAAATATTAATGATTTGCAATAGTATGAATATAATTATAATTATAATGTACTTAAGTTCATGGAAATTTTGTTTGCAGACTTGGACTGATTTTTATTTTTTTAGCTTTTCTGTAGTTTTCCTAACTGCAGTGCACTATTTTAATTGGATTGTAATGAAGGCTGACTAACTGTTCACATGTGTCCAGAATGGTTTCTGGTGTGTGAAGTTTTATAAATGTTTGCTTTCTATCGTTGCTGTTGTTGTTGCTTTGAGAAAATTTATTTGATTGTACTTTGAGACAAATTCTTACATCCTGTTCCCAGAAATTGGAAATTGAACATTCAGGGCATTCAATTCCAATACTTTTCTCATGTTTGGCTGTAATTGTTAGAAGAATATTCTTTATCATAAATTTACATTTTCTTGCCTTGAAATTCAACCCATGCTGGAGTCTATTAATGGATTTTATTTCACGATGTTGGCAGTAAGAAGTCCTAGCCTTTGTATGGTATCTTTATGATTGGTGTGAGAATTCATTTCCCACATGGTATTTCACCAATTCCAAAAGGAATCTGTCTTCTGGGGCTGTATTTCCCCCTTCTTCACTATGGCAGCCCTTAAGTGAGGCTGTAGTTGGCTTCTGCAGTATCAAGTATCATCTCCCCTTGATGCATCTGATGTCTTCCTTCATATTTGGTGTCTCGTAGTTCCCCCCACTAGTCTATAATTTGGTGATTCCGAGTTGTACATTTTTTCTGGTTGTGTCCCCTGGTCAGGGTCTATCTTAAAATGTTTTAAACAATCTCCAGATGATTTTTGTAAGGCAGTGACATAGATATCCACATTTTAATGTTACCAAAACTACTGAATTTCTTTTCAAAATTTATTGCAGTAGCTTTCCCTCATCTTTATAACCTTTTGTCTTTTTTATTTGGGCCTATCATTCCTGTATTTTGGAATGATATCTGTTATCTCCAATGTACTTTACCTGTGTTTGTACTTTACATGTTTTTTGACATTTTCACCAGTTAAAAACTACCGACCATAATAGGGTTAACAATGCATCCATGCATCTTCCTCATGTGTGCATTCTTGCCCATGACTTCCAGTCAGCCATTATTCTACCTTACTGTACTCTCAGAGACTCAAAATTTCCATTGGTTAGAGAGAAAAGTCTTTAATCTTGCCATACTTGATGCCAATTTTGCCTATAATCCAACTTAACTGAAAATCATTGTCAATAAAAGTGTTCCAGTGTTCAACTATCTTTATTTTTATTGAATCATCCGTATCGTGTCATTATTAAATTATGCAATTGATGCCTAAGATGTGAGAAATACAGTATATTAATGTATTCAAGGTGACGCCTTATTTAGGAAGAAACATGAAGCAGTAATTTGATGCTCTGCAGCGGAGCATGGATCTTACTCAGTCCTGCACGTCTGCTTTCTGTCAGAGGTGAACATCAAAAGTTGCTTCACTTTAGAAATTAGCTCTGGAAGCCCCATCTGGCTCTTCTGCCACTTTTGTGCAGCTGGACCGTTTTTGATCAGAGAAAAGAGCATGTACGATTAATATAGTTAAGTTTGTAATTAGTCTGAGGGAGAGTGAAGATAATTAAGTTTTAGAGTACTTCTAAATTGAATTTAATGGCTAATGTTTCTTAATACCTACCGATGGCCCCTAGATTAGTTCAAGGTGCTGTTTTTCCTCCATTAACCTGCCTTATGTTAGACAGAATTAAGTCTTCCTTTTTGTTATTTTGTTGAAAATTTTAACTATTTGGATCTTTTACAAGAATATAACAAAACCATTTAAAGCATATTATCATTTGAATAAATGACAGCAAGGAAAGTGCTTTGGTGTCCTTTGAAGATAAATGATATCTTTCCTTGATTTTAATTTTTCTTTTTATATGAAAATATTTTTACAAACTATATTTTGACCATATTCTTTTCCCTCCCCAATTTCTCAGCTCCTCCCTAACTCCCTAACAACCCAATCTCATGATCTCTCTCTCTTTCCCCAAACAAAAACAAAGACCAAACAAGCAAACAAATAAAACAAATGAAATACCACACACAAAAACACATGGAGTTCTGGTTTGCACTGGCCACTTGCTCCTCGGCCTAGAGCCTGCCCTGGAGTGTGGCACTCCATTACAGAAAACTGATTCTCTCTTTCCCCTCAGGTAATAGTTGCAAGTAGCTTCTTGGTTAGAGGCGGGATTTTGTGTCTACTTCTTCATCTTGGTGTTTTGTCTGATTTGAACTCATGCAAGTCTTGTACATGATATGTCCTCTGTGAGTTCATGTGTACATCAGCCCTGTTGTGTCTGGAACACTGTTTGGAGTCATCCACCACCTCTGGCTCTTAGAAGCTTTCTGCCTCCTCTTCTGCACAGATCCCCAAGCCTTCCAAGGAGGAGTTGATAAAGACATCTCATTTAGGGCTGAATGCTCCGAAGTTTCTAACCCTCTGTACATGTTAATTACCATATACTGCAAGAAGTTTTTCTGATGAGGGTTGAATGATGCACTGATCTGAGTCCTGGCCAAGTGTGTCCGCTAATTGAAGACAATATTCATTTCTGCTGGGAGTCATATCACTTAAATATGATCATATACCCAATATTCATGATTAACAGGAAATGTGGGTAGAATGCAGCATGACAGTTTCCAGGCTTTAAATTTTCTGCTTATCAAGTGTGGGTTGCTCACATTCAAATGAAGCATACTATTTTGTTTTCATTCTATTTATTTTTAATGGTGGTAGATATCTATGTTCTGGTAGCATCTGTTCAAAACCAGAGGCCAGGATATCTCCCTTGGTAGATACTCTCTGTAGGACTCAAGAAAATGAAAATAACATGACAGTGAAGGTAAACATAATTCATGTCTTCAATTCCACTCATTGATTCAAATAGCCACTTGGTTGTTGTTATGTGTATTTAGTTTATATGGGTTTGTTTAATTTTATACTGGTTTCATTTACCATTTTTAATCTGGATTTTTGTCAACAGCCAAAACCACATCCCAGTCTCCTGATGCCCAGGCAAGTCGTGGTCATTCTCAAACGGATTCTGTTGCTGGTCCAGTTGTGGCCACCACCAAAGAAAATCTGCCTGTGCTCAACACTAGAATCATCTGCCCAGGTAGTGCAGTGTGTGACATGGTGTATGTTTTCATAGATCTGTGAAAATGTGTAGCTTCTCTTATTCATGAGCTACGGAAAGGTGTTATTAGTGACAAGCCTTCCTTTAAGAGAATATTCTTGCCAAACTGAGTCCATTCTTCCATGTCTAATTGTATAGGACCCACTCAAACACTTGTTTCTGGGCCCTGCTCTGAGAAACATTAAGTCATTGGTCCTAGGCCCAGGTGCCTGCACCTGAGTTGGAGCTGACCTCCCCTTCTGTGACCTCCAGGTATCTCCACAGCTTTCCTGATGGTTTTAAGCCACTGTTTTCTCTGCAGACATTTTCAACCTAGTATCTGTTCCAGCCTTGTTGAAATTAGTTTACCTCGGATTAGACACCAAAGACTACAGGGAGCTGTTGGAAGAAAATACACATGTCTCAGAGCTTCCTAAAAATCTGGAGGAAAATACATCTCAGAGCTTCCTAAATATACGGAGGTTTTTAATTCCTTTGGTCTTCATTCAGAGTACGTTGGAATCCATGTAGGCCATGAAAAGTACCTTGTTGTGTAATTTCTTTTTAAAGATGAACTGTAGCTCAAACACTGGTTGGAGACTTTTGCTCTTCCCTTTTAGTAGTGACAGAACCACCAGAAAGATGACCAGGGAAATAGAATACCCAGAAGTCACATGAAACAGTAGGAGCCAGTCAACATCTAAAGAACACTCAACCACAGAAGAATACTCATTCTTAAGAGGATGTGAAACATCTTCTAGGGTAGAGCATGAGCCAGTTAGGTCACAAGCCATGCTCAATAAAATCAAAAGGATTGCCATCTCACAATTGTGCACTCTCAGCACAATGGAGTGAAAGGAGTCAGTGAGAGTCGGGGAGTACACAAATGTGGAGATATGTAAGGGGAGGAAGAAGAAGAAGAAGAAGAAATAATCAATTGTGGAGGAATTTTAATCAGCAACATGGCTGCTCTGGCAAGAGATCACATCTGAAGACCCGCTAGGGCTGTGTGATCTGGCTAGAGTGCAGACGGGCTCTGGATTACAGTATGGGATACAGTACACTCTTGGTACACACCTTTAATCCCAAACAAACCATGAAGGTTAGTTTATAGAAGGAAGCAATCATGTTGGAAAGTGAGGGACAGACAAAGTGACACATCAGAGAAAAAGTTGACAGAATGAGTCAGAGATAGAATACATCCAACTCTCACGAGAACAGGACAGGAAAGAGAGACTACTTAAGAGCAGCTCAGGGAGAGACGGAGAGGCTTTTACCAAGAGTTTCTTACTGAGACAGGCAGAGCAATTCAAATAAGAAGCCAGTTTGAATCAATTATCTTGGAGAGGATTTTAGGCCAGAACCGCTGAGTCGAACCAGCCAGCGAGAGTTCAGCAAGAACCAGAAAAGCTTGGGAATGTCTCTCATCTCATCCCCTCATCTGAGGAAATAAAAGAAACATTTACAACTAATAAATAAAATAGAGGAAAAAACTGAGATGAGTAAGAACGGAAATGCACCATTTTAAAACTTAGCTGATGCTTTGAAACATGCTTAGAGTGGAGTGCAGAGCTGTAAATGCATGCTTTGAAAATATGCAGGCGAAGCTGACAACAAATGCAAGAGTGTAAATAAATAAGAGAATTAAAAAAAAAAACCAGTAGAGGAAATGAACAAGAAGTTGAAGAGTAAAGATTCAAATCACTAAAATCAGGAATGCGGGAAGTCTTGAGGCACAATCATGGAGCTTAGAGAAACAGATAAGATTGTGATGGCAATGTAAACTGCATAATGACCAGTCAGAACCCAGAGGAAACAGGCAAATGCCTAAAAACACAGGAGCCAAAATTCCATTCAAGAAGAAATAGAAACAAAATTAAATACCAGAATAAACTGCAGGCAGGGTAGCTCACGCCTTTAATCCCAGAACTTGGGGAGGCAGAGGCAGGTGGATCTCTGTGAGTTCAAGGCCAGCTGGTCTACAAAGCAAGTCCGGGACAGCCAAGGCTACAAAGAGAAACCCTGTCTTAGAAAAAAAAGAAAAAAGTTCCACTTGAAATTGTATCAAAAATGACAAAATATTTAGGAATGAATTTAGGGCAGAAAGTAAAATGCTGGAAACTACAAATCATAAAATTGCTGAATAATAAGTGAGAAAGTATCACGGATATTCCTTTTCATGTAATAAAGAATTTCTCTGTAGTTCCTTATTTCAACATACAGACATTTGGATATATTAAAACACTTCACATTTATAAACTGAATCCTTTGAGTTTTGGCTGTTGAGTGGCCGCTGGGGGGGAAAAAACTGGGCTTTGGTAGCAAGACGTTTTGAGGCAAGGCCAGGTTGAATGGACCAGATCTGACTCTGCTTACGCTTAACATGTGATCCTAATGTATTTCTGTCAGGTTTAAGGGCTGGACTGGCCGCCTCCATTGCTGGGAGTTCTATCATCAACAAAATGTTGCTGGCAAACATCGATCCTTTTGGTGCAACACCGTTTATTGACCCAGATCTAGATTCACTGTAAGAAACAGTTTTGAAGTTATTTGGCTGCAATTCCTTTGCTTGTTTGTCTGTTACTGTTTTGTTCAAACGTTAACCTTCTGCACGCGTTCCCCCAAGTATATGGTTTTTTTTTGTGCAAAGAGGGTGGTGCAAATGCTAAGAAGTAGAGACTGACGGGATCGTGGTCTGTCCCTCAGGCCTTCCTGAGGCTGCTCCCTTCCCCACTTGCTGTTCAGCAGCCACGCTCTGGTGAGGCTTCTTGCCTCATCCTGAAGGGTCACCTTAGTGCTGGTTTGCACCTGCGTGTGCGCCCTCGCCTGCCTTCCCCGCGCCTCAGTCTGCCGATCCTTTCCACATCCCGATGCACCGTCTCCAACCCGCATTGGTCTCCTGTTAGACTCCCTTAAAACACTTGAGGAAGCCTGAGATACGCATGCTTTTAAACCTCATTTTAAAATGTGCTTTGTGAATGCACGCGTGCCTGTGCGTATGGGGAGGCCAGAGTGTGAAGCTGGGAGTCTTCCTCGACCCGTCGTCTTTTTGTATGTCGAGGCATAGAGCTGGCCTGCCGGTTTGGCTAGTCTGGACTGCGCAGGCAGCTTGCTCTGGGCCCCGTTTCTTTCCCCTGTGTGCTGAGATTGCGTGATGGCTCCCTCGCCCACCAGGCATTTTACCTGGCCATCTGACCTCTGGTCTTCACACACTTCTAAATGTGTGTGAATTCTAAAATGCTTTTTATTTTTTAAATCTTATTTTTCTGGTGGCATTTCTCAAGGACAGTATTTTATTTTATTTTTGTGTTTTTAAAAAAAATTTTATATTTACTTAGGTGTGTGCATGCATGTGTGTGTGTGTGTGTGTGTGTGTGTGCACGCGTGCCCATTCCCACGCATACCATGGCGTGTATCTGATGTCAGAAGACGACTTGCAGGAATCAGTTCTATTCTTATACCATGTATGTTCAGGAATTGAACTCAGGTCAGCAGGTTTGGCGACAGATACCTCAACCCATGGTGGAAGGAGAAAACGGACTCCTACAAATTATCTCCTGACCTTCATTCATATGCAACACCCACCCACCCCATAAAAACATAATTGTAAAAATTTAACAAAAAACAAGTATTAACAATACTTATAATGATGTAGTTATTACAGTCTGTCCATTATTAAGGGCTGAAGTGGAAGAGACTCTCTCATGGTTAGGAAAGAGGAGTGTGCCCCTGAGTTCAAAGCCTCCCCCTGATACAGTCATTGGCCTGTGTAGTCAGATCCTTGTGTGGAAGACAGAAGGCTTAAGGCTGTCAAATTTAATAGGAAAAAAAAAAGACAATGACTGTCTCTGCTTTGCTTTTGTCTCAGACCGAAAATTATGTATGTGCACTGAGCTTGTGCACATAGCAGATCTGTAGGATATGGTTTCTACTTTGCACCCTCTAGGAGGAATGGCGCCCACGTGGTGTTAAGTGTGATCGTGTAGACAAGCTGTACGTACTGTAATCAATCAGAAACTGACTTTTACGTCCTTTCCCTTATTATCATAGAGATGGCTACTCGGAGAAATGTGTCATGAACAATTACTTTGGGATTGGATTAGATGCAAAAATTTCGTTAGAATTTAATAATAAGAGAGAGGAGCACCCTGAAAAATGCAGGTAATTTCGATAATAGCAATAATGTTGTTATGTGAAGGCAATTTTACTTTCATTTCATTTGTTATCTCTTGCTTTAAGGAGTAAATAAATAACATGTCCTGAGATTACACAAAAACGTTTGTTTTTCAGAAGCCGAACTAAAAACTTGATGTGGTATGGAGTTCTGGGGACCCGAGAGTTATTACAGAGATCATACAAGAATCTTGAGCAAAGGGTTCAACTTGAGGTGAGTTAGTCTTGAAGCAAAGACAATGGAGTTTATCCTACATAGTTTGAGGCACTAAATGGCCTAATTTCCTCTTAATTAGGGAATGAATGTATTCTACAGGTAGTGCCAACCTTGTCTAGAAACAACAGACTTAACCTTACCTTTCTCTCTTCTTCCTGAAGCTGGGGCTACCAAGGTGGAGCCTAGCAAGTGCTTTAATACGACAGTGTCTTTAATAATGGACTTTTTTTCACTTAAATGTTCCAATTCTACAATGCCCAATGTTTTATAAAAATCCTTGAAAATAATGTTTGCAGTTCATACATTTTAGTTTAAATATATTTATTTTGATCCGATTATTTCTAAGAAGCCAGTTAAAGGATAAGATTTTGCCAATTTTTTTCCTAATTTAAGTAGAAACTTAATTACAATAAAAGTTACTTAATCTCTTGCAATAGCAGGAAATAGATGATTGGAAATCCTTGGAGTCTATCAGTTACCATAAATTTATTTTCTTTTATCCTTGGTCCAGGGCATATCTTTTCTGTCTTATTTTCCTTTATGATCAGTTGTTTTTATTTAAAGCATACCACTAATATAGAGGGATTTATAACTCTTAAGCGCTCTCTCTGAGTATTGTTGCCTTGGCATTGTCTTCACAGTGGGGTGTAGGCTAACTAAATGGTTCAGTCACCATCAACTAAATGCCAGAAAGGTAAGCCCATTGCTCCTTTGCACTCTGGAAATAGCACTAGCAGTCAGCTGCTTTGATTTTTAGTTGCTTATAAAATTAAAATAGAGACTACTAGGTAAGAGGCTTACAAAGTCAGGAAGGTTTGCCTTTTGCCAAGACTCCATCACAGAGCCACCTCAAGTCATTTAGATACGGTAGACATTTACGTGTCTATGGTATTGTATGTGTTCCTTCATTTTGGATCAATGTCCCCAGTTGGCCACACTCCTTAAGAACAGTTAGAGAACCTTAGTGCATAACCCAGTAGCTGACATCTTCTCCAGGCTGAAGTGGGTAGGGAAATGGTAATTTGGCAAGGTGAGATGCAACTCAAATTATGTCCAGCATGGGTCCAGGAACGGACCTGATTTGGGACATGAGGAAATGAAGAAATGAAAGATAGACACATGGACAGAAAGCTGGGACTGGTGGTCTGGCTCTCAGATGAAGAAGCTTCAACACTCCAGGAACTCCAGCATCTAGAACTGAGCAGGGAGGTGGGGTTATTATACAACAATGGTAGCAGGGTTTACGGTGCACAGCTGGATCGGGAGCTGTCTCTGTAAGGGTGAGCCTCCGGCCATCAACCCCCAGGGAGCAGAAAGCTGTGGTGGACATTTCCTGCACATACTGTCTACACTAGCACTTGGTCCCCTCAGGAAGGCTTTGCCATGCCTCTAAGCCTGAGGCTTACCGGTGTCCTTGACATGGGGTTGTACCTGTTTCAACAACACACATTCACTCAGGATTTCACTCACTCAGGCTGTCTTCCTCCTTTCCCTACAAATGAATCTGTTCATAAATTGGGGCTGGGGGAGGTTAAAAAATAGAGCCAGGTGTGATGGCACATTCCTGTAATCCCAGCTCTTCTGGTATGGAAGCAGAACAGTCGCCCACATTCAGATCTGGAGTTTCAGGCCAGCTAAGGCTACATAGAGTGACCCTTTAAAACAAAAAGCCAGAAAACAAAACAACTCCAAAACCGTTTAATATACCTAGCCTTCTAAATGTCTCATCATGGGCTTACCAACCTCACACATGCTCAGAATGCTTACTTCGCCCGTGATGTCCTGACCCAAAGGCTGTCTCATAATCAAGTGTTGGCTCCAAGGGTAGAGGTGCCCGCTGCCACGCCTGGGAATCAGCGTTCAGTTTCTGGAGCCCACGTGGTAGGAGGGGAGAGCCGACTCCCGCAAGTTGTTCTCTGGTCACTCGCACGTGCCGTGGTGCATGCGTGCTCCCACACATACTTAGATAAGTGTAAAAAGAAAAGAAATGATGCCTGGAACATCTGTACATTGATACAGTCTGGCGTCCGTCGATCATGCAGTCACAGGTAGCTTGTAACAGAGGGTAACGCTGAGTCCACAGTTAGTGGACATAAAAAGATAACATGTTTTTTAATCAACAAGCATCCGTTCTTTGAATTTATCCACGGACCCCTGATTTTCACACCTCAAGTTAAGAACCTGTACATACAAGCGTATGTTAGAGGAGCCTGGCCTGGTTGCTCATACCTGTACTCATAGCGCTGGAAGTGTGGAGGCAGGAGGATGATGAGCCTGAGTCAGCCTGAGGTACATACACCCTAAGTGATGATAAAAAAGAAACTAAAATTAGGAAAATAGGATAAGTGAAAACATGCTTATATGTACTAAAAAGTGAAATAGAAAGGCCCAGAATTCCTTGTCATTTTTTTTAAAGTAAGGAAGAGTAAAATGCTTTCCAAGAGCGTGAGTGCGGGGGACCCATGTTTTTCTCCTTGGTGAGGTTTGGTGGGATACAGATGGAGCAGGCCTCCCTGGGAGTCTCCTGTATTGTCTGCTAGTCCTGTCTGTGTTCACAGTTCGTTCGCTATTTTACACAGACAACTCTTTCCCCTTCAGTACGGAAGGACATGGATGTCATGTGTGGAGTTTGATTTGTGCCAGCGAAGACTTAGGCTTCTCTGTCTGCCCGTGGGTGGAAAAGTGCTTGGTGCAAATTCACTGAGAGAAACAGATGAAGTCACAGTGCAAACTCAGAATTGCGGCGCCCGTATAGGCGGGGTTTGCTGCGTGGCATGGGGGTGCTCATATAACCCCAGCTTTCAGAGCATGGGGACAGGCTTACAATCCTAGCCTGGTGATGGGAACTCCAGGATAAGATCACAGCAGATTTGCTTGCTCCTTTACAGCAAAATAAATGGGAAGTTTAATACTTTAATTAATGGTGACTTGTCTATAGCACACCTTACTTATATGGGCCAAAGTAGTCCTGTTTTCTCACTGAAATAATGATCATATACTCTTATGCAATTTAAGTACAGAGAGAATGTAAATAAAAAAATAAATAACTGGAAAACCGTAGATATATATATATATATAGTCTATCATGACATTCCATTCTTTATGTCCATATCTGCTTATGTCTATATCAAAGTTTTATTTGAGAATGAATAAATAGAATAAAGCAAAACAAAACAAAAGCCATGAAATTAAAATACATTTGAGGAGCAACATTTATGAAAACACCGATTTTTCTTGTACCCAGGAAAATTCACTCATTTGTAAATATAAAAGAAGTATTTTTGTCTTGTTTTGTATTTTAAGACAGGGTCTCACTCTCAAACCAGCCTGAAACTTGCACCACACCTAGTTTTTTTGTTTGTTTGGTTTTTGGTCTGTGTTTTTGTTTTGTTTTTTAATCTTGAAAGGGTTGGGACTGAAGAGGTGGCTCAGTTTTTAAGAGCATTGGTTGCTTTCAGAGAATTCAGGCTCCTGGCACCAACATGAGCTGATAAACAACTGACTCCAATTCCAGGGAATCCAGCGCCCTCTTCTGGTTCTCACAGGCACTGCATTCATTCATACCATGCTTTAACTAACAGTCATTGCCCTCCTTTCCTATCTAGGCGGTAGTTTAATTTTCATTTAGATGAATTGGAAGGTGCTGTTCAATGTGCAGAGTTTCCCTTGCCTTTGCATCTACATGATCAATACAGCTTTGGTTTAATACTTTGATTGTGTGTGCCCGTGTGTGTGTGTGTGTGTGTGTGTGTGTGTGTGTGTATGCATGCAAGAGTACCAAGACACACACATGCAGGTCAGAGGACAACTTGGGGAAATTGTTCTTTACATATACATGTGGGTTCCAGGTATTGAACTCAAGTTGTCAGGGTTGGTGGCGAGTACCTTTACCTACCTAACCAGCTCATCAACCCCACTCAGCTTTCAGCTTAGATGGTGGCTGGTTAGTTACCAAACCCAGGCGAGTCCCGAGTTCTGAGAGGTTCTGAGTGCAATGAGCGGGCTCAGAGCCTGCCTGTACAGAACCTGCTCTGAACAGAACAACTAAATCAACCACAGAGAGGACCTTGGAAACAGACTAGAATAGGAGTTCGCAATCTGCGGGTCGCGACCCCTCCGGGGATCACATGACCCTTTTACAGTGGTCGCCACCGGAAAACGCAAGTAATTCCATTGCAATTCATAACGGTGGCAAAATTAGCTATGAAGTAGCCGTAGAAATAATTTTATGGTTGGGGGTGGGTCACCACAACACGAGGAACTGTATTAAAGGGTTGAGAACCACTAGGCTAGAATTTTGTAAATGGTCTGAAGGAGAATCAAGAAGTCTGCCTGATCTGGGAGGAAAGACGAAGGAGAGCATACTGTTAACTCAATTTTTTATGGAAATTCCTCCTAAAGTTATTTTTACTTTTAAAAAATGTGATTAAGAGAAAAGTAGAAGGACTTTGTGACGTGTGAGAGTATATCAACAAACGAGCGAGCCCCGGGGACATTCTGTGCCTTGCCCTTTGTGACTGGAAGCGAGCACTGCGGGCACATGCCTGTCTCAGTAGCTCCAAAGTGACAGTTTTGCCCATTCTGTCTGACCTCTAAGCGTTTTATGTTTGAGACAAGGTCTGGTGTAGCCCAGGCTGCCCTTGGACTTGCTATGTGGCTGAGGATGTCCCTGCTCTACCTACATCCGCTTCCCAGTGCTGGGATGGTGGGCGTTCTAACTTCCGAGCTTTTTGCCTTGCAGTGTGACGGCCAGTACATCCCTCTCCCCAGCTTACAAGGCATAGCGGTGTTGAACATCCCTAGCTATGCCGGAGGCACCAACTTCTGGGGCGGAACCAAGGAGGACGATGTGAGTAGCTGGACGGGGCTAGGGTTTGTTTCTTCGCGGGAAATTAAATCACTGGGATGTCTGGCTTTTACAAGTGTGCAATGTGGTATTAGTTCCATGTCGATAGTTGAGTGACGAGTGTTTTACAGTATTTGGAAGGTGAGAGGTAGAATTCATCGTAACATCTCACTTCAACACTTTGTCCCTCGTGAATGTACTCTCAAGTTCCTCCAGAGTTCTGGCATTAAGGGGCGTGCACCACCACACCTGGCAAGGTTTGGGGTTATTTCTGGGTTTTGTTTGTTTGTTTGTTTTTGATTTTTTGTTTATAGTTCCCTGAATTGTGAAAGAGCAACCACAGTTGCATTTGTTTGGAACAAAAGCAGTTGCTCTGAAAGGAATGGAAAAGAGAACACAATTAACCGAAGTGGGCATACCACGAAAAGTGATGTATTTTTATGATCCTGAAGGCTCTCAGCCTGTTTTCAGTTTGAGGCTTAAGCGAGCTGAGATCTAATGCTAATGATGTGGACAGAGTCTGGTTCTGGTTCTATTGAAGGACATCCCATTCTTTTTGCCAGCAGGTTGCTACTCAGATATTCTGAAGGTGTAAAAGGAGTGAGAAAATACAAATAAAGTCGACATTCCTGAGCATCCACAGGCACTCGGTGTTCTAAGAGCTTTAGATTCATTATTTAACACCCACCCACGGAGTTTTTCTTTCTTTTTGTGTGTGTGCTAGAGATTAGAATGGAGGTCCTTGCACATGCTAGTTGAACCCTGTAACACCGAGCTACATCCTCAGCCCCAAACCTTTTTTAAATTTCACCATTGGGAAAAAAACAAAAACAAAAAACTGGAGACAGTTTCCACAGTTACTAACAGAGAAGCAACTCACATCCAAGCGGTTTGATAACAGAATTTAGATGAGATAATCAGTGTCAGCAAGTTTGCAGGCTCCTATTTCCAATACAAGTTTTAATTAGGATATTCTTTTAGAGTGGGTATTTTTTTCCATAATTGCGTATGCTATGGTTAGTGAGAAGGTAACATGAACGAAGTGACACTGACTAAATTTAAATTCTCAGGATGGATTTTGTGAACATGCACTAAATATAAAAGCAGAGTGCATCTGGGGAAGTTTTGTTCTCTGAGGTTCCTGTGTCCACACTCACAAATGCCCCCAAAGGTCATTTTATTAAAATATAAGGCACAGGGCTGGAGAGATGGCTCAGCCCTTGAGGGTACGTGCTGCTCCTGCAGAGGACCCTGGTTCAGTTCCCAGCACCCAGCACCAGCTCACAACCACCTGTAGTCACCTGCCGCTCCAGGGAGTCTGTCCTTGTTTGCTTTCTGATGCTATGAAAAACTCCATTACCCCTCCTGTCCTATTCATGGGTGATTATGGAGCGAAATCAGGGTGTGGTCTCTGCTTCAGCCTTGAGTTCCTGCCCTGATTTCTGTCTCCCCAATGGCTTGCTCAGCCTGCTCTCTTAGACAGTCTAGGACTTCCTCCTTAGGGGTGGTACTTCCTACTCAGGCTCTCCCGCATCAATGAGTAGTCGAGAATATACCCGAGAGACAGGGCTACAAGTCAGTCTGATGGAGGCAATTCTTTGATTGACGTCTCCTCTTCCCAGTTGACCCTAGTCTGTGTCCTGATGATAAACTAATGCCCTTTTGGTCTCTTCAGGCATCTGCACTCATCTGCAGATACACCGGCATACATATAATTAGAAGATAATAAATCATTTAAAAAGATAATAGCACAAATGTACGTTGCTCAGAATACTTTGAAAGAGTGTCTTTAAAACATGCCAAGTGCACAGGCTCATGATATTTGCATGTTCACTAGCATCAACTTTTGGCCCTTAGTAGAATTCTGAAAATTATATGTCATCTTATCAAGATGTTTACCAATTACGTATGAAGTATTCAACAATCCATATCAAGATGAACCATTTGGAATTGTGTTAGTCCCGGGAGTGCTGAATGAGACATTTGGATATATTCATGTGGATATCGAAACCTTTCTTGAAATGATGTTTATTTTAAGCTGTCTTCGGTGAATATTTCCTTGGGCTGTTCCTTTTTGACATTTACCTTTTCACTTTTTTATGGTTTTGGTCTATCTGTATGGCAGGGTTTGGGACCTGGCACTCTGCTGTACCTAACCCGTTGATGGAAATGTGTGTAATACAGCTTTCCCTTTTAGATATTTGCCGCGCCCTCATTTGACGACAAGATTCTGGAGGTCGTGGCCGTGTTTGACAGCGTGCAGATGGCAGTATCAAGGGTCATCAAGTTGCAGCATCATCGGATAGCGCAGGTTGGCTTCTCAGATCAAAGCTCGCTAGGTTTCTTGGGTCATGGGGCATAGAAGGAAGCTGTTCCGGACGCTTCACTGGTGGCGTCTGTAAAGATACCGGCCTTGTGTCATGTCACGGTCACGGCGCCATAGCAGTGGTCAGGTGTGCTGTCCTGTTCCAAAGAGAGGAGTAAAGCCAAACCCAGAGAATGCGCAGTGCGTCCATTTCCAGGTTGATCTGTGGTCTCAAATAACAAATTGGCTTTATTTCAGTGCCGCACGGTAAAAATCACCATCTTTGGTGACGAGGGCGTGCCAGTGCAGGTGGATGGTGAAGCGTGGGTTCAGCCTCCGGGGATCATCAAAATAGTACACAAAAACAGAGCTCAGATGCTAACGAGAGACAGAGTACGTAACTCTAATTTTAATTTTTAATTATGTGTATACTGGGGGCGGGGGAGGTGTTGTGTATGTGACTGCCGTGCTCACACAAGCCAGAAGGGGGCGCTGGATTCCCCCTGGAGCTGGAGTTACAAGTGGATGTGAGCCTCCTGCTAAGGGGCTGGGTCCTCTGCCAGAGCCTCACATGCCCTCTGTCCTCCAAATGTTCTCCTACAACTTTACAACTTTTTTTTAATTAGAAGTTATGAAAAATAGAAGACATTGACAGGGATTTAAATTACCTCTTAAGTATACCAAGTAGTGTATTTGCAGCAGTTGGCTCACTGTAGTTTTAAATATGAACAAACATTTATTCGGTTTTATTTTAAATTAAGTACTTTTTTTTTTTTTACAATGTTTAGGTTTACCAAGCAGTTGAAGAGCAAGTACATAGAACTCCTAATTCTGTTCCTATGTATTTCTTTCCGTCTACCCTCAGCACACATAAATACCTATTGTTGCTATTTTGTACTTCCTAGTACAGTCTATACACTTGCTAACCTAATAGTATATTATTAACTGCCAGACATTAAGTTAAAGGTGAGACCCACCTTTAATTCCAACACTTGGGAGGCAGAAACTGGTGGCCTTCTTTAGTTCAAAAGCCAGCCTGGTCTATGTAATGAGTTCCAGGCCAGCCAGGGCTATACAATAAGACAGTATCTCACACACACACACACACACACACACACACACACACACACACACACACATTCACACGTTCCTGGATAGCATTGCTCTTCCTGTTGTTTCCCAGTGTTCTACATCTTTCTTCCTTTCTCACCGATAGCCCTGGCAGCCATTGATCTTTCTAACCACGTCTGTGGTTCGGTCTTCCCCCAAACAAGTGTTTTTAGTTAATAGAATAAAGCTGACAGTATTCATACCATCTAGTAAAAGAGTAAAGTTGTGATTGAATACTAGTGGGATAAATAAAGATGGAAGCTTAACCGCTATTAACATGAGTGGTGTAAGCATCTTCACTGGTCATATTACTCGCTCTCTGATGGGATATAATGAAAAACTTAAAAAGCCCCTTTCACCAATTTAATGGGTCCCTAGAGCATAGCAAAGTGCTCCAAGTTTCAGACTCTTTCATTTCATGTACTACCTAGCTATCACATCTCTCTCTGTGTGTGTGTGTGTGTGTGTGTGTGTGTGTGTGTGTGTGTGTGTGTGTGTGTGTGTGTGTATGGTTAGTTATGTTAGTCTGTGAGCTCTGACTTGGCCATTCCTTGACATCCTGGTTTTGACTAGGCCTTTGAAAGCACTCTGAAGTCTTGGGAAGACAAGCAGAAGTGTGACCCCAGCAAGCCAGTTCTTCGGACAAACATGTACATCCATCCCGCAGCCGACCTGGCAACAGAAGAGTTGTCACAGATGCGTCTCTGCTCTCAGGCAGCTGAGGAGCTCATCACTAGGTAAGGAGCTTCTGCTTCAGTTTTGGCTGGGAGAACTCCGGGCTTAGCCAGTTTGTTTTCTTCTCTGATGGAATTTTTGCCGCTTAGGGTCTTAATGCGCGATGTGTTAGCTCCCTCCATGGGCCTCAGCCCTGTCTCGTGGCCTTTATCAGGTCTTCCGCACAAGCTCCCTGTTGTCTACATCTTATACAGCTTGGAAACCTAGGGTAAATTTGCCCTGCCACACAATGCGCTTTTCATTAGTGTTTCTGCACCAGCCATGTACGTGCTGCCCTGTGACTACTCCCTGTGAATGCGATGTTGGAAGAGTTCTGAACATGAGACATGATGCCACAGAAGGTCACGGGACAGAATAAACAGTTGTAGACTCGCTTCAGGCAATACGCTCCAAACACTGAGAGACCACACACAGAAGTTTTCTTTCTAGACACAAAGGGAAGAGATCTTAGAAAAATAAGTTTGATGAATGCCAAAGATTAAAATAAAAAAATCAGCCAGGTGGTGGTGATGGCAGACATCTTAACCCCAGCACTTGGGAGGCAGAAGCTGGCCTGGTCAACACAGTGAGTTCCAGGACAGCCAAGGCTACACAGAGAGATCCTGCCTCAAAAAACAAACAAAAAAGATATAAAATCACTGCAACAGAACTGGATTTCAGATTGGAAGAGAAGCTGTGGCAAGATCTTCAACCCCTCCCCTTAGAGCATGGTTGGAAGACCTAACTCTTAGCCACTAAGTGGAAATGGATTCTCAGCCTGCTTCTAATTGGCTCTGTATGTGTGTGTGTGTGTGTGTATATATATATATATATATATATATATATATATATATATATATATATTCAATCTCTGCAAACCTCCATGCCTTCATCTGCAGGCTTGAGAACGTTTATCGTCATGGGCTGTGTACATTAAACTTTATAATAAGTATAAAACAATTAGCAAGTAGGTGATAAATGTGGTAAGCCATCCCATGCTGTGTTGGCATTTGAAGTCTCAGAGAATGAGACACATTTCTGGACTGGGGTGTAACTGACAGAACAATGGCTTCGGGTGTACAAGGCCCTGGGCTTGACCCCAGCACCATAGTGAACCCACAAGCAAGTGAATGTCTTGTTGCCTTGAAAGCCACACTGTTTGTATGACCTTTCTCACTTCTCAGCACTGTCGTCTCCAGGCAAGGGCAGACTCTTCAGAAGGCTAGTCGTCAGTGATCCTTGCCTTGTTTATCTTGTCTCACTTTACTTCTAGGATTTGCGATGCAGCCACGATTCACTGTCTCCTGGAGCAGGAACTAGCTCACGCGGTGAACGCGTGCTCACATGCCCTGAACAAAGCCAACCCACGCTTCCCGGAGGTGAGGAGTTAATGGTAAATGCTCACTCCACAGATTCTTTTGGTATCTCGCCCCCTGTAGAGTAATGTAGAGACACTCCCTGGGGAAGACAGTAGTGTCTTTCTGTTGCTGTGTTTAAAACACTGTAATCAAAAGCAGCTTACATTTCTCCATCACAGTCTTCATGAAGTTAGCTTGGCAACTCAGGCAGAAACTATGGAGGAATGCTGCTCTTCCTTGCTTTCCACACTCTTCTTCAGTTGCCTTATCCCTCCCAGGACCACAGTGGGCAGGGGCCTCTACATCAACCATCAATCAAGAAAATGCGCCACAGACTTGCCTGCAGGCCAGTCTGATAGAGTCATTTTCACATTTGAGAGGTTTGCTCTTCCCAGAAGACCCTAGTTGTGTCACGTTGACAATCAAAACATCATAGCTTCTTCATGAGTTTCCACAAGAAGCTTACAGCACATTTGTGGCCACAATTTTGTTTGCCTTTTACACACACACACACAGAGCTCAGAAGACAACGTACAAGGAGTTAGTTCTCTCCTTCACCATGTGGCTTCTAGGGATTAAACTCGGATGCCAGGTTGGGTGGCAAACACCTTTACTTGCTGAATCCTCTCATGGGCCAAAGTTTTCCATCTGTTGTCATTTACCTACCTTCCTTCCTTCTTCCTTGTCCTTTACCCTGTCCCTGGATCTTAAAGGACAAATCTAGAAATGACCGGAGGAGCTTGGCTGGAGATGTTTAGTCATTTCCTGGTTGAGCTCTGATACTGTGCTTCACTTTTTGCTGAATTTTAAGTTGGTGCTTCTGTAGTTGTTGATGTGGGTGTCGAGAATGGAGTGGATACGGTGTAACTCTTTGAACATGAACCGCTGTCCAATGGGAGTCTAGGGATAGCTGATACTATTGTTTTATTCTTTTAATTATTCAACTGAAATTACCCGAATTAATGTTCTGGTAAATGTTATTGCTCGTGATTAAAGTTCAAAAATCAGTGTATTTGAAATTAATGAGTGAAAATAGAACTTCAGTTATCTCTTGAAACAGCCTGGAAGGTTAAGGCGCTAAGCCCTCTGCATAGTAGAAAAATCAGCGTATAACCCATGACTCTCCCACAGCTTGACTACTATAATCGTCCGCTGCTGACCAGTAATATTAAAGTCACTTAAACATGTTTTTTTAATTTTAGTTATTTACATTTTATGTGTATATATTTATTTTAATGTATGAGTGTTTACCTGAATGTATGTGTGCACCATATGTATACAGTACCCCTGTTGGCCAGATGAGGGCGTCAGATCCCCTGGGCTGGAGTTACAGATGATTGTGGGCTGCCTGCCATGTGGGTGCTGAAAATTGGACCCAGGCCCTCCGGAAGAGCAGCCGGTGCCTTTCTCTGCCGAGCCACCTCTCCAGCCCCGTAACACAAATTTTACATACTGCATATGGTGGAAGATATTCAGGAATCATGAGAAAGCACTCCTCCTGCCCAGTCCGAGATTAGTTGGGTCACTTAGAATTTTGAGCAGGCACTATCAATATCTGAGCTCACAATAAGCGCAAAAGGAAGGAGCTGAAATTATTATAGTAATCAAGTCCGGTTCATTTCACCAAGCTGTGATAGTGCACTTCATACTTGTGTACTCTCCTCAACTGAGAGTGAGGCACTAGCTGTGTGAGTACGTGAGTACATTTTAAAAGAGCTTTGTTTTACTTTAAACTGTGTGTGTCTGCGTGTTTGTGCGTCTGTCTCGGGATATAGGCAGGTGACTGCAGGTACACCAGGAGGTCGGAAGAGGGCCTTGGATTCTGTGGAGTTCTGGGAGTTGTGAGTCGTCTGACCTGGTTCTAGGAACCGAACTCAGGTCCTGTGAGAACAGCTGGTGCTCTCAGCTGAGGAGACAGCCCCTCCCCTCCACTCTGTGCTGGTTCAGTCTGCGCGTGTGTGTTTTATGTATTCATGACCTATTTAACCTTTTCTTAATTTAGTCCAGTATTTCTTGGCTATGCAGTTCATCTTTAAGATTTTTCAAATGGTCAAAAATCTGTGAAAATAGGCATAGCTGGACCTCCACTATTCAAGCCATGATATGCAAAGATCCCCTGTGTATTCAAATTACATCCCCCTTCAAGAAAGTTCTTTGATTTAACTTTTATATATATATATTGGTTCTAGCACATATGTACCATATATATAGGGGTTGTGATCCCGCGTGTGTATACATGTTAGTTCATTCTCTGATTCTGTGACTTAATTAACAGAGGTAACGATACTAACAAGCCTGTTTTAAAAAAAGTTATTTGTTGCAGAATTTTGGTATCTTTAAAAAAATTCACTTGTAATGAGAATAACATTCACAGACTCTTTTGGTGATGAGATTCTAATTTAATATGGAAATATGTGTATCTTTGTTATTCTTTTCTAGACTCTTACGAGAGACACTGCCACTGAAATAGCGATCAACGTTAAGGCGCTTTATAATGAAACAGAGTCTTTGCTAGTTGGCAGGGTTCCTTTGGTAAGAAAAAGAAATGCCTGAGAGTGGTTCTAGTTTGCTTCTTTGCCTGTGATGCACTGTGACCAAAAGCAAATTAATGAAGAAGGGGATTACTTCATCTTATAACTCCCAGTCATAATCCTCAGTCATAATCCATCACTGAGGAAAGTCAGGGGCAGGATCCCGGAGAGAGGGAGTGAGTTACAGCCGATATAGAGGAACTCAGCTTACTGTCTGTCTTCCATGCTCAAGTTCAACATCCCAGAGTCAGCTGCCTGGGCATGGTGCTGCCCACCGTGGGCTGGACCGTTCTTCATTAATCAGCAATTGAGAAAAGAACCTAGACACAGCACAGGCTAGCCTGATAAAGGAAATTCCTCACTTGAGGCTCCTTTTCCCCATGTGACTCCTGTAGCTAACTGAAATAAAAATCTGAGCCTTGCTTCATTAGAGAACATGTTTTGAGCAGACCTCTGACCTCCATTCTTGGACCTTCCTTTTGGCCAGACTTCTGCCTTCAGGAAAGCAACGCTAAACTGTAGAGTTGTGATTCAGGCTGTCATGTTCTCATGACACCCCTCTCTCGCCGGTCAGCTGTGAGAGATTTCAGCTGTGTAAATAGAGTGGACATTCCTCAGCTAACTCATCCGTGCACAAATTTGGGTGAAATGACAGTCTCAGTCCCCCAGTGTGCAAGTATGATTGGCATGATTGGATTTGCTCTTATGAGCATTGTGTTCCAAGAGCTGTCTCTGTTTTTATTTAACTCAATGTGGTCCTGGGAACCAACTGTTAAGAAAGTGTGAATCTGGATAAAGCCCACAGACCTGGAGCATAAAGATAGTCCTTTCCATAAAAACACCTGAATGGGTTTTGAAAGTTCTAACATTGAGTTTTGTCACCGTCTAGAGTTGGGCATATGGAAAGTCTAATACATTCGCTGTCTTCCCCTTTTTCCTATCCCTTTGAATGATCTCAAAGCAGTTCTTGTCATAGCAGTTTAATCTGTTTGGGCAAATAGAAACCTACATAAAATTATAAAAGCCATTAACATCATAGTTCTTGAAGCGGTGGGCTGGACACCTGGAGCTTGGACTTCCTGCTGCGTGGGACTGTGGTCCAGCAAGATGCTGCCACGGGAATCTCTTTTCTGCTTGAGAAACCCACAGGCTTCCTTGGGGCCAGTAATCTTAGAATCTCCTGGGGAAATGAAGCACACACGTCCCAGGCCACAAGGCGGAGGGCTCCACTCCTGTTGTATAGAACTGGTAGGAAGAAGCATTGGTTACTTGTTGGTAAAGTCAGCAAAGGCCCCTTCTTGGCTATCGTTGACACTGCTTGTGTTAACCAAAATCTTTTATTGCTTTAACAAAATAAGCCTACTAGAAATCCTGTGGGCTGTGATTAAGGCTCCAGATTTCAAACTAAAAATGTACTCTTTTTTGTGTAATTGAAAGACTTATAGAAGCATAACTTTATCCTTAACAACAAAAGTACCTCCTTTACTCTATATATTATATTTAGTGATTATATTATATTAAAACATAACACCCACCTCCATTTCTGTCCTATGATCCTCAAACATAGATGTTTGGTTTGAAATATGTCCCAGTAAATTTTACGCAAACTCTTAACAATAACGATAAGATAAGATAATAGAGTTTATTATATTTAAGAACAACTAAAGTTTATTTTTCATTTTACTTCTAAAACAAATCTGAAATACCATCTAATAACTTTTGTAAGCCATAAATTCTTATACTAAAAGGAAAATGGTCAATGTCATACAATAAGGGTAGAGACTCCTTATTTTTGTTAACTACTGGGAGATACTTTCAGTATCACAGGGAATCCACAACAAAAAGATGCTTATAACAGACAATAATGATACTCTTAGAACTTTCCTTTCTAAAATTCTGTGAACATCGGTGTAGGAACAGCGAAGTTTAAAATAGTCTAGAAAGATACTGGTTAGCGGAAAGAGTCCTCAGAAATGCTCTCCTCACATTGGGCTGCGTCCAACAGAGGAAACTAAGGTGAGTGAAGTCAGTCGCCCTCCCTAACTGCATAGTTAGTAACCATGCCAGGATGAGAACCCCGGCAGCTGCCTTCCAGCTCTGTGCATTGTAGTAACTTCCTCAAATAAGTTATGGTGAATAACAAATGAGAGTTTATTCTCTTTAAAGTACCCACATCTGGTTCCAGATTACTTGCCCTTTGGCTTTTGCCTTTATCCTGATTCTTTGTAATAGTTCTCCATCACAATTTTTTCTGAGATTTATTTTTCCCTTCAACTTGTTCTTTTGATTTTCTAAGAGATGTATGTGTGTGTTTGTGTGTGTGTGCTGCGCTTTTTATATGACAGGTATTTGATTTGTTTTTAAAACTGTTACTTGTTCATGGAACAAAGTCTATATAGGTTATAAGAATTTTGACTTAAGTATGACAGTCACAGGTATGTGCTTGGAAGCAGTGAAGGGGAGTTAGGATGAGGGAGGGGAGGGGATGACGTCCAAGACACACTAAGGACAGTACTTTGGGAGGGGAAATTACTCAGTTGCAGCTGTTATGTGTATGAACTTTGGGACCAGAAGTTAGGACTAAAGCAACCAGCTTGTCAGAAGGAGGAATGCTCAAAGTGGCCCCGTTGTCCTGCGAAGCTGGTCACTGAATCTCGCTGTTTCCCCTTCTCGCCCTGCTTGTGACCAGCAGTTGGAGTCTCCCCACGAAGAGCGGGTGTCCAGTGCCTTACACTCTGTGGAGGTAGAGCTGCAGAAGTTAACGGAGATCCCCTGGCTTTACTACATCCTCCGCCCCAATGAGGACGAGGTGCGTACCGACCAGCCTGTTGACGAATGTAGGCGGTGAGACTTTAGAGTGTGAACTTACCTTTGAAAAAGAGACATTTCAGGGAAATGGATTTTGAATACGTCTTTGAAATGTTTTGTTGCTGAGAGAGAATGGGCCTTTTGGTGAACGTGGGCATTTAGTAGAGTAGTACATGTTCGGTATTTAGAGCCCATTTGCGCTGGCTAGTTTCATGTCAGCTAGACAACGCTAGAGTTGTTTGGGAAGAGGGAACCTCGGTTGAAAAAATGCACCTACCAGATTGTGCTGGTAGGGAAGCCTGTTGGACATTTTCCCAATTAGTGACCTATGAGAAAAGGCTCAGCCCCTTGTTGGGGAAGCCACCGCTGGGTAGATGGTCTGGGTCGTGTTAGAAAGCAGGCTGAGCTAAGCCAGGACAAACAAGCCAGCACCCCTCTGTGGCCTCTGCATCAGCTCCTGCCTCCCGGTTCATGCCCTGTTTGAGTTCCTACCCTGACTCCCCTCAGTGATACACTGTGATACGGAAGCATAAGCTGAAATATAACCGGTTTCCTCTTCAGGTTACTTTCGTTCATGCTGTGTCACTGCAGGAGCAGAAATCCTAATGAGGACACCATTCTTATTTTATACCTGCTAACAGAATTGGGCTTTTCTTCCCCTAACCTCATAAAATAGTTCTTCTTTTGCTTGGTTTTGGCAGGAACCTCCTATGGATTGCACCAAAAGAAACAGCAAAAGCACGGTCTTTCGTATAGTGCCAAAGTTTAAAAAGGAAAAGGCCCAGAAACAGAAAATGAGTTCACAGCCGGGTAGGTGGTCCCATGGTGGGGGAAAAAAATAACTTACTGAAAAGATATTGGTGAGGGGACAGGGAGTGTTCTAGAACTAGGTAGCAGTGAGCATTGCCCAGCATTGTAAATATGCTTAAAGATCGTTGAACTGTATACTTTAGAATAGTTAAAATGGTACGTTGAACCATGAAAGTCATATCATACCCAATAAGTCCCATTATGGTGAGAACCTGTGGTTATAAATGTAAGGAGGAGATGGTGCAGTCACTGAGTTGTTTCTGTCCACTCCAGTTGAGGTAGTGTGTCCATTCCAAGGGGCCTTTATCTTCACAACAGCTGCCTCAGACATCACTGTGTAACTTCATTTTCTTCTCAGACTTAAAGGTCCAGATCGCTTTGCTAAGGAGAGCACAGACATTTTCTCTTGCTCAGCTTGCTAAATATGTTTTTTTCCCACTGAAGTTACGAATCCCCCTTTTCCTGTTTTAAGGACCCCGTCACACCCTTTGATGATGCCATTGTGTGTGCTACTTACGTCCTCAGCAAAGATGGAGCCTTCTGCTTCAGCTACTTTTTCTAGTCCTCTCCTCCTAGAGTTTAGCTGTATGCTGTCTGTGCTGGCACCGTGCGAGTTCTGTGTCTAGCTCTGCCTTTCGTAACGAAATCACTTTATAAATTCTTAGAAGAATTCCATACATTTTAAATTATAAATTTCATAAGTTTTTCTGAGTTAGCCCCGTGGTCTTTATAAAAAGTGATATGAAAGGGATAGCTATTGAGGTGTGTTCAAAAACCATACACAGTGGAGGAAAAAAAAAGTATATTTTTATTATGCTAACTCATGTTGAATAAAAGATTCGAAAGAATCTTTACTGTTATCCATACCAAAAAGTGGCATAGTCAACTAGTCTTGGCCAGAAGTCTGAACAGTTTTTTGAATGACATTGAAGTCATCTGTGGCCATTTATTTTTGTGAAACTATCAATAACAGAGTCAATAGAGGCACCCCTTGAAAGCCAGCAAGATCTTAAGCAGATACTTGTATTAAAAACCAAGCAGCCCAGATCAGATTTCTAACTCTAAGGAGCAGCTGTAGCTGGTTTCTAAATGTTTCACCTGTGGTCTTAAGGAAAGAAAAACATCAGACCTCATTATATTGGTTTTTTTTTTTCATCATCGAGCCTAAGGGTGCAAAATTAATACCCTAGTGCACGTTTTGTGGTTTAGCTGCGAAGCTGGATTACAGCTAAAGGTCAGGTGGCAGGTGGCACTCATCTCTACACAGCCAGGTCCTGTCCATTGCGGTGTGTAACGTGCATGGGGAGGGGGCGGGGAGCTCTGTTGAAGCACCACCTTCCACCTTCCCTTCGCTAGAGCCCACTGCTGTCTGTGTTGCATCTTCTCTGGCTGACCTTTGCTTCATAATGCATCGCGCATGTAGAAATTAAGGGGGTTTTGCTCTTAACTTTGGTAGTTGAGAATTGGGGCACAGAGGAAGTTGCTGCTTGGCTGGATCTGCTCAATTTGGGAGAGTACAAAGAAATCTTCATCCGTCATGACATCAGAGGGGCTGAACTTTTGCATCTGGAAAGACGGGATCTTAAGGTATTTTTTTTCCTTTATTCTTTCTTTCTTTCTTTTTTTTTTTTTTTTTTGGCGCTTCTTTTTGGCTTTTGGAAAATTTCTCGCAATGCAGAATCTCTTCCCGTGTGTGTCCTCCGTCGCAGCACGCTTTCCGCTTGGCTTGCATCATGCGAATGTGCAGTCATCCCACACATTTGCTTGTGGTCTGACTCACTCTCGTGCTTTTCCTGTGAGAGGGTCAGCAGCGTCTTCCTGTCGGGACCACTCTCTGACTCTCATAGCCGAAGCAGAGCATGCACCCCGTAACCATTCCCTGTCCGGTGCGGCTGTTACTGTCCTAACGTTTCCAAGTGGGCTGTACCTCTGCCATCTCACCGTGCTGCAGCTGCATGGATGGTGATGACTGTTGTTGGAAAGACTGAAAACGAATGGAGTACAAGGATAACTAAAAAATTAATATACAATACTAATAAGAAAGCCTTTGTATTGTATGAAACTGTATATGAGACAGCAATGATGATTTCGAGCTCTCTGATTTTGTTGTTTCTAAACTGGACTTTGGAGACTACATGAGTAACTAGACAGTGAATCAAAACTTTTTTCCATGACACATTGTTGATGTCTTATTAGTCTCAAAAAGAAACGTGTTGTTTTCTTAGTAAATGGAACTAAGAAAAAAAAATGCATAGCTGCTTTCTCTGTCATGTATGCCAGAACAGGAAAACCTTTCACTGTCCATGTGCAGCAATTAGAACAGCCAAAGCGAGATTATTCTGTCCTGGGTTTAGGATTAGAATGACGGGAGCTAGAGGAACCACTAGTGAAACCACTATTACACAAGCGCAGGAACCTGTCGTCAGTCCGCAGCACCCATGCCAACAACAGCACAATAAGGCGTGTGGTGTGTGTCTCAAACCTCAGAACTGGGGCTGAGTGTGGTAGGAGAGTTTTCAAGAGTTCTCTGGCCAGCCAATCTAGCCAACGATCTCTAAACTCAGTGAGAGTGAGAGACCCTGTAAAATAAGGCCATGAGTGGTAGAAAAAGACACATGTCAACTTCTGGCTTCCACAGGTATACACACACACACAGAAAACCATGCATAATAGGAGTCTACTATATCATTTTTTTCACCACATGCTGCCATTTTACAATTACAATAAATAACATTGCTGAAACAATCCCTTTCCAACAAATTATGTTCTAGAATGCATAGAGTTATGGCCTTTCTAGCATACTCACATCTCCTGTGTTTTCCTAACATCTGTGAGAACTTGGCCCAAGTGATGGATAGTATAAAGTTCATATTTTTATTAAGGATTTGTTCAGTCCTTTAGCAGAATTAAAGGAGAATACTGTTCCTATCATTGCTAACTGTGATAATAATAAAATAATAGATTAATTATTCTGAGAGTCCTAACTGAGGCAGTTCAGAATACACAGTGTTAGAGCTCCTAAAGCAAAGACCGACCTCAAAACGTGAAATGAACGCATGCACAGAACTGTGGGGCCTTTTTATAGCTAGTGTTTCTGTGGCTTAGCTTCTGGTGAATGAGCAGGTTGCAGTGTTTGTTTGAGTAGCCAGTTGCTGGTTAATGGATTGTACTAGGTTAGCTCCATGTCCTCTTCCTTCTAGAGGTTTACATCATACATATGCTGAACTTGTATGTGTTAAAGTACAAGATGGGAGACATAGTAGAGGGCTAACCTCCCCCACACCCACACAGTGAAAGTTGTATACGGCTGGCTAAAAGGATAACTGAATATCTTCAAAGGAGTCTTTGGCAAAATTATGTCTGCTCATCCAGAGAAACAAAATGTTGGTAATACGGAAGATGATAAATGTAATAAAATAAGCATAGAGGTCTACGGAGATGGAGACTAGGCAGAAATCTAGCCAAATCATTGAGCACCAGGCCCAGAGAGACCCAGCTCAGAAATAAGGTGGAGGGCAACTTAGAAAGACCTGCTGTGTAGATTGTTGGCCTCTGCATGTGTGAACAAACCACACATCCGCCTATAAACATCCTCACACACAAACACGTGCACATCAAAAGTAAACGATGACACAAGTATATGATACCTGCTAAAATGAAAGCTGTATCAAATGTCAAAGCAAATCTCTTATCCTAACCTAACCACTAGAAGACATGAAGATTCTGAATTTGGTCAAAGTAAAGAAACTGTAGCCAGTGCAACTGTGTTACCCTCTAGAAAACATTCCTTTCATTGTACCAAAGCAGTAATCTGAGTAGATTATCAAAGGTGTTTGTGTTTTGGAGAATGCAGTGTTTTGTGGCCTAAAATAAGATACTTAATACTTAAATGTATTTTATAACCAGAATACTATATTAACTAAGTCTAAACGATAAGTCTTCTGCTCAAATAGGAACTCTGAGGTGTAGCAGTTACATATATTTTTCAAAAAAAAAAGTATATATATATTTTTTCTATGTATGTGTATGTGAGGAGTGCATTCTGCACCCCGGTGCCCACAAGGCCTGCAGAAGGCACAGGATACTTGGAGCTAGAGGGACAGGTAGTTGTACGCCTCTTGACATAGGTGCTGGGAACTGAGCTGTTTTCTGAAAAGCGGCAGCTCCTCTCAGTCACTGAGCCATCTCTCCAGGCCCATGAAAATACTCATTTACACCCTAAATTTATTCCACAGACATGGATTTGGGCTTGCCCTCAAGTTTGATATTCATCACATACCCAAGAAATGAGCAATAGCCTTAGGACTAATTTTGTTTACCCAGGTAGAATATGAGAACATTTGTTATTCTGGGTCAGTTAAGTCTGATAAAGAAAATATTACCCTGGAATGAGCTCGAGCTTGAATGGCACTGGCTATGGAAAAGTGGTTTTCGAGAAGGATTTAAATGATGGTTCTTATTACTGCTCTAAATTGTAAGAGAGATAGCGTAGGCTTTTTCCATGTGTGCAGTTTAAACCAGTTTCATCTGCTTCATTTATAAGTTTAAAAATAAATCCAGCCCCTACATTATAGAATGGAGTGAACTTTCTGAGAACATTTCCTTTAAGTCAGCTATAGTTAAATTTGCAGGGTGGAGGGGTGGTGGGTGTCAGGCAAGATAGGAGAGAAAAACAGGAGAATCACTGAGAAGCACTGGGACCAGCCAGCCTGGGATGATTTGCCAAGTTACTTCAGCAGCAAGAGAGACTGGGCCTCAAAAACCAGTTCCCAAAAGTGGGCCTCTGGCCTCCATATGGTCACTGTGACCTGTGTATGACCAGACTCATACATGTGTGTGACACATACACACACACACACACACACACACACACACACAGGATGCATCCATTTTCTGTTCCTAGCACCTACATAGCAGCTAACAATCACCTGAGGATCTGATGCCCTCTTCTAGCTTCTCAGGCTCCTCCTGTACACAAATGTTCCACATTAACTCACACAGGTCCACACACACACATAAACTGTTAAAAAATTAAAGCCCAAAATAAATCTAATAATGCTTGGAATTATACATTCTCAAGAGTCTAATGTAGGTTAACTGAACAATTTCCCTGTTGGTTTCACGCACACACTTAACCCACGGGCCATCAATGATTGCATTTCTGAAAGCAAAGATAGTTTTTGGTGTTTAACTCAAGAACCTATCTTCAAGATTGGCTCACGTCATTTTACACTTCCTGCCCATTTTAACCACAGTATCTCAGTGGTTCGAGTTTTATAAATCAAAGTTTTACTTAAACTATGCAGAGGACTTTGAGTCATTTGAATGAACTGTGTTGAAATATTCTGACCAGTAGCTGTCTCTCTGGGCAGTTCCAATGCCGGTACAGTGACTGGTTGAAAAACACTTTTTATGGAATGTCCCATGGGGAGAAAAGATAGCTTTTTAATTTTAAATACTTATTTGGAAATAATTTTGACTGTTAAAATCCAATCAACTTGGAGTCATGTCGTGTTGACTGTCTTGCTGGCGATGAAATGTCAGCGTGGAGGGCTGTTCCTGAGCCTACCGGTCACCACTGCTTATGGCTGTAGCACAGGGTGTAGTTCTCCAGGAAAGGACTTCTTAGCTCATGCCTCTCTGGGAAGATGAGTGGAGACCCTTGCAGAGATTACAACTTGGTTTCACTACACTCAACTTACGAATAAATAGCAGCTTATAAAAGTTTGTTTTTCTTATCCAACAGAAAAGGCTGGGCTCAGTCCAAGACTGACCCGTGGCATCACCAATCCTGACTCTCTGGTCAGCTTGCTGCCGGTCAGATCGAAGTAGGAGGGAAAAGGCCAAGGACTGCTAGGTGCAGTTCTGACATTAATCTTTCCTTTCATCTCCTGTTAGCCAGATTTTAGCTCTTCACAAAACAAGACCCTCTCCCGCTTTCTTTGTCAAAGTTTTGGCCTAAGATATACTCACTAAGCAAAGCTGCTCAAAGGGGTCTGACTGAACCAGGAAAAACCTCTTTTTGACCTTTTGCTCTTACTTTGCATATGACAGTTGCAACTTCAGCAGCCATATGGCCTTAACCACTGATGGCATGGATCATTAAGTCCCAGCACCACCCAAATAACAGTGTAGCACATAGCCAATCTCCTTGATGCTTATGTCCATACAAAAACCCACATGTAGGCATTTATGTCACTTGTAATTTTGAAACCTCAGAGGAAAGCTAGCTGTCCTTCGGTAAATGGAGCCTGCTCTAGAAGCAGCTTTCTGTTTCTACCGCCGAACATCCTCTGTGTTTATTAATCATTTATCACTGGTTGTGTGAAAGTGGTGTTCTTTTTCTGGTCTTTCTATTAACATCTCCACTGAATCCTAAACAGCATGGCCCTTAAAAATCAGAGAACTGTCTAAATTTTAAATGCATGTGACTTTTTCTCAGTTTGCGTGTGTATTATTTACCCAACAAATATATTTAAAGTAACATAAAAAGTTTAATTATTGATAGTGTAAAGAGAATACTTTCTTATGGAAATAGTGATGTTGACCATGCTGTAAACTATAAGGAGTTTTAAAGTTTCAAAGTAATTTTTGAATAAAATTAAAGTCTCAAAAAGAAAAAAAAACTACTTAATCAGATATTCCCATCAAATCAGGACGACTGATGTAATTACAAAGAAGGGTACAATTTAAATCGTAGGTACTGGGTACTAGTATCTTCCTCTGTGATTAAACCTCACTCTTTTTTCTCCCCAAAGCCTGGATCTCATGTAGCTCAGGCTGGTCTCAAACTTGCTATGTAGCCAAGGATGACCTTGAAATCATTATCCATCAACCTCTCTGTCTTCTAAATTCTGGTCTGGCAGGCCTCAATTTTAAATTTAATATGGCACAAGATATAAATAAAGCACAAGATCTGGCTGTGGTGGCACATAATACCAAAGATTGAGAAGCTGAGACAGGAGGATCACTAAGAGTTCAAGAACAGTCTAGACAAGATAGCAGAACCGTGTTTACAAAAGGGAAAGAAAGAGGGGAGGAGGGGAACTACACACGTGTGTGTGTGTGTGTGTGTGTGCGTGTGTGTACATGGTTAAAAACATGTTCCTTAAAAGTCCTGTTGTCCTCCATCATTTGCTTCACATCACAAGAGCCTGTCTTAAAAAAAAAAAAAACGGAGGAAGAAACCGTATTAATTTTGACTCTTAAACACTTTCCCTAGATGTACAGAATTCATCATAATATCACATTTAAGAGGAGTTTGTTTGGGGTATTCTTTTTATTCACTGGTCATTTTTTTGAGTATCAAACTATTTTTGTTTTATTAACTTAGTTTTCTAGCTATTACTTCCAGAACCATTGAATATAAAACGTTAATAAAATGAAGTAAATGCTAATTATGCTAATTACTAGTTGAATTTTAATTTCGCGTTTTCCTTTTGGTGAACTTGTCTTCCCTCTCTCTCTTTCTTCCTATTATTACTGTTATCCTTTCTATCTTTTTCTTTAATTAAAATTTTTTTCTCATATGTTTTTTTAGGACCTGGGGATACCGAAAGTGGGTCATATGAAGCGAATTCTCCAGGGAATTAAAGAGCTTGAAAGGAACCCTCCCCACTGGGTCTGAGGCGTGGTCACACTGGTGCTATCTCTGGGAAGAGAGGTCCTCGCCACTCCGTGCAGAGCTCTTGGAAGCCTCTGGCTGTTCTTGTGACTGACTGTGTAGAGATCGCCTCTGGAGCGCCTCTCTGGATCGATGTTTTGCTGTGGGTGAAAGTTCTGTGAGGTATTAGAAAATAATTTTTGTGCCAAAAGAAAAAAAGAAATCATTCCACAAAGCCATTTTCTCATTGTGCAAACCTGACATTCTAGAAAATTCTCACAGCGGTGAAAGACGGTCTAAAACGGTGGAATTTCTTGCCCCTCATTCTCCTTGGATCTGGGCTGGCTGGAGATCCTTATGTTCACCTCCAGCTGCTAACAGTGAGCCGCTGGAACTTCTCAGGCTTCAATAGCGAAGGCATTGGCTCCTTCCAGTTAGGAGATAAGAGATAGGGATTGTGTTTTGAGTTTTTCACCCTAAGATCCAGTATCCACTGGTCAAAGAATACGGTGAGACCAACCCATCACATACTATGAATGATTCAGGTTGAATGCACGATGTTCCTGCCTGACTTGTCTTTTTCTTGCATGTCATATATTGTTATTATAATATTTCAATAGCTTTAATGTCTATTATAGTGAAATTTAATTTATTACCACCTAGCTACCCAAGCACTTTTTGGTTGGTTCAGGGCACTTTTCTTCAGTATGGACATTTGAGTAAATTATTCTATACCTAAGACTCTGTGAACATTCGTCTGTGCCATGATCAACAGATAATATGCATCTTATGCAAACCAAATTATTTGCCTATCCCAAACCATGGGTGTGTGCATAAACGAATTATTGGGCATTTTCATAAGCTTATTTGTTCTGTTGCCTAACAAAACTTATTGCAACTTTCCAAACCCAAATCTCACATTTGTCCCCATTTTTTTTTCCATTTCAGTTTAGTAACCATTTTAAATTTTTGCTTGAGTTTGTAAGATTGTGGACATGTAGGAATTTTGCAAGGTCTCAGTTGAGACTTGTACACTGAGTTATCTGGACTAGCTGAAGTTATCATTTACAGGAACTCCCCGATGGAAGAAATTTAATTTTATTTCTTAAGGGCTTTTGTATTATTATCTCACATACATTTTGATAGTCTATCAGGTAGATATTGTTTTCCTTTTTCTAAACCATTATATGTCAGTGTTGCTCAATAGAATTATCAAGTATTTGAGAGCCAAAGGTATACATGTCAAAAAAGTAAAAATTATCTTTGTATGTGTTTTCTGGTCACTGTATGCCAAAAATTAATTGTACTATTTGAAAGTTCTATAGGTAAGAGAAGCAAGCAGGTTGCTGACCCCATGGAAACGGTTTTGATCAAGCAATCTGCTAGATGCTCAGATACATGTGCACATATATGCCATATACCTTTACCTGCATGTATGCACTTATTGACATATTGTCTTGAGATATAGTATCCCTTCTTTCTTACTTGGGTATTTACTAGTTAAAAGAAAAAGAAAAAGGAAACAACAAAATTTAGATACCTTAAAGATAAATGAGCGCCAGGCCTGAATTTCAATGGCAGAGTTTTTGCCTAGGAAAGTCGGGGCCTTGGCTCTACCATAGCAGAGCAAATCCAGAGGAACTAACAGACAAACCCTGACCATATAAGTAAGTCTGTCTATATGTTTTACCTAAGTTGTGCATGATGGAAACTTTCCAAGGATAATTCCTATCAAGGCTTTTGAGCTGATAATAAGCCAGTCACTTAGTGATTTTTAATGTTGAGCTTCACACCTCTAAAGTTCCTTTTATATCCCCCCTGGTGGGTCCCTTGCCAACATTTCCTGTGAAACAGGATGTCCCAGAGATCTCCCCAGGTCGTTATTCAGGAGAAACGGGTAGGGAGGAGACTTCAGTATAAAGAGTGTATTAATATAAAAATCATTATTGTGTTTTCACCTCCCAAATACATGTATCAACAGGAAGAGACTCTCTAATGGCTGCTGCCTTAGGGTGGGCAATGATTGGCTTGTTGTTGTTGCTGTTGTTTGGTCATCTTTTCAATTCCCACTAATACCTTTTTGTATCCTATAAAATCCAGACTCATGGAAAACTTAATTAAGTAGAATGGCTTTGGGGTTGTCACTTTCAGATGACAATTTAGATGAGAGGTTTGTCTGGTGTGAGCATTTTTCTGTGTAATCTGTGCCTTCATGAGTCTGGGCTGGACTCCAGTGAGCTCTGACTCCTGTGTGCCAGCAGTGTCCTCTCACAGACTCCTTCAGCCTCTACTAGTGTTACAGAGAAACTATCTTATTCTACATGGGGCTCCGAAATGAGGAAATTAGGCATTGCCCCTCACTGGGATCCAGTCACATCTGGAGAGTGAGTGGTGCTCACATGTGCACTGACTGCAGCTTGCTCTTCTCTCTTCTGGAGTATTTCATGTTCACTTTTTTCCTTTCCTGGAAGAAGAGGAACAGAATCAGGTTTAGGTAAAACTCCAGGCAACTGGCCGTTTCTCACTCATGTCCGCTCAAATTCTCAATGTTTTCTGTTCTCCTTTCTCCCTCAGTTACTCCATGGCAAAAATGTTGGGGGAACTAGATTTTCAGCTTGCTATATCACTGAAGTGAATTAATGGCGTAGATCATGTGGAGACGTACTGCTGTGGTTGAGAAGAGACAAACAGTGGATGTCCAGATCTGTGCTGTCCGCTATTTTAACCACTGAACACCCATGGCTATTAAATTAAGCTTATTCTTACTAGAAACCCCATTTATCAGTTGTGCTACCTACATTTTGAGTGCCCTGTAACCACAGATGTAGAACATTTCCACCATTGCAGAGATGTTTCATTTGACTGCTCCTCAAAATGTGGGTCCAAGGGCCATCAGCATTAATGTTGTCTGAGAGCTTGCAAAAATGCAGAATCCGGGAACTGACAAGATGGTTCAGCAGGATGTGACAACAGGTTTGATACCAGATGCCATCTAAAAGGGGAAGGAGAAACATTATAGACTTGTCTCTGACCCCCATATACCCACCATGGTGTACTCGCCCACCTATGGCCTGTACACACACACATACACAATAATAAATAGGTAAAAAGTTTAAAAGCAGAACCTCAGGTCCACTCCAGGTCTGCTGAATCCAAATCTTCCTTTTAGTCAGATTCCTTGGATCTCCCCATCCCTTGGGGACTTTTAAGATTCCACAGACCCACACTTGGCTCACTTTGATCTTCCTGTGGTATCTTCAGTTGCTCTTGACTTAATTAACACTGAACATTTCAGTGTCAGTAGATTATCCCATTGACACAGTTCGTGCTTGAAGGCACACACATTAAATGAATCATTAGATATACAAAAGAAAAAAAGAAAGAAAGCACATCGGAATGATTACAAGAACAGTGAATGTGTCATTTGAACTCTGAAAGCAGACATGGTTTTCTAGATTTGGATCTCTTTGTCTTACGCTAACTTACATTAGTTTTCACATGGTTCATAATCCCTTAAAAATAGTTCCTGAAAAAAACTGTATGTTCTTGGCCTTCAAATTCAAATTCATTCTTTGAGATCTTTTCCCAGTGATTTGTGAGGAATCTGTCCCTTAATTACTTTTATATTTTGATATAAATTGCCCAAACATAACTTCCTAACTTCTTTGATATATAAGATCTTACTACTTTTGACTTCATGGGTTATTTTGACATCAATTGACAAGCTATGAAATGAAAAACTATAGACGAGCCCTCTATACATCACTGCTAAAGTAAATCATTTCCACCTGTAACCGAACTAGAGTACATAGTGAACTTTCATGTTCCAAGGATAAATTCTTTAGGGACATCAATTTTAATTTAGCTGTAAAAATCAATTCCCTTTTCAACTCTGACAACTGGAGTATTTTCTTGGCTCTCAAAAGACACATTCTCTGTCTGAAGTTGATTAGATAGTCTGGCTAGTGGGGACTGCTTTGCTGGTGGAACCGCTGGCTAGTGGGACTTCCTTGATAGTGGGACTGCTTTGTTGGTGGAAATGCTGGCTGGTGGGACTGCTTTGCTGGTGGAACCGCTGGCTAGTGGGACTTCCTTGATAGTGGAACTGCTTTGTTGGTGGAAATGCTGGCTGGTGGGACTGCTTTGCTGGTGGAACCACTCGATAGTGGGACTGTTTTGCTGGTGGAACCACTGGCTAGTGGACTGCTTTGCCAGTCGCTCTCACAACGTGGGTGCTTGGTCTCCTCTTTTCATTGCCTCACCCCAAGGGTAGCCAGACCTTCCTCTCCCTTGTTTCTGCTGTAACATCCCTCAGTTGACTTTTCTGTCACAGTCTCTGTCACCCCGGTAATAATACGTTAGCAATAGGATTCCTTCGCAAAGAAGCAACTAGAACTTTTAGAGGGTGGTAATTGGTGTTTTTTTTTTAATAGTAAGCAAAGCGTTATTTTTTATTATTATTATTATTTCCCAGGTTTTGTTTAGAGATGTTTATGTTGGAAGAAAATATATAAAGATTTGTTGATATAGAGAACAGAGAGTTAAAGACAGCTGGACTGTATCTACTTTTTGTATAGTTCTCTCTGTTATTTCCAAGTAAAGAAATTAAACAGAGTAACCAAGACTACATTAACTCAGTAACAATGCTTAACATAGACTCCACATTATCTATTATAGGTGAACAACTTACTTACTTTAAGTTATATTTACATTATTTAATATACTCCTAATTTTTTGGACTTCCAAGTTTTAGTTGGAAAAAAAACCCAGCCACAGCTTAAAATTATTTAAAAACCCACCTAAAAATACTCCTTTTACAAGTTACTCATGTATAAGACTTTGTAAATAGCCTGGGCATTTCATGCTATGTACATTTCACGAGTAAGTTCATCAAACCCATGAGAACACAGGGTTGCTTAAAATGCATTAAAATGAAGACATTTCATACTCAACGGATGCTATGAAAGTAGGCTAGTGCAGCTAAATATATAAGCAAACAAGGAAGGAGAGTATGCTCTGTGAACCTTGATATTCTATTGCACTGTAGTTCACGCAGCTTAGCCCTTTCTACTTCTAGATTTCTGAGAACACAGGCAGCTGAAGGCTGCTCACAGTGCTGATAGCTGATGGCTAGTTCTGTGAAAGGTTTGGGTATTTATAACACCCAATTTTGTAAGTTATATATTGTATACTGAAGATGACTAATACATTGGAATAATATATTTATCTAGCGCTGGTAAATATAAAAATTATTTTCAAACCTTCAAGTAAATTACATTGACTTTTTGCTTTAAATGAGATAAAAAGTCATGTGTATGTTTGAATCTCTATTTGTACAATAGCTTTCTCCTTTTACTGGTGTTATTAATTTTCGTATTACAATTTTTCTTACCTTTTTATACCAAAAGAATTATCATGCTGGTTATTCAAACTTGCCAAGATGTATTTGAGTTTGCAAGACTTGGCAGACAAGATATTTAATAACAAGCAGAAACAAAGCTTTGTATATTTTGTGGCTTTCGGGGCAAGAATTGTACCTTTGATTTTCCTCTCTGCGGGACAGTGCTGACGTCAGCATTGTCCCTTAAGGCAGTATTATGTAGGACCAGTTGTATAAATCAGTGCCCTTATTTATTATGTTGTGAAATGTACTCTTTATACAGAATACATATTCTACTCCTTTCATTTTTACTGCTGTTGCCGGAAGTGTAATAACTCTGTTAATAGCTGACTTATATACTTGAAATGCTCATTTCTGTCAAACAGATGCCCGGTGTTTTCCTTCTAAAAACAAAAACAAACAAACAAAAAAAAAACAAATATATTTTCTTTCCTGTCTGTGGTAACTGAGTTGTAGTTAACATCATAGGAACTTTCCTACAAAATGATTTTTATATCTAAAAAGACACAATATAGAAAGAAAGCACTAAAATGAATAATGAAGTCAGCAGCTCCATTATGCTCTGTTTTACCCAATATAAGTTATGTTTTCAATATGCAACTTTTTATTGTGGTGGATTGTTTTTTTCCTGGTAGGGACATATCTGTGTTTGCACTGGCCAGTGTGGCATTCTGATAAGCGTTGAATCTTGAATCCTCCCAAAGATTTCATACCTCTAATGTTTAGCCCTTGGTTCCAAAGTCTGTGTTTGAAACCTGTTTCCTGGCTTTGTGCTTTCCTGCAAATGGAACCCACGGTGGGTAACTGCTTATTTCTATCAAGTAACCAGAAAGTTTAACTAATTTCATTATTTCTATTTGGATGTATTCTTGACTCAAGTTTAAAAACTTAAACATTTAAAATGCAGTTGCACAACATACCATGCAAAATAATATCACTTATTTTCGAAGAAGGAAGGAAAAGCCAATGAATGTTGTAAAGCAATCGCTTTAATCCCTAACTCCAACTGTTTCTCTTCTGTTTTATGAGGTAAACAGCAGGTGAACTGTGAGCCATTTAAACCCACTAGGAGATTAAGAAGTAATTTGATTTTAATGGCAGAGCTTTACATTTCACTGTCATACATGCATTTATTGAGGATAGAAAAAAATGAGAATATGTTAGAAACCTAGATATTATAGGAACCTGAGGCAGTTTGGCAAGGCCCAGGAACAGAGAGTCTAAACGTACATCTTTCGCTTTGTGTCATAGAGGGGCAGAGCACATGTGAAATGTATGACGTGGCGGGCACTGCACCCAGGAAGTGCTCCTCTGCTCAGGTCTGAAGTCCTGCCTAGAAGCTAGCTAATTAACTCTCCAGGGAGCCGACCTTACTGCAGGCATTTACAGGTCAGTTAAGACGGCAAGTGTGGTGAGCTCACCCCTTAGACATTTAGAACAGCTCCTGCACAAGTTCATTCACCGGTCACAGGTACCTGTGCCTTCTCAGCTCTGCAACAGACATGGGCACGTCCCTTTAAAGGACACGGTAAGGGTCACTCCATCCACATGATGAACACCAAAGACACTTTTCATGAATTCGCTGAGCCTTGAAATGTGTTAGCTGGGATACATCTTCCTTTATTTGAGACAATACTTGTCTTTCCCATTTACAGTATTTACATAGAATTGACCTCTTGGCTCTGAAGAGGCTTATTTGGTTTTACCTTGTCACTGGTTCATTGTGTCTATTGTACAACTAACATATTTTGGTACCTTGGGTTCCCAGTTCAAAAACTTGCCCGACACTGCCAGTTACAAGTAATCAATCATTTTTCTACTATAAGAAAGGACAGATATCCGTGTGAATCCTACCTAATTACCTTTTTTTTTTGCCAATGACAGTTTAAATATAAAGAAAGGCATCTCAGTTATAACATGAAAAAGAAATATCTAATCTGGCAACCCTTGTTAGAGATAAAAGTGAAGACAAGTGTCTAGAGTAATAGAGTACTTGTGCTGCAAGTGTGAAGCCCTGGATCAATCCCAACATTGTAAGGAAAAAAAAAGAAAGAAAGTGAAGTTGAATGAGTAACACCTGTCCAGACAGGCCGTGGGTCTTTTAATCTGTGTGTTACTCATTTCAGCGAGGAAAGAACTTCTGAAATCTTCAAACAGTTAAGGTAGTCTCCAGTTTTCCGTGCTCACGTTAAGTGGCTATTTTATTGAGCTGAATCTAGTCTTCAGCCAAGGCCCTCGCAGCTTTCTGTAGAGTAACTGCCCCAAGACACGCCACAGCCGCCTAGAAGTGGAGCAGGATTCCCTGTCGGCTTTCCCCCTGTGATGTGACCTTTTTGATACTTAAGCACCATCCAAAAAAAAAAAAAAAAAAAGAAAAATAAAAAAAAAAGTCATCTCTGATCTAGAGCATGGCTTCCTCCCTGCATTCCCTGTCTTGGAATGGTATTCCGTTGTGCAGCGCACTCCAAAAACACCCCACAGAGAAACAAGCAGATGTTGTCCTGGTTATTGCCACGATGGAAATCCAGGACTGCTGGAGGGAAAGTCGTTAGAAATCGGGCTGTAACCGCAGTTGAAGAAGTGGGAGCTTTTTTTCTCATGACACTCCGACCTAGCCACTAGCGGGCTCTTCATTTGATTTTAGTCAATCAGCAAAGAAGAAGAAGCTGTGCCATCTGATTCTGCTCTGAAGGGTTCTTTGTCAAATCTGGCAATTATTGTACCATAGCTTAGTAACTCAGAGCCCTTGCGGCATTCCTCTCCCAATATTGGAATTCCAAGAAAGAAAACACCATATGACACAAGGAAAAAGACTAAATTGGAAAATTCATCTGCATGTTTTGTTTGTTTTGAGTCTATTTGAATTTTTGAGATATGGTCTTAACATGTGGCCCTATTCAAACTCACTATGTAGCTCAAGGTAGCCTCAACTTGTAATCCTTTACCATAGCCTCCCTATAGCATGTTTTTGTTATTTGTCTAGCATAATAATGACAACTTACCTTTCAGGATGACAGATCTCTATGAGATTACTGTAGAATGAATTAGCACATTGACTGGGAGAGTTGATTTTGCTGGGGATTTGTTTCCACAGTGACCTGCCATAGAGAGGACCCTAATATAACTCCATTTCAGCACTTGTCCTGTTCCAGGAGTCAGCTGCTGGCACCGGTGTTTGGTGTGCAAACGAGAAAAGCCCTGGTACCCATAGCTCTTTTGTTCCTTCAACTTTTACTTGAAAAGCCTGCAGAAAGATTACACAGTGTTTATGACATTATGTAAATTATGTTTTTCTGATGAGAAATTTATAATCTAAAATATGGAACAAAACAAATGCTTCATGCTAATGGAGGTTTGGATTACACAAGTAAATTATTTTAAAGGGTTTTTTTTTTTTTTGGTTTTCATGCAGTTGTGTATTCCTTTTTTTTACCATATCAAAAATTCAAATGGCATCTTGAGTTCTGTGTCTTCTTGTTTGCGGTAAAGTAGTTCCACTGCCTTGGCTAAGTCTTTACCATTTTTTTCTTTCCTGTCCTTTTGCTCATTCTTCAGGAACTCAGTTTTCTACTTCCATTCTCTCTTCCCAGAGTACAGAGATGCAAATTGCCTCTGTCTTCTCTTTGCTGCAAGTCACTGAGTAGGAACATAGATGAGAGTCTCTAGGACTTTGCCCGAAGAATGTCTAACTGAGCACCATGCGAGGGAGCAAAGGGCCAGTCAGTGATTCCAGGACTGCCTACCTGCCACCCTGTAGGCACCCCCTGTCCTTCTAACCTTTCTAACCCAGGACTGTAGAACAGCCGTGAGGGGGGGGGGTGTTAGTACCTTGGCATGATGACACGCCACAGGTCAGCTCATCCAACAAACAGTGCAAATTCACTGTTCTGTGCACAACTGTTGGGTGGCCACCAGCTTGCACTGCTTTTGCTTCAGCTGTCCTACGACATGCTTTCGCTGGTTGTTTCTGTTGGTGTTTAATCCATCTCAATGATAAGAACCTTCAGCCTAATATTTCATCCATATTTCATGTACATTCCAAGTTTTTCTGTTGATATCATATTCAGTTACACACACACACAAACCCCTCACTGAATTTTTCTATTTTTGTAGTCCCAGAGTCTAGCTAGCACATAATAGGAGTTTGACAAATGTTTTTGAATTATATTTTTATACTGTCACAACTAAAAGCTCAGAACACCTTGAAAATCTTGTGTTTGCAAGGACGCACTCCCCCCCCCCTTGCAGATAGGCAGAACGTCAACAGACAAAAGCAATTGTTTTGTCAAGGATCATCATTTGATAATCACGTTTCTTTACGTCAGAAAAAAAATCACCAGATCTGAATTCTTGTTTCTGGAAGTGAGACATAAATTTCAACATCACTGCTAAAATCTTGCTTGTAAGTCATACAGTTGCCCTACAGATTGACTTTCTGTTCTATACACTCACTATTTATAGTCTTCATAGACAAATATATATGTATATATTAATTATGAGAGTTGGAAAGGAATAAAAAAACAATAAGGAGGTGAAATCCTTAAACAGTATTTATCCAAGAAGACACATAAAATTTGTATGAGTTTGGACCATTTTTTGTTAATGACTATGATATCACAAACATAGGAAGATCTGACTGTCATCACCCTTACAAAACATAAAAATTTGCTGTTACCTATGGGCCTGCTTTCTTTTATGAATCTCTTAAGCCATTCTACCATGTCCCCCAAATAATGATAAAAGTTAGCATGGTGCTCTTTAAGTTTCTTTAATGAACACTAGTCAATTGTGTAATAATGGTAGAGAGCTGTCCACTAGACACTTGGAGGACTGTCCCTACCTGCTGTCACTCAGATGCTGAGGACACAAACAGGTAAGATAAGCAGAACTCTTGTCTGAGAGAGTTTAAATTTGTTCTCAAATTGCTCTTGCTAAAGTCTTGTTTAAGGAATTAGGAAGGCTTTAAAACACGCAAACAAAGAAAAGCAGTTTCTTCTCCCAGTCAAGACTCCTTCTACCCCACCACCCTCTGAAACTAACCGGATCTGAGTAATCAAGAAGCAGTCTCATCTCTGTTTCCACAACTGTTGTATTTTCGTGTCAGCCGTAGTTTGGGCCTTTGCTGATCAAGAGTGTGCCTCCTCAATCCTGTATTATGCTACTTCCGCTCCTAGAGGGCTGTGCTGAACTCAAGCGTCTGCTTCACAGAACAGACGTAAATCTCAGGTTTATTTGGGGAAGGCAGAAATTCGTGACATTTGTAGCAGAATATATGAGGTGACTTTTCAGACCCACAGGAGAGGATGGAGGTCATACAGCGATGCCTTCTAGCAGATCGGGAACTCCGTTTGAAACTGTGGGTTCGTGTTAGCACCCTAGACATCCTTAATGGAGAGTAGGAAGTAATGACATTTAACAGTAGCATACTTAGCTCAGCATATAGTAATATACTAGTATTTGTATGCCGCAAGGTTCTGATATGTAGATCAAACAGCAAACATGAGTTATGATATTGACTTCTGAATATTTATTGATGGATAGGCTATAGGTTTCCTTTGGGAGAATGAAGAAATAAACTGTCTTTATCTTTACTATCAGTAAGGCCGGGGGGAGGGGGCTTTGCAGGTTTGTATTTTCACATTTCAATAAGTATATCTTGAAATCACTGTTTCCCAACATATAAAATGCCAACCATTTCTGTGTCCCTTAGCAAAAGAAAGGTCTCAATTTGAAAACGTTTATGCTTAGTTCAACTTTGTAGAAGGTCCACATAAGAAGGGCCTTCCGCTTGGCCCTGTAGCTTTCTACCCAGCACACGCACATCTCAGTAATGATAATCAGAACTTATTTTCCTCCTGCTGTCATCATGGTTAAAACCTAACAGTGTAGTTCCTTCTCCTCCTTATATTGCAAAAGATAGTTTTATTTTAGTCTTGCCATATTTGTAGCTAACATTGTACTACATTTTGGTAGTCTGTTTTGAAGCTAAATACTTGTATCTAAAAGATGCAGACAAAGTCTGCCTATTTATTACACAGTGGGCTCTGTTTGCTACAGAAAAGAGTGAAACTTTTACCAGCTTAGCACACTTGCCATTGAAATGTACCTGACAGAGCGGAGGTTACAACTTTGGCTCTAATTACTTTTAATAATGATAAAACGTGAGTTTTGTTTGTTTACATGCTGTTTACAATGGCATAATTTTTAAAATCTATATGACAATTGAGATATTTATTGCATACTATTTTAAAGATGTTTTAATGTGTTTTCACCTTTGGAATATATTGTTACATTTCCTTGTACAGATAATTTGGGTGGCTTTGTTAATGTAGCTAATAATTTTTATGACTACTAAGTGACCAGTTTCGGTGCCTTCTATTGTGGGGTGCATGACTCTGTATTTATTGTAAGGAAGTCATTGATGTGTGTATTTTTGTACTTTGCTGAGAGTAATGGTTGGTGTACATGATGATGAGAGATGTCTTTCCCAAAGGGCACTGCCTTCAGATTGACCTTCTCAAATAAATAAAAAAAACTGCATTTGAAGGTGTGTAGTCTGTGCTCTTTCTAGAAGGAAGTCATTGAGATGATGGTAAGAAAAATACAAAGTGGTCCTTTGTGCCTTTAACCATGCTTCTCCCCTCCCCCCGCACACACACACACACATCTTGAAAACCAATAATAGTCTAGAAGGTATCAAAACCAGGATGCTGGGGCTGGAGAGATGGATGGCTCAGAGGTTAAGAACATTGGGTGTTCTTCCAAAGGTCCTGAGTTCAGTTCCCAGCAACTACACATGGCTCACAACCATCTATAGTGAGATATGGTGCCCTCTTCTGGTGCACAGGCACATATGCAGGCAGAATGCTACATAAATAAATAAACCTTAAAAAACAGGATGCTGGTACTGGTACCGTCAAGGTGCTCAGCAGTTGAGCCACCCCGAGGACCACACGTGGCTTCTCTTTCTGCTCATTTATGAATACAACTTTTGCTGGGCCTTCTTCACCCACCTTGCAGTTCCAAGCAACTGTTATTTAATCTATCTCCTCAAAACTTGCATTATTTCAAGTATGTCATGTTAGTGGAATTATATATAGTTCATGACTTTATGTGATTTTCCCCCCAAGATACATCCAAATCAATGTACATATTAGTGTGGGGTTTTGTTCTTTAATTTCTTTATTGATGGATAATATTCTATGTGGTAGAGTTATTAATGTTAAAAACACAATTTGGTTTACCCCTACAGAAATAAGCCCTTGACGTTTCCAGTGTGGGGGCTGGAAAGGTGATTCTGCAATTAAGAGCACTTGGTTCGAGATCAGGGAGGATGGAGTTAAAGTTCCAGCACTTTAGAGCAAGCCTGAGCATCCTGCCCACGCCTCTCATCCCACCTCCGAGGAAGCTTGCTGGCATTCATTGTAGCTGAGAAAATGTGACCCTGATTCACAATGAGTGACTCAAAAGAAATAGCTGCAGAAATAGCTGAAGACTCCATGGAGACCCTTCTTCTGGCCTCAGCATGCACACATACCTGTGCGTGTACACTGTCTGCACAAACAGAAACAAATATTTGTAAAAAGAAAGCAAAACATCACAGGGGGGAAGATACTGTAGTGCGACTAGGACACACCTACAGGGAGAAGCGAAAAATGAACATGGAGTATGTGGGTGTGGAAATTGTCGGGGTTTGGCCCCATAACAATAGTGGGTAAAATGAACTTGAGAAGGGCGGGGGACAGGGCAATCAGAGGGCGCTGAGGTCAGTTTTAGTGTAATGGAATGCCCAGCAGGGAACAATAAAGAATACTTCATTGTGGTGGCCTGGACTTGGAACTTGGCTGTAGATGAATGAGGAAGATGAACTCAGAAGTCTGGGTGGATGTCGATAGCAAACATAATATTGGAGAGAGTTACTGAAAGGAAACACAGATCTGAAGGCCAACCTCTTGTTGAGCTAAAGTCGTAAGAGAGAGAAGTCCTAAAAGACCTTTGTGAATACAGAAAGTGAGTGCCATAGTTAAGACCCAGAGGAGATTATTCTGACCGTATGAGAGGAAGGAATCAGAAAATGGAGCCAACTGCCTCGGCCTGAATGAGAATCCACACAGTTAGGATTCTCTGGCAACAATAGCGTGGCAGACAATTGGCCTTTCTCCTCCTGCCCAGTCTCTCAAAGGCTCCTATGGGCAGAAAGAGAAGGAAAAGCGGCAAGGCAGAGATGTTTGCAGAGCCTCATGACCAGAACTGCAGAGCAGTGGGTTGCAAGGCATGTTTGAAGCTGAGAGACCTGAAGAGCCCCATATGTGGCCAGGAAGCCTAAACATGTGCTTTTCCTTAAGATAACCCAATGTTCACCTCAGTCAGAGGGCAGTTGAGATACTGTGCCCTGGAGAAATAGTTGGGGGAATGGAGGCATCATAGTGTAAGAAAAGGTAGACTACAGGGTAGTTGAGAGTGGGGTCAAGCCAGAGGGGATAAAGTTGGATGGAAGAAAAGGTTAAAATATGGAAGGGATTGTCATGGTAAAGTGGGCTTATAAATGAAATACATGAAACTGATAGAAAACACTGTGATGTCTAAAGGAGTAATATGTCATTTAAAAAAAAAAGATTTCCTAAGAGGCAGAGGCTCAAAAACTGGCTGGCAACTACTTGGTACCAGTTCTAGTTTGCTTTCTGATGCTGTGATACAAAACAGACCAAAACGACCTGGGGAAAAGAGATTACTTCATCCGCTTCCAGGTTACCGTGCGTCACTGAAGGGAGTCGGGCAGGAACCGTGAAGAAAGCTCATCACTGCCTTGCCTTCCAACTACTTTTCTTATACAACGTAGGCTCATTGTTCTAGGAATCATTATTGATTTACTTTTTAACTTTTATTTACGTTTCTTAGGCCTTCTTCCCTTCTCTATCTCAATCCCATCCAACACCCCAAATCCGGGTAGGAGAGAAAGGAAATTAGTGGGGATGGGGGAGGAGTTCACTTTAGCTACATCCTGCTGGATAGGGTCATCGGGTTTCCTGTGGAAAGTCCAATCTTCGTTTCAGGATATCTTCAACTTCTCATCAAACTGCATTAATGGCAACCAGGAGCAGCAGTGAGGAGCACCAGCGGGGAGCACCAGCAGCCTCCTTTCTCAAAGCTCTCCCAACACACTCTGGGCTCTGGCCTTCCTTTATTCCCTCTCAGAGTCCTCAGAATTAAACTATCTTTAGCTGAGAAAGAGCCCCTCTCAGATCCCACATGAGGCAAATAGTTTGCTGCTGTGGACAATCTGAATCAGTCTCATATCCTACACCTGGGATCAAAACAAAAACATGTTTACATCCACAACAAATCCAAGAGCCCACAGTGGGTTGGGCCCTCCTACATCAATCACCAGTCAAGAAAATGTCTCAGACACACCCACAGGCCAACAGGATTGGGTAATTCTTCAGTTGAGATTTCCTCTTCCCAGGTGTGCCAAAGTGATAACCAAGATTAGCCATTACCAAGATTACCCATGGAAATACAGGAAAGAGACCCATTTCCTCTCTGTATCCAAATGTGTAGAACAGTGCTTGACATATAAAGAACACATCTATTAGCTGAATAAATTGGAAATGATTGGGTCAAATCAGGATGAGATATTCTTAGGTTCCTTTCTACAGTTGATCATATGTAAATAACAAAATATGCATCCTAAGTCCATTTGGAAATAGATGAACCACAACTTAAACTCCAAAAGAGCAGTCTAGTATCCCTTTAAAAATAAATCATGATTAGCCAGAACTTCGAAGAATCTACATGGTTTCTTCACGATTCTGATGGGCTTTCCAGATGCAGAATATATTGTCTTTCAGACTAATTCAATCTGTTTGTGTAGCTAGCTCTAAGTCTCAGATCATCATCAGACCCAGTTCCTGCTTTCAGAAACTAATGGCTTCTACAGGCCAGCAAATTATGATTTTTCACCAGGAAACAACCAAAGCTAATATTTCTGATGAGAAGATCAAGAGGCATTCAAATGCTTCTTGCTTGAATTGCTTTCTTCTTTGCTTGCTCTGGACCTTGCTCTGGTGTTTGTTTCGACTGGTGCCACCACTGGTACATCCAGAAAATCTGACCTGCTGCACTATGCCAGGGCTAAAGGTGGTGCCAGCCACAGGAATAAGAGGCTGCAACAAACGAGGCAAAAAATCCAGTAGCATCCGAGCATAAGGTTTAGTTGATGGCATGTCTGCACTGAGTCAACACCCCATGAGTATAGCATTAGCTCCATTTGAACACCCTCACACCATAGCATTGGTGCTTCTTTAGCAATGATATTTTGAATAAAAGTGGGCACTGAGACGCTTCTTTGAGAGAGTGACAATAACAGGAAAAAGCCACTTTAAGAACCACAGTCAAGTAGATCATGCTCTCTACACAGCTCTACCCCAGTGCAGTTCACTGTTTTCACTCAAATCCCTACTGGCACATAACACAGTGTCATTGACTAAGGACACAAAGTGAGAGAGATTATGTACCTCCTCATGTGAGTTTTTTGAAGGCTTTGTTATTTTTGATTATTACTCAAAGCAAAACTTAAAATGTTGAGCTAGAGAGATGGTTCAGTCAGTAAGGCACATAAGGACCTCTCTGTTTAGTCCTCAGACGCTCACATTGAAGAAGATAGGCGTAGGGGTTCATGTTTGCAATCCAGCACTAGGAGGCAGAGACAGGAGGATACCTGAGGGGTCACTGGCCAGCCTGCCCAACTTAATACTGAAGGCCTAGTTCAAATGAGAGAGAGCTGGGGAACAAAACATAGTATTGACCGTTGGCCTCTGCGTGGACATGCACATATACATAAGTGCCTGTATTTACATGTACACACACCAATCACACAGAAAAATAGAATGGAAATGAATACACACTGTATGACAACAGGTGCTGTTTTGTTGAGCGGTAATATGAACAGTGTACATATTGTTTGTATGTATGTATATATATAAAACTACTTGGGAGACTGATGCTGGTGGATCCACAAGTCCGAGGCCTGATTTCAATGCACAGTGAGTTTTAAACGAGCCTGGGTAACGTAGACCCTTTCTGAAAAAAAACTAAAAGAATGAAAACGGGGGTGGATATATAAGTCAATAACACAGCGCTTACTTAGTATCCACAAAATTGAAGGCACACTCCCCAGTAGCATGAAAGAAAAAAATTAAGAATCTGGGACATAAAATAATAAAATAAAAATCTGGGACATATCGACTAGAGATTCAGAGCACAGTGCAGTCACAATAGCAATATTAACAAAAAGTCTCAATTTAAACAAAGCTTGTCTCATAATTTGTTCAAAGCTAGTTAAAGGACTGCAGCCAGTGCCCCTCTACTGATCATAAGAATATCCCAAGGCTGAAATGCATAAAAGCTCATTACTCCAAAATGACTAATCTTCGACTGACAAAAACCCACTAATATGTAACACTCTCATTAGCTAATTATGATCTGATGAACTGTGCAGTTCCGACTGGAAATCAAATTGTTAAGGCTTAGCTGCTGATTTGAAAGTGATTCCAGCAGCTGACAAATGCATCTGACTTTTTTTTTTGCCTGAAACATTCTTAATTTTAAAGAGTACAATTTGGTTCTAGTATCATCACAATACAAATTATCTTGAGGCACACTTTATATAGAGACCAGTATATTGAGATAAAAATGGGTAAAAAAAGACAGGTAAAAAAAAATAAACCCAAGATCATTTTCTAAATTCCTTTTCTTCCTTCTCATATTTATTTTTCAGTCTTCAATAGCTTTAGTTACAGCATTTTAAATATTGACTAATTTTATTGCTTCTCTTTGTGCACCGAGTCAAATAAAAAGAAAGCGTCTAAGACTTCCTCCTCCTGAACTGCCTTTTGCTCTTCCCTTTCCACTACACACAGATGCCATGTGAACACAGAGTACTGTAAATTACATCCCTATTTCACTCTATCCCAAATGATGTTACACGGTGCCATATGGTTAGACTGTGGCATTCTGAATAATCTGGTGTATAATGGTATTTTTACAGCATCTTAATGTGGAAGTCAATGTGGTGAGGGGTGAGCTGCACAATGGCCCTGATCCCTGACCCCATGCCAAGGAGGCCTGTGACACCACTGCCACTTTTCAATGGAGAGTCCTCCCTGCTGATTCCCTGCCTGCCTGCTCCACCTGGGGCACAGACAGCAGAGGTGAGCTATTCTGTCCCCTGAGCTCCATTACCAGGACCATTGTAATCCTTCCCTTCACAAAGAGGCCTGCAGGAACATTCAGGGCCACCTGAGGCTCAGCTGCCAGGGGTGAGCAACTGCCTATTCCCTGAACTGCATTGACAAGCCCAAGGCTTTGCCTGCCTCCCTGAGGAGTCCCGAAGTGGAAACATCCAGGGACAGCCAGGTGGCTAAAGGACAGCATAAGAACACAATCAACAAGCCCCAGGGTGATATGACACCGCTAGAGCCCACACATCCTTTTACAGAAAGCCTTGGATATCCTACAAGAAGGTGACCTTAAGTCCAACCTTATAAAGATGACAGAGGCCTTTAAAGAGGAAATGAATAAGTACCTTAAAGAAATACAGAAAAATGCAATCAAACAGGTAGAAGCCTTTAAAGAAGAAGCCAATAAGTCTCTTAAAGAAATACAGGAAAATACAACTAACAGGTGAAGGAAATGATTAAAACTATTCAAGACCTGAAAATAGGAGTAGAAGAAAACACATGCACACACACACACACACACACACACACACACACACTGAGGGAATCCAGTGTGGAAATCCAGCAGATGGAAAACCCAAGGAACAGAACAGGAACAACAGATATAAGCATCACCTACAGATTAGAAGAGATGGAAGAGAGAATCTCAGACATAGAAGATGCAATAGAATAAATTGATACAGCAGTCAAAGAAAATGTTAAATCTAAAAATTCCAGACACAAAACATCCAGAAAATGTGGGATACTATGAAACGACCAAATCTAAGGATAATAGAAGTAGAAGAAGGTTGAAGAGCTCTATCTCCAAGGACCAGACAAAAATCATAGAAGAAAAATTTCCCAAACTAAGGAAAGAAATGCCTATAAACATACAAAAAGCATACAGAACACCAATTAGATTGGACCAGAAAAGAAAATTCTCCCACCACATAATAATCAAAACACTAAATCTACAGAACAAAGAAAGAATATTGAAAACTGCAAGTAAAGAAGGCCAAGTAACTAACTTACAAAGGCAGATCTTAGAAGTACACCCAACATCTCAAAAAGAATGCCTTGCAGCCTCTAAGAGACCACAAAAGCTAACCTAGACTACTAAACCTAGTAAAACTCTCAGTCACCATAGATAGAGAAAACAAGATAGTCCAAGACAAAACCAAATTCAAACAATATATGTGAACAAATTCAGCCCTACAGAAAATACTAGAAGAAAAAAACTACATCCCAAGGAGGGTAACTACATCCAAGAAAACACAAGAAATAAATAATTTCATACTAGCAAAAACAAAACAAGGGAAGTAGATACAAACACATGCACACTAAAACTACCAATATCAAAATAATAGGAATTAATAATCATTGGTCATTAATATCTCTCATCATCAATGGAATCAATTCCCTAATAAAAAGGAAAACAGACTAACAAAATGGCTGGGAAAACAGGATCCATCATTCTGCTGCACACAAGAAACACACCTCAGCAACAAAGGTAGACATTACCTCAGAATAAAGAGCTGGAAAAAGGTTCTTCAAACAAACAGACCCAAGAAACAAGCTGGAGTAGCCATTCTAATGTCTAATAAAATAGGCTTCCAACCAAAATTCATCAAAAGATATTGGGAAGGACACTTCATATTCATCAAAGAAAAAAATCGACCAAAATGGCATTTTAATTCTGAACATATATGCCCCAAATGCAAGGGCACCCATATTTGTAAAAGAAATATTGCTAAAGCTTAAATCACACATCAAGCCTCACACATTAATAGTAGGAGACTGAAACATCTCTCTCTCTCATCAAAAGACAGGTCTTTGAGACAGAGAAATAATGTAACTAAACCACTTTATGAATAAAAACGGACCTAACAGATACCCATAGAACATTCCATCCAAATACAAAAGATCCTTCTCAGCATCTTATGGAACCTTCTCCAAATTTGACTGCATACTTGGCCACAAAGCAAGCCTTAAGAGATACAAGAAAATTGAGATATCATCTTATATTTTAGCAGACTACCATATATTAAAGCTTAACTTAAACAATGACAGACAGCCTAAGTACACATGGAAACTGAACAACTTTCTACTCAGTGACCATTGGTCAGGGAGGAAATAAAGGGAGGAAATTGCATTCTAGAAATGCAACGAAAATGAAGGCACAACATACCTGAACTTATGACACACAATGAAAGCAGTGGTAAGAGGAAATTTCATAGCACTAAGTGTCTTCATAAAGAAATTGGAGAAGTCCCATGCTAACAACTTAACAGTTCACCTGAAAGCTCTAGAACAAAAGAAGCAAACACACCAAGAGAGGTAGACAACAAGAAATAATCAAACTCAGGGCTGCAATCAGTAAATTAGAAACAAAGAGAACAAAACTAAGAATCAGCAAAACCAAAAGCTGGTTCTTTGAGAAAATCAACAAGATAGACAAACCCTTAGCCAAACTGACCAAAAAGCAGAGAGACAGACACTATCCAAATCAACAAAATCAGAAATGAGAAAAAGACATAACAACAGACTTTCAGGAAATCCAAAGAATCATTAGGTGTTACTTCAAAAACCTATACTCCACAAAATTGGAAAATCTAAACAAAATGGATGATTTTCTTAATTGATACCACTTACCAACATTAAATGAAGACCATCTAAACATTTTAAATAAACCTTTAACCCCTAAGGAAATAGAAGCAGTCAGCAAAAGTCTTCCCCCAACTCCCCCAAAAAGCTCAGGGTAAGATAGTTTTAGTGCAGACTTTTACCAGACCTTTAAACAAGAGCTAAAATCTTCTTAGACTATTCCACAAAATATAAACAGAAGGAATATTGCCAAACTCATTCTATGAGGCCACAGTCACTTTGATACCTAAACCACACAATGACCCAACAAAGAAAGAGAATTTCAGACCGATCTCCCTTAGGAACATTGATGCAAAAACACTCAATAAAAATACTCACAAAATCCAAGAGCACATCAAAAATATCATCCACCATGCTCAAGTAGGGTTCATCCCAGGGATGCAGGGGTGGTTCAACATATGAAAATTCATCAATGTAATCCACCATATAAACAAACTAAAGAAAAAAACCATATGATCACCTCATTAGACAACAACATCTAACAACCCTTCATGTCAAAAGTCTTAGACAGATCAGGGATACATACCTAAATTAGGGCACATACCTAAACATAATAAAGGCAATATATAACAAGCCAATAGCCAACATCAAATTAAATGGAGAGAAACTTAAAGCAATTCCACTAAAATCAGGGACAAGACAAGGCTGCCCACTATCTTCATATCTATTCCATATAGTATTCTAGTATTGCTAGAGCAATAAGACAACTTAAAGGAGATTAAGGGGATATAAATTGGAAAGGAAGAAGTCAAAGTATTACTGTTCACAGATGATATGATAGTATACATAAGTGATCCCAATAATTACACCACAGAACTCCTACCACTGATAAGTACTTTCAGCAAAGTGACTGGATACAAAATAAACTAAAAAACAAAACAAAACAAAAACAAACAAACAAACAAAAAACCAGTAGTCCTTTATACAAGCAATAAATGGGCTAAGAAAGAAATGTAAAAAACAACACCCTTCACAGGAGCCACAAGTAATATAAAATCTCTTGGTGTAACTCTAACCAAACAACTGAAAGACTTGTATAATAAGAACTTCAAGTCTTTGAAGAAAGAAATTGAAGAAGATATTAGAAGATGGAAAGATCTCCCATGTTCATGAATCAGTAGGATTAACATAGTAAAAATGGCCGGCCTACCAAAAGCAATCTGCACATTCAGTGCAATTCCCATCAAAATTCTAACACATTTCTTTACAGACCTTGAAAGAGGAATATTCAGCTTCATTTAGAAAAAGAAAATAACCCAGAAGAGCTAAAACAGTTTTGCACAATAAGAGAACTTCTGGAGGTATCATCATCCTTGATTTCAAGCTGTATTACAGAGCACTAGTAATAAAAATGGCATGGTATTGGCATAAAAACAGACAGGCTGATCAATGGAATCAACTTGAAGACCCAGAAATAAACCCTCACACCTATGGACATTTGATTTTTACAAAGGAGCCAAAATCATACAATGGAAAAAAGAAAGCATTTTCAACAAATGGTGGTGGTCTAGCTGGGTGTTTGCATGTAGAAGAGTGCAAATAGATCCATATTTATCTCCCTGCACAAAATTCAGGTTCAAGTGGATCAAAGCCCTCAACATAAATCATGATCTACTTAACCTAATAGAAGAGAAAATGGACAATACCCTTGAACTCATTGGTATAGGAGACACCTGTCTGAACAGAACACCAACAGCTCAGGCACTAAAATCAACAATTAATAAATGGGACCTCATGAAACTCAAAAGCTTCTGCAAGGCAAAAGACACTGTCAATAGGACAAAATGGCTTCCCACAGAGTAAAAAAAAAACCATTACCTTCACCAATACTACATCTGACAGAGGGCTAATATCCAAAATATATAAAGAACTCAAGAAATTAAACACTAGCAAACCAAATAATCCAATTTAAAAATGGGGGACAGAGCTAAACAGACAATTCTTAACAGAGCAATCTTGAATGGCCTAGAAGCACTTAAAGAAATGCTCAACATCCTTAGTCATCAGGGAAATGTAAATCAAAATGACTCTGAGATTCCACCTTAAACCAATCAGAATGGCTAAGATCAAAAACTCAAGTGATAGCACTTGCTGGGACAGATGTGGAGAAAGGTGAACCCTCCTTCATTGCTGGTGGGAGTGCAAACTTGTACAACCACTATGGAAATCAGTCTGGAGGTGTCTCAGAAAATTGGGAATATATCTACCTCAAGACCCAGCTATACCACTCCTGGGCATTTAAACCAAAAGACAATAGCCAGAAACCAGAAGTAAGCTAGATGTCCCTCAACCAAAGAATGGATAAAGAAAATGTGGTACTTTTACACAATGAAGTACTACTCAGCTATTAAAAACAAGGAAATCATGAAATTTGTAGGAAAATATGTGGAGCTAGAAAAACAAAAACCATCCTGAGTGAGGTAACCCAAACCCAGGAAGACACACATGGTGTGTACTCACTTACAAGTGGATGTTAGCCAAAAAGTACAGGATAAGAGTGCTACGATCCATAGACCCAAAGAAGCCAAGCAGGGCCCAGGGAGGATGCTTGAATCTCATTCAGAAGAGGAAATAAAAATAGACATCTGAAGTAGATGGATAGAGCAAAGTGGGTGGGAAAGGGTGTGGGGAGGGTAAAGAGGGTGGAGTGGGAGGAAGGAAAGAGAACAGAAATTGGGAGGGGGCATCTCTGGGACAGGGAGAGCTCCCGGGAGTCCATGGGGATGATCCTAGCTGTGAATCCTAGCAGCTGGGCTTAAGGAACCTGAAGTCACCACCTCCAGGTGGGACTTCCGGGGGAGTAATAGGGGACAGCAACCCACCCATAAAACCCAAAATGTGTCTTGCCTCCAAGAAATGTAGGGATTAAGACAGAGCAGAGCTTGAGGGAATGGCAAATCAATGACTAGCCTAACCTGAGACCCACCCCATTGGAGAGAGCCCACCTCTGTTACTATTAAAGATACTCTGGTATGCTTGCAGACAGGAGCCTAGCGTAACTGTCGTCTGGGAGCCTTCATCAAGCAGCTGGTGGAAACAGATGCAGAGTCAAACAATAGGCCTGACTTGGGGAGTTTTGTGGAAGAGTGGGAGGAAGGATAGAAGGAGCCGGAGGGGTCAAAGACATCACGAGAAGACCTACAGAGAAAACTAACCTGGGCCCATGGAAGCTCACAGAGACTGAATCCTGAGTCACCAGCCAAAGAGCATGCATTGGGAGGGCGCTGGGATCAGGGGGGTTAAAAAATAAATAACTATGGCAGCAGTAAAAGGTGTCTGTATGTGCAGCAGCCCCAGATTCCTTCGGAATGAAGCGTGTGACGCTCCTTCTGGCGGGGCTTGCCCATGCTGTGTCTCACAGCTTCAGCAGTGTTGGTGCTGTACACACAGCATCCACCCTGTTTGTGTGCGTGCTTTCACACCACACGGTGCTGACGGAAGCTTCCTGAAACACCCCAGCTCGAATTCCAAACTAGCGTGTGTTCTGCTTTGCAGTGTTTGTACTATATCTACCAAGTCTTCTAAAAACGTGGTGATCTAATTACAGGAAACAAAGGCTTGAAGTATTTCACTGCTTTCCACAGCCTGTAAGCACGTATTCAGTTTACATTTTAGTATACTATGTTAGAACGTTTGCTTTTTATATGTGTTTGAGGAGATGGAGAGATGGCCCAACGGGAGCGCTGGCTGCTCTTCCAGAGGACCCAAGCTCAGTTTTCAGCATGTGGCCGCTCACAACTGTCTGCTACTCCACTTCCGGGCAACAGTCCCTACTTCTGGACGATAGTCCCCTCTTCCGGCCCCTGAGGGCAGTTGATGCATGTGGTGCACAGATATGCATGCAGGTAAGCACCCATACACATAAAATAAAATGGGAACAATTGCTTGGGTTCCTGACTTAACTTGTTTTAAAATAAATTTTTTGAAGCTGAATGTGATGCCTCAAATCCATGAGAAAGTGGTCAGTTACCACCAAAGCAGTTACACAACTCTTGTGCCAATGGGTACAGCTTACTTTGCTGTAGGCATCCCTTACCTGGCACAGTTACCTCTTACCTGGTAGTGGACATATCTTATCTGGCAGTGTGTATATCGTGAACAGGTATGTCTTACCTGAGTTAGCATAGCATGTCAACATGTAGAACACAGTGTCCGTAGGTGGGTAAGGCCATGGATAGGTCCCTTCCCCTCCTGCCCCAGAAGCTGCATAGTAACTTCTGGGTCTATGGAATCTAGCCAGCATGGGAGGAACCTCCAGCTCAGTTGTGTCTTAATTTCTCCTATTCTGCAACCAAATTGTGTGGTATCTTCAGCAATAGGGGTCTTGCATCTGGTTCTTGTTGGTAACCAGAAGTAATGACAGTAGCTTATATTGCTTTGGGAGCTCCTAGAAACTCCACAGCCAATATAATATCATGGTTTCTGGGGATGTCATTAGACACGCATCATACATGCAGTATATTTTCTTTTAAAAGTGTGTGTGTGTGTGTGTGTGCATGAGTGTGTGTGCTTAGTTAATTTATATGGGCTCCTACAGGGTTTTTTCAAACATGCTCAGTTTCAGTTTAACCCCCCCCCACCTTTACCCCACACTCTCATCTCCATTTAAACCTTTCTATGTCTAGTATTCTCTTTCTATTTTCCTATCATATGGATTTTCCTATCCCACCCCTACTTTAAGGCCTCTTTCCCCAACTCCTTGTGGTGTCTTTCTTACTCCCTCTCCTCTGCAGGCATTCTGTTCCACTTCAAGGCAGAAATCTAAAGATCTGACGCTTGGACCCACATGTGGGCAAGAACAAGCACTCCTTGCCTTTGCGGGCCTGTGTTACCTCGGTACAATATTTTCCAGTCCCATTCATTTCCCTGCAAAACCACAATCTCATTTTCCTTATGGATGCATAAGATGCCATTGCGTATGGGCCACATTTCTATGAATTGCTCATCAGCTCATGATTTGTCCTGACTTCTTAGCTATTGTGAATAGAGAAACAACAAACATGGATTTGTGAGTGTCTCTGTCGTAGGTTATGTGTATTTCTTCATTTCCTTAACTTCTGCCCTTAACTATCGTTTCTTTCTGTCTACTGAGTTGGGACTTGGCCTATTGTTATTCTGCATCTCTAAGGTGTGTCATTAAGTTATTCAGGATCTCTGATTTTGTTATGTCTATGTGTGCATGTTTGCATGTGTGTGATTGGGGTGGCCCAAGGGTGATGCTAGGAGCCTTCTTCAATCACTCTCCTATCTAATTTACCTAGGTGTGGTCTCTCAGTTTAATCCTCAGCTTGCCAACAGGGCTAATCTAGCTAGTCAGCTGGCTTCCTCCAGGGATCACCTCTCTCTGCCTTCAAATCATTACAGATGGCCATCATGTCTACCTGGCATTTGTGTGTGTGCTAAAGATATGAGCCCTGGTCCTCATATTTGCTGGTTGTTCTCCCAAGAACTTTAACTCCTGAGCTATCTCCCACTCCCTTCTGATTTCTTAATGGTCAATCAGAACTATGAACTTTCCTCATAGGACTCCTTTCACTGGATCCATAGGTTTTAATATGTTGTATTTGTGTTTTCATTTATTTCTAGAAACTTGATTTCCTTCTTGATTTATTGACCCATTCATGAGTCAACAGTGTTGTTTAATCCACAAATTTGTGAATATTCTATAGTTTCTCTTGCTGTTGATTTGTTCATTGTAATCAAATAAAGTACAAACAATTATTTTACTTTCTCTGTTTTTCAAGACTTGTGTTGTATCCTAATGTAAGGTCTATTTTAGAAAAAGTTCATGGGGCTGCTGAGAAAAAATGTGTATAGTTTTGGCATTCGGATAGAATGCTCTGTGGATGTTTGTTAAATCCACTTGTCTATGCTGTCATTTGGTTTGGATATATATATATATATATATATATATATATATATATATATATATATATATATATATATATATATATATATTTAAACCTGGGCTGTTAACTGACGACAGTTAAGATACTGAAATCTCTCACTGTTGTTTATTATGGGTTTAATCTGTGACTTTACATCTGGGCTAAAGACACACTTTGCTCTGTTATGGGGAGGGCTGGTGCTTTCCGTGCAGACTCTGAGATGTGCAGTCCTCTCTGGGATGATGGGCTGGGCTTGGCTGGGACCACCTGGGTATGCTATGCTCAGTGGAGTGAAGTCCTACACTGGCACCGCCCATGGGATGGGTGTGATGAGAGCTTTCTGGGCACACTGTGCTCACCCCTGTGTTGGAGCCTCCCAGGGATGCGGTCCCCTCAGGGTTTCTGGACAGGAATGGAGCCTCCCAGGTATTTAACAGCAGTGGTTCCCATTTGTATTGTCTGTTTAGCTCACCGTCCATTTATGGGTTGGATCATTCATTCTTTCGATGTTTATATTCTTGAATTCTTTATATAATCTGGATATTGATTCTTTTCTATTTTATTTTATTTTATTTTTTAATATTAGTTACAGTTTATTAACTTTGTGTCCCAGTTGTAGCCCACTCTCTCATTCCCTCCCAATCCCACCCTCCTTCCCTCATCTCCTCCCTGCCCCTTTCCAAGTCCACTGATAGGGGAGGTCCTCCTCCCTTTCTATCTGACCCTAGCTTATCAGGTTTCTTCAGGACTGGCTGCAATGTCCTCCTCTGTGGCCTAGCAGGGCTGCTCCTCCCTTGGGGGGGGGGTGTCAAAGAGCCAGCTATTGAGTTCATGTCAGAAGTAGTCCCTGTTCCCCTTACTAGGGAACCCACTTGGATACTGAGCTACTATGGGCTACATCTGAACAGGGGTTCTAGGTTATATCCATACATGGTCCTTGGTTGGAGATACAGTCTCATAAAGGACACCTGGGCCCAGATATATTTGGTCCTTGTGGAGCTCCTGTCCTCTCCAGGTCATACTAACTCCCCCTTCTTTCATATGATTCCCTGCACTCTGCCCAAGGTTTGGTTATGAGCTGCAGCATCTGTTTTGATATACTGCTAGGAAGAGTCTCTCAGAGGCCCTCTGTGGTAGGCTCCTGTCCTGTTGCTTGTTTTCTCCTACTTCCAACGTCCATCCCATTTGTCTTTCAAAGTGAGGATTGGTCATCTTATCCAGAGTCCTCTTTCATGTTTATCTTCTTTAGGCATACAGATTTTAGTATGTTTATCCTTTCTTATAGGTCTAGTACCCACTTTAAGTGAGTATATACCCTGTGTGTCTTTCTGCTTCTGGGATACCTCACTCAGGACGATTTTTTTTTCTAGATTCCACCATTTGCCTGTAAATTTCATTGTTTCTTTGCTTTTAATTTCTGAGTAGTATTCCATTGTGTAAATGTACCACAATTTCTGTATCCATTCCTTCATTGAGGGGCATCTGGGTTGTTTCCAAATTCTGGCTATTACAAATAAAACTGCTACAAACATGCTTGAGCAAATATCCTTGTTGTGTATTTGAGCATCTTTTGGATATATGCCTAGGAGTGGTATAGCTGGATCTTGGGGAAGCACTATTCCTAGTTGTCTGAGTGGATATTGATTCTTTGTTGAACTAATACCTGATAAAAATTTCTCCCATTCTGTAGACCGTCTCTTTACTATAGACTGTTTCTATTGCTGTGCAACCCTTTTAATTTGGCATAAGCCCATTTATCGTTTCTGTTGTTTCTTTTTTGTTGTGTTGGAAGAAGCAGGAGTTAAATCCAGGGCAATGTACATAAAAGGCTAGTGCCCTCCTCCTGAGCTCCATCCCCAGAACACCTGTGCCTATCTAGACCTTGGAGAGTTTTCCTCACACTTTTTCTAGTACTCTAAAAGTGTAGGAACATGCCTTGAACCCATTTTTGTACAGGCTGAGAGGTGGGGATCTCCTTTCATTCCTCTGAGCTTTCCAGTGCTGATTGTTAAAGATGTGGCTTGTGTGTGTGTGTGTGTGTGTGTGTGTGTGTGGCCTTTTCTTAACATGTTCTTTTGCTGTCTTTGTCGAAAGTCAAATTGGCCTCTATTTTTTGAATGTCTTGAGCTTAGATTCCCTGATGCTCCATTTTGGTCTGGATGTTGAGTCACCTCTCATACTCGGTGTTGTACTGTTTGGCACCTGCTGCCTACTATCTTTGGGATATGGAACTCTGAGCTCCAGCCTGGATTTTCACTTAGCTCTGTTGCCTGAAACCCATCCCAACTTAGTGCTGAGTGCAATAGAGTCCCAGGTATGAGTGATGACAATGTACAGCTCTCAACACCTGCTAAGCTTTCTGACTTCCTTCCTAACCTGTGTCAGACTGATCATATGAAGCATGCTTGAGAGCCAGGCTCCTAAAATAGAACATTTATTAGGATGCAGCTGTCCCTAAGTACCTCTTAAATGCCTCAGACCTAGAGATAAAGTTCTTTCGGAAGTGAAACCCTTTGCTTTGAATGATAGGGACAGATGTGTTCTTTAAATTGCATTCAAGAAGGCTTACCTGAAAGCTATTTGTCTTGGGAGACATGGCATTCTTTTGCCTTCAACTCTGTACTTGATCAACTTGGCTCTTCTGCTATCTGCAGATTTCTCTTTGATTGTAACCTAGGTTAACGTCTTGCTTTGCTTCAAGCCACCTCTGCTTACTCCATTACAGACAGCTCCAATCTTACTACATCACACTGGAAGCCCTGTTTTCTCCAGGGAACGAACATTGAATTTCTTGCTGGCTCCTGGCTTGGTCATAGTTTCTCAGGCCAAGACTCCAGAAAGCATATGAAAAGAGTGAATTAGAGGTGCTATGAAAAAAAGAAAAGAAAAAAAGATACTATGGATAAGCAGAGATATACCTGGGCTCTCAGTTAATGCCTGGTTCCTAATTCTGTGATAGAGCCTTGGGAGGCTCAGTTTCTGAGTACATTTAAGTGGCATGGTGCTCAAACTGGTTTTGTAGACGCAAACCTAATGAGTAAAACAAAAGGTTAACCAGCATCACAGGCTAGAGGAACTTATCTCATGTGGACTTCCTAACAAATGCTTTCTTAGAAATTCTTGAGGAGAGTCAAATCCTTGGGAGTAGAAGGCTATGGATAAAGAGCTCTCTAGGGACAAGAGGTTGTGGAAATTCTAGCATTCTGGGTCTCTGGGTGTATTACTTTACTTTCTGTGATAAAACACCATGACCAAGGCCACTTACAGGAGGAGGGGTTTGTTTGGGCTTACTCTTCCAGCGATGAGTCCATCCATGGTAGGAGGCATAGCAGCAAGCCGCAGGCATGGCAGCAGGAGCAGGAAGATGAGACTCTTTATCAGCCTTCACAACGCAGAAAGACTCAACTGGAAGAAGAAGGAGGCCATGTGCTCTGAAAGCCGGCCCCCAGTGGCACACTTCCTCTAGAAAGCACTGCCACCAGCTGAGGCGGTGTTCAAATGCCTGAGCCTAAGTGGAGCATTTCTTCTCGAAACCACTACACTGAGTCTTTCCTGTCAGTGCTCGAAGACTCCAGATGGCTGGCAGAGGTGACGTGTCGTCCTCTGAGCATCTGTGTTTGGACTGTATCTGCTGAAGTCTGATTCTAGTGGATTCAAGATTCTGAAATAAAATGAGCTACATCTGCTTGATTAGTATGAACAGTTGAGCAGGGCAGGATTAAGGAGAGACTACTGATGCAGTGCACTGTAGAACTGGAGAGCGCCAGGAACTATAGACACCCATCATCAGTGAGAAGATAAACCACACATGTAACTGTGCAGGATTGTAGGACAAGCGGTTGCCAAGGTGTTATCCAGAGGATTAAGATTCTTTAGGATTGCCCGTGGGTACCAAGGCATTTGAACTTCTTAACTTCTTTGGGAAAATATGCTAGCTATCTTAGAATTCCTGACGTATATTCTATAACCACAAACACTGTCAGAGAGAATTAAGGCCACTAATTTAGAAATGTAGTTGATGGTTACTAAGTGCTCTGAGATAAGGACGGTTAGCATTTAAATAAGCAAGTTAGATGGAGGGAAGGAAGATGATTAATTGGTTATGTTGGTGGAGGAAGAGAGGCACTGAAGATACATCTTTAGAGTTTGGCTGATATTTTCCTACGGTGTTATCCTAAGACATTTTGACAGACAGGCCAAAAATAGCTTCTTTCTAAGAATATCTATATACTTTTTTTTCCATGATGACATGATTTTAAGAAAAGGCAAAGTGGGGGAGGGGACTGCCAATTAATCTCTGTGACTGCAGTAGCCCAAAGCAGAGTACAAAGTCTACTTGAACAGAAATATAGAGAAGCGCAATGAACAACAGCAGACACACTTTGTCATGTTACTCGGATGATTCCTTTGTGTCTCTCTGGTACAAGGGGAAGTGAGCCATGTGTTGCTGGAAACAGCTACCAAGGTGCTGTTATATTTCTACGAATCTGCTTCATGAATTCCATTACAAAGGAGGCTTAGTGAAGCTGAATGTATATGGAACACGGAAAACTGGAGCTTTTATCAGCAGCTGCTTGTTCCTGCGCATATCTTGTATTTCATTACATCTCACTACTTTAAGGTCTGGCGGTATCAAATATTAGGTGAAAAGTAAAAGCTTTAGCAGGCAAAAGTGAACAGGGGAGCAGAAGGCAGGATTCAGGATCCTCTTTATGATGGTCAAGTTATTTGAGAGGAGCTTCTCACCAAGGACAAGCAAAGAATTCATTTGGTCTTAATATATTATCGCCATTCTTGAGTGAAAAACAAAGTGGAAACCACTGAGCATTATGGTGCACACCTTTAATCTCAGTACTCAGGAGGCAAAGGCAGGGGATCTCTGGGAGTTCGAGGCCAGCCTGCTCTATCCAGGACAGCCAGAATCACTTAGCGAAACCCTGTCTCAAAACACAAAACAAAATAAAAACCAAGACAAGACACCGAGAGGACCAGTGCCAGCTGAATCACGGCATGAAACTGGAGTGCCGCTGAATGTGGATCATCACCGGCAGGAGGAGAATGCATTCACACCAATCACTGGTCTCCAGACTCTATGTGGTGTTGAAGAATCGAATGGTGTTTCTGCAGAGGTGGGTACCTACCCGAAAGCAAAATGCTGTTGTTAGAGCATCTCAAGGAGAGGATTTTGTAGCAAAAAGTAGCACTGATTAAACAAGATCAGCTAGAAGGGAAGGCATGTCCAAGGACACTGGAAAGGAAAAGAGGTAACAACAAAAGACATAATAAGACTTCATAAGGCAGACTTCAGATGAATAGATACTTCTTGCAACTTAGTTGCTGGGGGAGTCTTAGAATCACACAGAGTAAAACGAACAAGACTTTTTTTTTTTTTAAAGTTACAGAACATGTCAACTAGTGGCAGTTTGAAGGATACTGAGTTTAACACTAGAGCTTGTGACACCTGAGAAATGGGGACTTTTCTTTCCCATTTGTGAATGACATGTCTTCCAGTCAGACCAGAAAAAAAAAAGAGACCTTGTTTACTACAGATCTCACTTTCCTGGAGTTTACATGGTGACTTCAGATCAGCTGCTGGCCATCAACAAAGGAAAGAGAAAATTACACGGTATTTTACTGTTAAACAAGAGGTCTGTGGGGATCTTGTTACACCCAATATACTCTGCCACAGGTTTCCAGATAACAAGGTCTCTTGGATCTTATTACACCTGCTGAGAAGGGCGGCAATCTACACCATCAAACATGACAGAAGGGAACACAAAGAAAGAACTTCAAAATCGGTTTAGAAACAAGAACAGCATATGACAAAATAATAAATGGGATCTTATAAATTTGGACTCTACAAAAATATTAAAAAAAATATTAAGAACTATTTCGGCTTGGTGGTGGTGATGAACACCTTTTAATCTCAGCACTCAGGAGGCAGAGACAGGCAGAGGTGTGAGTTTGAAGCCACCTTGTTCTACAGAGTGAGTTCTAGGATAGGCAGGATTATATCTGTCTCAGAAATTTTTTTACCCATTTTTTAAAATAAAAATAACCCATTCCAGATGTAGCCCATGGTAGCTCAGTAGCCAAGTGGGTTCCCTAGTAAGAGGAACAAGGACTGTCTCTGACATGAACTCAGTGCTGGCTCTCTGATCACTTTCCCCTGAGGGGGGGGGGGGAGCAGCTTTGCCAGGCCACAGAGGAGAACAATGCAGCCAGTCCTGATGAGACCTGATAAGCTAAAGTCAGATGGAAAGGGAGGAGGACCTCCCCTATCAGTGGACTTGGAGAAGGGCTGGGAGGAGATGAGGGCAGGAGGGTGAGATTAGAAGGGAATGAGGGAGGGGGCTACAGTTGGGATGCAAAGTGAATAAATTGTAATTAACATAAAAAATAAAAATTTAATTAAAAAATAACCCATTCCACAAGGCTTGGTGGTACACACTTTTGATCCCAGTGCTCTAGAAGTAGAGGCAGGTAGATCTCTGTGAGTTTGAGGTCAGCCTAGCTTACCTATTTTATTTTAACACAGCTCTAATTAATATTTTTTACTTTATATTTAAGCTGGAAATGTCTTTTCCCCTGGAAGAGGAAGAGGAGCTTTGGGCATTTCTTGCATGATACCTTTTCAGCCTCAGTTTCTAAAATCTGCCTAGGTCTTCCATTCTATAGATTAAGCAAAATCAGGTTGAAATTTGTATCCAGTGTGTTTTCTAGTCACCTGACCTCTGATATTAATTCACCCGATTAATGTGAGGAATGACTGGCCCAGACTAGTACAGTCTGTTCCTCTGTTGTTCTGAGTACTACACTAATACTCATGCACCTCTTTTTTCTATAGCCACAGCCTTCAGACTAAGGAGCTTACACTCACTGTGGAATGATGGCTACTTTGATGTTCATAAAGACTGGCTGTAGAACCGGCTTTCATATAGGGACCAAACATGGTGTACAGACAGACTATACCTGTTTAGTAGAGTTTAATGACTTAAAATTCCAAGTAGAACAGAGAATTCCTAAAGTCAGAGTGTCTTCAAAGCTCTGCTGCTTTTGCGCTAGACTTTTACCACAGCATCTAATGGCTGAAGTACACAAAAATCATCCATCTTTTATATGCATGAACATTAACTAAAGCTCTCATCTCAGGAGAGCATTTCAGGTTAACTAATGAATGAAGATGATGCTCTTGCTGGCATGGAAAGGAAAATAACCGAGGACTGGAAATGATAGCCACAGGAACAGCCTGCTCTAAGATCTGTTCTTCTATCTGTTCTCATTACGAGAGCATGGCAAAAAACCAAACCAAACCAACTAACCAACCAACCAAACTGCCTGACAATAAACCTATAGCCTAAGGGAAAGTATCTAAAATCTTTTAGAATAGACATATTCAGTCACAGGATGAGGAAGTTCATCTCACCTTTTGAGAAGGCCATGTTTGAAAAAAATGTAAAATTGACATTATTTTTTTTTCATCTAGGTATCCTTAAATGCTCTTGAAAATCTTGGTAACTTCCATGATATTTTTGAATTTTTAATATCTAAAAATAGCTTTTTATAAGTCTTTGTTCTTCTATTTTACAATTAACTACAATATATACTGACCATTTAAAGTAAGTAGGGCAATGATAGTTAAAGAAACCATCTTATTAAGTAATTGCATTGAATACATACTTTCAAAAATGCTTGATTTGAATTTTAGACAATCACACTTTACATTTTTAAAAGAACATACACCTGGAAATATTGGAAATTACTGATTAGCTAAGGCTCTGATGATTTAATCCGAAGAATTCTTAAATTTAAGTATGATATGTAATAACACTTGAATTTATTTTGCTAGTGAAGAAGGCCTTAGCTTGTAGCAGTGCTTCTGAATTAACCCCTGTGCTATTTATTAATAACAGTCATGGTGAGCAGGAGAGACCACTGACTCAGAGCTTAAGATTGCTTGCTCTTCTTGAAGAGGACCACAGATTGGTTCCCAGTACTCATGCAATGTGGCTCACAGCCATCTGATGCCTTTTGCTGGCCTCTGTAGACATCACACGCATATATGAATACATACATGCAATAAACATATCCCCCCAACACACACAGAATCCTTTGAGTATTTAATGACGACTTCCTTTGTGTATTAAAACATTATTAGGTGCTATATTCTAATATTGGTATAGTTGTGTTTTTGTTGGTCCAGAGACTTGCTACAAATGATGTACATGTTATAAACATTATAACCGGCTGTGATATGATATATATGTGTATATATATATATATATATATATATATATATATATATATATGTATGTATGCTCTTTATAGTGGTTTGAATAAGAAATGCTCCTGATAGGCCCAGTTATTTGAATACTTGGTCCTTAGTTGGTGACTCTTGTTTGAGTAGGCTATATAGCTCCTTCAAGAGGTACAGTCCTGCTGAAAGAAGTATGCTATTTATATATGTATATACATACATACACATATACATACATACATACATACATACATACATACATGTCCTGGTAAAAGAAGTATGTTATTTAAGTACATATGTACACACACACATACATACAAATGTGTGTGCACTTTGAGGGTTTATACCTCACTCCACTTGTCTTTCGCTCTGCTGCCTGTGTGGACAAAATGTGATGTACTTCCTGCCACGGTGTCAGGTCCTACACCATTAATGGATTCTAGACCTCTGGAAGTATAAGTTGAAACAATGTCTTCCGTCCTTTAAATTGCTTTTGATGATGGTATTTTATAATATCAATGGAAGACTAACACTTTAAGTACACTCTTAAAACAAAGGTATGGGGACTAAGAGGATAGCTTAGTGGTAGAGTCCAGGAGCCTGCATTGGATCCCCACCACTTCAAAAAAGCAAAGAGAATAAAAAAAAAATAAGAACTTCATCAGTTCAATTTCAAAGGCATTTAATATACTGAAGTATATAATATGTATCCTTCTTTCAGAATCTTTACAGCGGCTTATTATCAAGAATGCATGGAAAGCGACCACAGTACGAGGGTCTCACTGTCTTGTCCTGAATTGTCTAATTTTCTAATATGAGTACATGTTAATGTATAGCCATTAAAAAGCAACAACGAGAAAATAAACATAAGAACTGAAGGATGTGTGCGAGGACTTCACCATGATTTTTACATGTCAGCTGACAGCTGGCTCCATCACTCACGCAGGGTGGCTCAGGGAGGAATCCAGCAGCTCAGCCAAGGGCGAGTCAAGTTTTCAAACAGGAAGTGACATGGAATCTCCTTTGGCTATCCTAGGTTGCTGGTGTAAAGCTCCAAAGCTTCTGGGGGAAAGATGATGCCTTCCTTTGTAGTCAGAACTTCATGGGAGGATTGAGTTGGGAGCCAGCTTTGTGTAGTACGCTCAGTTTCACTGAAAGGCAGGACCTAGATGGAACTAGGTGATTTTTAGCAGGGAACTATGACATTTGGTGCCAGATGTGATCCAGAACAGATCATTTGATGCTGCTAAGTCACAATTCTTTTATGTGCCTATCTCCCAAGTATACATTGCATCATGTCTACAAGTGAAAGCACCATTTTAGCTACTCTGGATGCTGAGGCCTGAGGAACCCAAGCCCAAGGCCTGCCTAATCTACAGAGCTAGTTTCAGGCCAGCTTCGGTTAACTTAGTGGGACTGTCTCAGAATAGAAAGTAGAATAGAAAGGGCAGGAGATGAGCATAGCCCAGTGTTAGACTGCTTGCCTGGTGTGTCTAAGGCCCTAGGTTCAATTCCCAGGGCTATAATTATAACTTGCTTAAACTCTATAAGCCCTCTTTTGAGACTTACTTTAGTTCTTAGCATAACTGTGGCTACTCTGTTAATACCTGCTGTAGCCTCTAGCATATCAGAAGCCATTTTGCCCCTAAGTCTCTATTTTGATCATGAGGTAAAATTAAGTTCAAGTTCTTTGGCCTACGTGCCTGAGACCAGGATACAATTCAATAGTTCAATACTTGCTGCTTAATGTTTTACTTGAGTTAAGGATCAAAACATCCTGCTATGTTCCTTACTCCCAGAAAGCTGGAAAGCCCTCAAGAGCCTCCCTATCCTAAATCCCAGCCAATTAGCTTAAAGTGCTTTGTCTAGCTACCAAGATACAACACAATACACTTGGAACAAAATCGATTATGTTAGTCAAAATGATGTAATGTTGCCCCCTGCTTCCCACAACTGGTTACCTGGTTAGTGTTTTTTTGGATTAAAAACAACTGCCTTAGAAACAGACTGGCATCATCGCCTGGCTCCTGAGTCCAGATTATGGCCCTGACTAGTCAGTTTTTGTTTAGCGTTGAATAAATTTCTATCAGTCTGAGTCTAGTGTTCAAGTGGTGAGTGTGCGGGTATTCCTGAAACCCGTAACAATAATAAACACAGGCAAGAAAGAAACATTTGCCGGGACCGTGAGAGGGTTTCTCTGATGCTCTCATAGGTGTCCTTAGACACAGAGTGTCCGTAACTTGGCAGCCTGCTGCCTTGGCTCTTTTGTACACCGGCTTCCTTTCTTCTCACTCCTTTTCTCAGTGGTTGAGACACTTGAATTCTTCTTTGCATCAGAAGAAGTCTACAGCAGGCTGTGACATTAGTTTCCCTTAGCCCAGCACAAATTTAGATTGTAACTTTTACCCAGACTTTAATAAGGTTCCTTCTAAGTCAAGAGAACTAGAACCAAGAGCAGTCTTTCTTTTCTCTCCACCTCTGTCTCTCCTTCTTATGAATAGTTAGAGTACCTACTGTGCGCCGGTCACTGCTAATAAATATAGATGGGATTCCTTTGGTATAGTGGAAGAGATGGGTATTAGTTAAATATTATCACACAAATGAAAATTATTATGTATTGACAAATGCTTCAGAGAGAAGGCAGAGTCTTCAGTGAAGGGGAGTGTGCTTCATGTAGGGAGGTACAACAAGCGCTCCTGAAGGGAGGACAGCAGAGCTGAGGGTCATCGATTCTGGGCAGTCACAGATGTAGGAATACAGAAAACAGATACACAGTACTGAAGGAATAGTACGAGGGAAGGGTCTGAGGCAGTCTGGCCCTATTTGAGAATCTGAAAGGGAGAATGACATCAGAGCAGAGAAATCAAGACAGGCCACCGCGAGAACCAGAGGATCTTAAGCAGGTGAATGACATGGGCAGCTCATGTACTCAGTACGTGAACTGAGTACAAATACTCCTGTGGGTAGACTAAACATGCTTAACAGAGTAGGCCAAAAAGAGAAAAGCCGCAGAAATAAAGGACGTGTGCTTAGACTGGAAGTAAGGACTTTGTAAACTAGATAAATTTGTTTTATTCATAGACGTTTTCAATGCATACATGCAGGTGTACTAGGTGCCTACAGGGGTCAGAAGGGGGTGTTCAGTCCCCTGAATTGGAGTTATGGACAGTTGTTTACTGCCATGTGGGTTCTGGGAACCTAACAACCTAGGTCTTCCAGAAGAACAGCCAGTGCTCTAACTGCTGAGCCATCTCTTCAGACCCTTGTTCAAAGTCAAAAAAGAAAAAAAAAGTAATGCTACATATTTTTTTAAAATTAAGAATGGGAAGCAACCTCTACCACAGAATGTTAGAAAAAGGTTCAGTGCACATTTTTCAGAATAGCCCAAAGTTAAAACAACCCACATATCTATCAACTGATAAAATGATTAATAAAATATGCTATATGCATAGGATTATTATGTCAATAAAAGGAAACAAAATACTCATACATGTTACACCATGGATGACCCTTGAAAACAATGTACTAAGTGGATGAACGACACAAAAGGTCATATACTATTTAATTTCATTAATATTAAATACCAAGGTTAGGCAAGTTTATAGAAGCAAAGGTTATTAGTGATTGCTTAGGGCTGAGGGTGAGATAGGGGATTATAGGTGGCTAATTGTTTTTTTTTTTTTAATGGGAGGACAAAGTTATTTTGAAAATTAGATCACAGTGAGGGCTGCACAGGTCTGTCAATATATAAAAAAAACATGAAGTTGGATGCATGTAAATTATATTGGAGTAAACTATCTGTGTGTGTGTGTCTCTATATATAGTGTGCATGTTGGTGATGGAGGTTTTACAAGAATCTAAGATCTAGGGACGCCACAGGAGATTTTAGAATTCTTTTCACTCTCTCTCCACAGCACTTCAAACAGCCAGCAAACACTTTCCTGCTAGAGTTGGGATGACTTATGATCCTGTTAATGTTAGCATGGTAGAGATGAGTCCACTGTTTGTCTAAATCAGCAATACCAAACAGCTATTTCAATTAATCTTTATCAGAGCTGCAAAAATCACTCTAAATTAGCCTTTAAATTGGCCTTACTTGAGGGAGATTGTTTTTCTGTTTGGAGGATTTTTAAATGGCTTTGTTTAAACAATTATTTTTAACACTTCCTTTCTTAAAAAGTAACTTTAAATCTTATTAAAACTAAGGTGTTAACGTTCAGATGTCCTCTCCGACTAAACAGAAGACACTACTTTCCATTTAGTTCTCACTCTGATCAGGCATAGGCGAGGTTTTGGATGCTACACAGATTCTCAATAGCTCCAGAGGAAGGGACTATGAGGCTGAACAGGTGGTACTGCTTCCGTTTTCACACCCCAGGCCAGCATTTCTTAGGAAAGCATTCCTGGTATCTGTCTCAATTAGCTGCGGTCTCTCAGTTGGTGTGTGAGGGTCCAATTTCATTTGGCTTGTGTTGCTTGCTGACTCTTACGTCTTTCATAAAAGTTCATTTCCCTCTCCAGCTTTCCCTGCCAGCACATGCTTGACAAAATGGAATTCAGTCTTGTTTTATGTTTAGGAAGCTGAAACTTGGGATCATACAGAGCCTTGCTTTGGTTATGTCTCTAGTTAGTGGGTGGGTTTCACACTGGAAGACTTCCTGATTTTCTTTTGTTCTTCCTTTCTTTCTTCCTCCCTTCTTAAACTGTCTTTTTTTTTTTCAGCTTCCAAATTCTCTCTCTTCAAATCTTACTTTAATACATATCTACAAGGAACCTTATTTTATGTTCCATTTTGCTTAGAACTAACTTAAAAATGTAGCTACCCTATGTAGTGAAAATGAAGGAAAGAAAACCAAAGGTGAGGACTATTTCTGGCCATTCCTTTTCTTAAGTAGTTAAATAAACAAGCAACAAAAAATGAAACAACAACAAAAAAAACCCTCCACTTATTTCTATTAGGTAGGAGAAATCTACATACTTTAAACAGAAGTCAGCAGAAAACGTTAGGGCTCTGACTTCTGATTTTGGAGAATGCCAAGGTCATTGGAAGTTGAGTCTTACACTATTGTCTTTCACCTGGACTAGACTCCTTGCTCCTCTACTTTGGCTTCCTTAAATTTCACTATCTACAGGGAAGAGCTTATTATTATTTTTTGAGGTAGCTGTTAGTATTTTTGTAAGTCTTCAAAGCATTTCACTGTAGACGAATTCCCAATTCCTTTCTTGGGTAATAAAACTGTAGAGGATCTAGCCTCTATTATCTTTCCAGGTTTATGTCCTGTCATTCAATATTCTAGATTGGATTCCAATTTCAGGCTTGTGAATTTGCCGCCTTCTTTCCCATTTTTGTAGGGCTGCTATCCAAATCACTGCTTGAACCTTTTCTTCCCCAAGGGCATCGCCCCAAGTAGTGGGCCAATTTTAACCACCTTCAGATTACGATAAAATGGTTTAACACCTACCGATATTCTCCCCCACCCCCAACAGATCTCTCTACAACCTAGCCTATTTGTCTCCATCATAGTTCAATAGACAACTTGGTGCAAATGCCTAAAGCGTACAGGAAAACCGCCAAAAGCTGTTGAAGAGAATGAAAATATGAATCCACTCTTTCTTTCTCAACCCTCCCTCCGGAAGAGGACAAAACATATAGTAAGGAGGGTATATTCCAAAATGTCTTTCTCGTCTCTCAGCCAATATGAGCCTCTTGGTTGCACTTGTCCTTCCGATTTCAACAGGAGTCACACTGCTTGTCGCCCGAGGCTCGGCTTCTCGGTGATCAAAGCCTTATTTCCCAATTTCAATCTCGATGCCACTTGGGGTGGAACACTCCCCTTGGGCTGGCCCCAGAGGTTCAGTTTGGACCCGAGGCCTGGTGCACCCCGAGTGGTTTTCCCTGAAGTTGTTGGGAACCGGGCAGAGCCATCCTGAAGGATGGGCTGTGAGTGGACCCTTGATCTAGTGGGATGCCACTGTGAAAAACCAAGCCCAGGGAGGGGGTGCAGCCCAAGCAGACAGTCTATGGGTGGAGGAGGCGAGCGAGCTGGGCTCGGGTGTTTCGTCAGGAAAAAGGGTTAAACCGTTTCCAAGGCAACAGACCAGGAAGCGCGCAAGACGTCAGCAGAGTGTCCGTAGGTCAGCTCCGCGTTTAAAGCTCCCACCGGCCGAGGGGCACCTGACCAATGGAGAGGGCGTCTCCGAGTCACGTGCCAGGCGCCCCGCTGCTTTGCCCTTTGGAGCACGTGGGAAGGTCCCCCGCCCCCTTCCTGGCTCCTTTTGCGCGGGCTCGGCCGCGGGGTCGTTCTCGCGAGAGGTGCGATTGCTCTCGCGAGAGTGAGGGGGCGGTGTGGGGAGGCGGTGGTGGTGGTGGCGTCGCGGGTTGGGGCGGGCGAGGGAGGCGCCGCTGCGCTGCGGCTCGCTCCACCGGGCGTTGCGGGCCGTGACGGGCGGGTGACATGCCCGGGAGCTGAGAGGCTGCGCCGCCGGGTGAGCGGGGCGGGGAGCCGGCGGGCCGGGTCCAGATTGCGGGCCGGGCGGCTTGGCCTCGGTGCGTGGGGCGCGGGCGGGAGGAGGACGGTGCACCGCCACTTTGTCCATAGCAGCATCCTTCCCTGTCAGCTCCCGAACCCGGGTCCCAGCGCTGCCCAAACCCCAGATGCCGCTGTGTGCATCGCTGTCACGTCGCCCCGGGCTGGCCCGAGCATCCGAACTGCGCTATCAAATAGAAAATGGTCTGGCTAAAGCACAGTGACATTAGTATCTTAAACCCCTGATATGGCTTGGTGACAGTCCTTTAACTCTGCTTACCCTCTTTAAAAAGAAAAAAAAAAGAAAAGAAAAGAAAAAAACAAACCTATTAGTTGGAGGTGGTTTAGCTTTAGGTATTAAGACCTTTCATGGTGAGCAATACTGCTGAGACACATCGCTAATGGCCTTGGCGCGTACAGGAATTAAGATTCGCAGTTCTTTTAGCTTTGTAATTGCTTCTTAAACGCTGGCTTTCCTTTGCGTCTTCTCACCTCTTTAGCAGCGTTATTTATGTTGATATTCAATTTTATTGTGTATGAGAATACTTAGAAGTAAGAGTATCAGGAAAGATGGAGTATCTTATTTATGCAAAGATGGTTTTGTTTTAATGTGTTAGCGTGTTTGTTTTTTGTTTTTTTTTCCTTTTGGTAAATGGCAGCACAGTGCTCGGTATTATTGATGTCATTTCAAATACTGCCATCTAATCATTTAAACTATGTGAACATTTTTCAAGGAATATCCTGGTTGTTTATACTTAATTGTGTTCTTCAGGCAGAACTGTGAATCATGGGTTGGCAGTGAGTTAAACAATTAGTTGTCTTGTCAATAACTGACTTAAGAGGGATAAAGGGATATGAGGGAATTGAGAAGTGGGTTCACGAGCTGAGCTGTTACTAATGTAGATAGCTACAAAACTGCTCAGCTGATCCACCTGAAAAGGAATTTGCACCACACTCTGTGGCCAGCGATTTCTCTCTGTTGTTGAAGATACTGAAGTTGGAGCCCTGGAACTCTAGGGAGAGATTTGCTAGCCTCCGAATTCCAGGGCTAAGTCTAGAAGCAGTGGAAAATCCTTTGGGAGAAAGGATGGTACATGTTATTTTAATTCCAAAGATTTAGTGTCTGGGAAAGGAACTCAGCCAATTGAAATCATAATGTAGCAGATTGTTTAAAGGGAAATTTCCAGTTATAAGTAGGGAAATTCTAGCCATATGCAAAAATACAAAAGAACTTAGGTGATTGGGCAAAGGAGGTAACAAAAGTTCCCTCCCATTCATCTTGGCAAAGTGAGATAGAAAACTATTTGTTGTTAGTCTTTCTAACTTGTGGCAAAGGTTTCATCAAACTTTTGGGGCAGTGTTTGCCTTATCTTACATTTGGAAAGCAATTAGAGTAACTTTGGCTGGGGTAGTTACTTACATAAATTTTTTCTTTTCTTTCCTTTTTGTGAAGTGGCCCCAGGAGTAAAAAAATTCAACACTCCAAGTGTTGAGACAGGTTAGGAAACTCTAAGAGCTTAGCTTGAGTGATAGTTGAGGCTATACTACACTGGTGGTGTGGCACGGGGTAACAAAATGGACTTTCCAAATTTAAAAGCAAATTGGGCAGATCCATGTTTTTTGTTTTTTCTCTTTTCCGTTCATCCTTACGGAAAGAAATTAATTTAAAAGGGCTTCATAGAGTTAAGCATTTGGAATGTATGGATTACTGACTGGACATGACAAAAGGAGAAAACTTAGCAATTTTGTATTCCCGTTGTTTACTTGGTGCTTTTTCCTTGACCTTCCTTAATGACTTGAGTATTATTTGGCTGCAAGAATCACAAAAGCCATTTGAATTGGCTTACTTGAAAAAGCCATCTGTCATACTGTTGGAGCAGTGCCTCTAAAGTCAAGTTTGTGATTCTAGCTCAGTGTCCTAGGGACCAGAACGTCTTCAGGTTGAGCTCAGGTTGGGTTTCTCTTAGTTCTCTGCTACAAGTTGCTTTATTCATTTGTTGAATAGTGGCCTTCTCTTGAAACCTTTCGCTTTTTTTGTCTTTGGTTTGCCAGCATTCGCATCAGACCCACCTTGACTTTGCATCATGGTTCCAGACAGACCCCTTTAGGTCTCAGTTCTAAATGTCTATAGATAGAAAATATGTTGTGGTTAGCTTTTCACTCTAGTCAAGCTAGTTGTGGGGTGGAGTAGGAGATAGATGGTGGAGAGACATAGGTGTGACTGGAAGTTTCTCAGGACTCGTGCTTTTCAGACTGCCACAGCAAGGTCTTTAGGACGGGGAAGGTTTGCAGGTAGGAAACGCTGGGTTCCTGTGGTGTCCTGTAGAATCTTGGAGTTTGAGTTCTTCCCCCAAGCTCTGCATTGCGCTTGGTCTCTGCTAGGTACAGATGTAACCGATTCAGTGGTCCCTTTCCAGGATAGATTCTTGTAGGTTTGCAAGGTTGGACGTGCTACTTAAATCGCTTTGTGTAATGGGCATCAGGATACCACGAGAACTATGGATTCGCAAAAAGATTGTAAGTGAAACAGTTTCTTTCTAGCTGGCAAGCAGCAGGTACAGTGCAGAAGTGTGACGCATAGTGTCTGCTGCTAGCTGTGGACTGGTTTCTTGAGTGTTCAGAGAGGAAAATATCATTTCCCCCCTCAGTCTTAGAAGCCTAGCGCTGCCCACCCAGATTTTAGAACTACTTTGTAGCGTTCTCTACCACCTGTGTTTTAGATCGCCTTATGATTGCTGTTCCCACTGCTTTTTTAACTTGCCTTGAACCATTGATGGTAACTTTTCTTTGAGATTCTTGGTTAATCTTATATTCTCTCCTACTCAGAGTTTAGCTTTAAACTCTGGACATATGAATGATTGTTAGGGTAGCATTTTCAGGTTTGACAGTAAATAAATTTTATTAGTTGCTTTGTAGATAGTACCAGGTTGATGTAAAGCGCCATCTTCCAGTTATTGTGCACTTGGCTAAGGTCCTGCCTTTCCTCTTCTTTTCTGAGTTCGAAACCGTAACTTCATGTTTCACACTCTAACTATTCCTCATATATCCCATTAATGAACGGGCTTTGTGTAGGCTTATACGGTATCTCTTTTGAGCCAAGCACCACACCTCACTCACATATTCTTGCTCCTTGGCAGCCCGGGGCAGAGCCTTACTATATCTGTGTTGCTTTTCAGTATTGTACTGTTAGAGTCGGGGAGTTGCAGGTGTCCCTGATAAAGAGCAATTTGTTCCCAGGTTAAAACTCCAACATGATTTTGTTTACAAACAGTCCTATGCAGGATTAGGCATGATATCAAGAACATGACTTGATGCTCATGACTGCATGGTTACATGGACAGTAACTCTTAGGGTTTTAGTTTGTTTGTTTCTTTTTGAAGTTGCATTTACATTTGCTGTAAAGGGAGTTGTAGTTCATACTTAGTATCTGTTAATGAGGCCCATGCTGATACTTGAAATACCAATGAGTGGCTGGGCTCAGACCCACTTTAGAATTGAGAGGACGAACCTGGAATGCCGTTGAAAGACCAGTGACATTTTTCTCTGTTTAAGAAAACAAATATGGGTTAACTTCAAACAGTTCTTAACTAAGTGACTCTGCTTTTCATTCTATGATGTCACTTGTTAGCCCGTGTCCCTCAGTTTCATGTTCTTGGAGCTTCTCTTCACCTTATGGTTTGTTCAGTTCAGTAAATAATGGTTTTGTTTTTGATAAGGAAATGTAGAGAGATAAGTAAGGCCTGTCCTTGGAGTGTACGTGAACTCTTGAGTGAAAGGTTTTCTGCTGTTGTGTCTTAGCCACAGTTACTGAGACACTTCAGGAATGGCAGAGTGTTGCCAGTACTGAGTTAGTGCAGGGCATAGACATGCGTTTAATTGTAAAACCCGGCACCATAGTCTCAAGTGCAAAAATTAACTTTGTTCCACAGGTAGGTGTGATGACATTTGGAGAGTTGATTTTCACAGCTGGGCAGGTCTTCTGGCATCCAGTGCACAGATCCACCCTACAGCAAAGACTGATCTAGCCAGTAGTGCTGGGATGGAATCTTATGGCGGTAAGAACAAAGTGTATCATGTGCATCCAAGAATGGGTTGACTTAGTAAAATATAAAAAGCCAGAAACTATCAGAAAGCAAATGTCTTAGTCATTGTTAGGAATGTGCTTTTTTCTTAATATAATTGGCTATTGTTTTGGAAGGCAGTTAGGATAGCTGTGGTATTTTTAGATTTAGTAAGTCAAGCAGCAGGTCTGCATCCCAGGGAGTAGCCAACATTTGAGTCCTGCCTGGCCGTGCTGTTGTCGCACTTGCACCGCACTTGCTCCGGTGAGCCTCAGCCTCGCTGTCTCCTCCTGAGAGGATGGCATCAGCTGTATCCCACTGTTGATTATTTTAGTTCTGTTTCTCTAGTGGTCACTACAGGGCTTAGCCCAGCAGAGCCTTTCTTCCTACACTACCATGTCATAGTGATGCAGACATCTCTAACGACTGACTTTCCACTGCATCCTTTGTTCTCATTGTCATGCATTCACTTCAGGGTCCACTCAGTTGCTAGTTAAGGTTATTTTTAAAGCGACTACAAACTGAGGAAATACTATTCTTACATTGGCGTTGTGTTACTGATCAGTCATTCACTGTTACTTTGGTAGGTCCAGGTTCCATCTGGTATTTTTCTCTGCCTGAAGAATTTCTTTTCATAGTTATTCTCATGTGATCAGCTGGCGATGAGTCCTCATAGCTCTGATTAGTGAGAAGAAATTTATTTTGTCTTAAATTTTGAAAGATATTTTTTATCATGTGTGGGTGTTACCACATTCTCTCCCTCCTCTCAGTTGTTAGAGCTGATGATCATTGCTTGGCTTTGAGCTGCCTAGGTATCTGGGCTGTCTTCCTCACTCTCTGGCTGTAGGGCTCATTCCTTCCTGATTGCTGGGAAAATGTTCTTTTGTTTCTTGCAATTTGGTTGTGAGTCACATGAGTGATTTTTTAAAAAAATTCTTAATATTTATTGAATTTTCTTGGGGCTGTCACTGTTTTCATCAAATTTGGTGTAATCTGGACCAATCCTAAACTGTTTTGCCTTTTTTTTTTTTTTTTGGTTCTGCTCCCCAACTGATTTTTGGGACTGCATGTCCCCACATTTTTTTAAGCAATGCTTAATAGGTTCTGATGCTGTGGGAATGCCTGTTTTTAAATTCCTGTGTTTTGCTTTGGTATTTTCTGTTACATTATCTACAGTTTCACTTTAGTGTTCAATCTGCTGTTACTGCATCTGTAATAGTTTTCATTTTAGAAAATTTCCCCATATTTTGAATGTTTTTATTATATAGGAATTACATATAGTGTCACAACAGTTTTGTACAATGTATTAATTATATTTATCCCATTAACTTACTATATCCTCCTCCCATTCCTGGTGACTCCATCTTTCCAACCAATCTTTCTCTACTTTGATGACTTTTTGGTGACACAGTTTCAGTAGGGTTGCTTACCTAATAGATGAGGGATTATTTATAGGAGCATAGCACCTCATCAGTGGCTACACCACTAAAGGAAATCTCTTTCTCTTTCTTCCTCTCTTTCTCTCTCCCCCTCTCTTTCTCTCTCTCAGCAAACAATAACTACCTATGAATTGTTGGTGAGGGGGAAATTCTTGTAGGGCCCTACTTCAAAGCTACTGCTACTGCTAACTCCCCACCACATGGAGGGGTGGGCCCTTGTAAGTCCCTTCCCTCCCTGAAACAAATGTCGATGGGTTCAGCCTTTTTTTTTTTGGTAAGATTTATTTATTATTTGTACAGTAGTCTACCTGCCTCCGAGCCAGCAATCCAGAAGAGGGCACCAGATCTCATTATAGATGTTTGTGCTGGGAATTGAACTCAGGACCTTTGGAAGAACAGCCAGTGCTCTTAACCTCTGAGCCATCTCTCCAGCCCAGGCCCAGTCTTGTATGGGTCTTGTATTGGTGGTTACAGCTGCTTTGAGTTCAAGAGTGTAATGCTAAGCCATGTAGGGAATACAACATTTCATTCTATCCACTTTGTTGATGTTCCCTGAATTAGAGGGGTAATGTAGACCTCCTGAGCATTCAGTAGTCATTTATTCTCATCACTGCCTGTTTTTGGCCTGCATTTACCACTGCCCATTCCAAAAAGAACTGGTTTAATCAAAGTTGACAACAACATTGATTTATGTAGCTAAACATAGTAATTTAGAAGATAATTCGGTGGATATGTCATTTAGTAAAACTACAGCTGTAGCTTCCTCACTAGGGCTTGTGACCTACCAGCTATGAGGGCCTTTGCTTTGCAGTACCAGATGTGAACTCCCTCTTGTTCCAATTAGAAAGCTATTGGTTATTCCCATAATTTTCCCCTGTTGCATCAGTGAGCAGATCTTGCCTGGCAGGTTAGTAATGTGTTTCAGATGAGTAAGCCTGTTGATGAAAACCCACCCCAGCAACCTGTATAGCACTTTCTAGCACTATGAGGCCTAACCAGCAGGGAGGAAGATTCTGTGATCAGACCATGTGATATCTTCAGCAATAGAGTCTACCAACAACCACCACCAGTGGCAGTTATATTGTTTTAGGGGCCTCCCTGACAAACAGCTCATAAGAAGGTATCCCACCCCTGGCACTGGACTTTTCACTAAATAATTCACTGCATTGTGAATGATTTGTTTGTTTGGATCATTTGAGGTAAGAAGACTCACCTTAAATCCAAGTCATGTGAGGTGAAAAGACCCACCCTAAATCTGGGTTACACCTTCTGGTGGCAGCCTACATAAAAGGAATGGAAGAATGAAGCTTTTGCTTTTTTTGCTTGCTTTGCTCGCTCTCTTCATACTTAGTTTTATCAAGCATGTGTATGGCTTTTTCCTAGGCTTTTGATTTTAGTTGACCTCTTCCTTTCTCCCATCTCCCCACCTACTTCTCTCTGCTTAATCTACCCACCTGCAGGTTTCCTTTCTTGCGTTCTCAGAAGTTCTGTTTTAGTCCCTGGTATCTTGTATTCTTTTATCATGATCATATTTTCTTGCCCCTTGAATGTAGGGAGCACTGTGTATTAGTTGGGATTCTGTAGAGGAACAGAACTGATTGAATATATTTATGTATATTAAAAGAGGATTTACTAGAGTGTCTTACAGGTTGTGGGCTGGCTAGTCCAAAGTGGCTGTCTGCTAACGAAAAGGCCAAAAACCCAGTGGTGGTTCAGTCCGTGAGACTCAGTGTCTTGGCTAGTCTTCAGTCTGTGCTGGAATCCTGGCCAAGTAGGCTCCAACACTAATGAAGAAATGCCTCAGCAGCAGGATAGATAAATTTGCCAGTAAGAGTGGGCAAGCAGGCAAAAAAGCAAACGCTTCATTCTTCCATGCCCTTTTATGTAGGCTGCTACCAGAAGATGTAGCTCACATGACTTGGATTTAAGATGAGTCTTCTCACCTCAAATGATCCAAATAAAAATTTTCACAGGGTGTCCATCTACTTGGGTTTTCATTGATTCCAGATGAAGTCAAGTTGACAACCACGATCATCCATCGCACTGTGATTCCAGTCTGTCTCTGCTCCCCTGTCCTCATCCCTCATTTTTACTTCAGAGCATCACTTCTAGGTCTTTGTTGTTGCCTATTTTTCTCTCTCAGTTAGGCTCAGATTTCCCTCCTTTGCGTATTGTCTGCCCAACATTGGATTTTTCGTTATTCCCGGCTTAGTGTGCACTTTTTCAGAGAGCTGTCTGTAGTTGGAGTGCAGAGTTAGGTTATTTGTTGCTTCAAGGCCCACCTTGAAGTTTTGTTAATGGTGATGCTTGGATTTGCCCAGTGTGGGTAGCTTCTGTGAAGGCTGCCTGATGCCTGATAGGCTACATGGAGTTCTGGTTTTTTCTGCTCTGCTTAGTGAGAGTGTGAAGGATTCCAAACCCTGTTTGATCTTAAGTACTGCTTGGTATATTTCTCTGTGATCACTTTCCCAACCTTGGGTGCTTGGTTTGTATTTAGTTAAAAATTATAGAAAAGCCATCCTCCAGACCTCTGGAGTGTTTGCTGTCATTGCAGTCCCCCTTTAATGCTCTGTCGTATAACATGAGCCAGCATTGTCTCAAAAACTCACTGTGACTGCCAGACTGCCTGGCTTTACTGTCCTGTGTTGTGACCTGGAAATAGCTGGCAGGCAGTGTTTCCTTTCTGAGGTGTCAGTCACACCCTGCCTTGCTGTGGCTGATGTCTGAAAACCAGTGTTTTATATGTCTGTTGTACTTTTTTGTTTGTAGTTCAATGGAAAGTTAATTTTTAACACTTGGCTATTTGATATATGTTAAAATATATTGGAGCATTTATTAATATCTCTAACACAGGACTTGTTAATAAACTTAAAAGGACATTAAATGTATTTGAACATTTAAGTATATACTTTGCTCTTCAAATAACATGTTTTTGAGAATCTTGCCTAGACCAGCTTTGACCTTTTAGTTCTGCTTCCTCCCTGAACCTAAGATTACACATGTGTGTAATCATAAGATTACTTTTTATTTAGCAAGCATTTGGACCTGCCATGTCCAAATATAAATTTGAGCTCCCTGAGCTCATGAAAGAGATGTATGCAAACAATGGCACCTGAAAATCAAAGGACACACCACTTGGAAAGCATAAAGGACACTTGGAGTGTTAGGAAAAGGACAGGGAAAGCTGAGAGGAGTCAGGCTTTCCTCAAAGTGGAAACTCCTTGAAGATGCATAGAGAGTGAGTGCAGATTAGGTGAATGAGTAGATTTTAGAGCATCACAGATCAGGGGTTGGCAATTTATTAGTTGTGATCATCAGTAAGGATTGAGGGAAAGTCATGGTTGACTATATGGAGTTGGTATGCTAGTTTTTAATGAAGTAGAATGGAGAGTGTTTAGAGAATTTTTATTCAGGTTTTAAGTATGCTATTTAATTTGTTTTACTTGGTTTTTTTGAGACAAGGTTTTTCTCTGTA
>CM053745.1:26493339-26538435 GCA_028658305.1 Pachyuromys duprasi | reverse complement strand
ACGGTCTGAGATGATATTTGGGGCACACACAGTGGGTTTGGGTTTGTGTGCATCCGCTGTATGCAGGCCTGTCTGAAATGGTGCCCGAGGCCTTCTCTGTCTGGCCCATGGACACACACACACACACACACACACACATGGACTGAGGTTTTTGCTGGCGGATGCATGCAGTGTTCGCCCTCAGTGTGCAGTCTGGTCAAGACGGTCCCTGGACCCTCTCAGTCTGGGGTGGTTCCAGCAATCGGTGTGTGCCTGCCGTACACCAGTGGGTTGAGGCAGAACTCGGGTCCTTCCCAGACTTGCCCGTGGACTCACACACGGACTGAGGTTTTGCTGGCGGAAGCGTGCGGTATGCTCCCACAGTGTGCAGACTGGTCAAAATGGTCCCCCGACCCTCCCAGTCTAGGGTGGTTCTGGCGATCGGTGTGTGCCTGCCATACACCTGTGGGTTGAAGCAGAACCCGGGTGCAGTGTGCGCTTGCAGTGTGCAGGTCAGTGAAAAAGGTACCCGGTTCCTCCTCAGACTGCCCGCAAGACTGTGTGATCCAGTCCATTATGGCAGGTGCGGGCGCCCAACACGGCTGCTCGTTCAGATCAGAGCTGTGCACCGCTGGTCACCCGGAGATTTTTCCGGGTAATAACTGGGTGTCCCTAGGGTTTTCCCACTTGATTTTCTCACCGTAGGAGTTCTGCTCACCTGGCAATCACAAATGCTGGCGTTTTAGGTCCCAGAGTTCAGTCTCCTGGTCGCTGCGTTGTTTCTGCTCTCCTACTCCTCAGGCACAGTGTTCTCTCGTGGCAGCCATCTTGGATCAGAAATCCTTTTTTGTAAATGTCTAGTAGAGCATTTAGATAAGAGGAATTGAAACTAAAGTATAGGACTGAACTGAAACTCTAAATTAGGAACTTGCTTGTATAGTTAAACCACAGGTAAAGTATCTTTGGAAGACTAATAGGAAGAAAACCAATGGGGACAAGGATTAAAGCAGAAAACAAAAATTAGTATTAAAAATAGAATTGATGAACTGGATCTTCTAAATGCGTGGCTTTAGAAATAGTCTGATTTATAGTTTGTTACTTGAGAACTAGTACAGAGAGGTAAATCATGGTGCAGTTACTGTTGGGAAGATGTAGTCTACTTGGTCCCCTGATTATAGAAAAGGTCAAGTTACAGATGATATTGACTTGAACAGTTCTTAAGCTAGAGATGAGGTAGGCTTGGGAAGTTGTGGTTTTCTTTTCTTTTTTTCTTTTGCGTTTTAATCATTAAAGAATTTATGTGCATCTAGAAAAGTACAAGATAATTTTAACTACTATCTGGTCAGAGGCCTGCCTGCTATCACATCACACAGGGTGGGTGGGCAGAGGACACTATGCATGTTTGCGGGGGGTGGGTTGCAGAAGACACCCAGAGGCCCACCAGCTGCATGGCCTGCCTGCAGTGATGTGCACATATGTGATGGACTGATGGGAGAGAAAGAAAAGTGGAATGGTTTGAGATTTATGGAGAAAGGCAGAACTGGAGATTCGAGGGTGAGAACAGCTTGATAAGAGTAGCCTGCCCTGCCACCTAAGGCCATGGTGAAGTCCCAGCCCCTGCTGCCACTGAGTCTAGTTTTGTGGACATGAAGCAGCAGGGGTCTGTGTCAATGTTCATGGTTCATATTAACACCAAAGACCATGTGAACGTTCCTGGTCTGGGCTGCTACCTGGGACCATGTTGCTGTCCAAGGGCTGTGCAGAGTTGGCCCTGCTCCTCACTGGCTGCCGCAATCTGGAGAGGAGGCCTTGCATCCTGTCTAGGCAGCACAATAAAGCTGACTATGGTTGTGGGAGCATGGGTGAGGCAGGAGAGCTGACCCGGCCTCTTGCTGGTTGTGGCATTAATTAGACAAGCTAGCCAGGACAGTGCTAAAGAGCTTGCTCTGGTAGTGTGGGTGCTGAAAAGCTGGTGGGCTGACCAATTCAGCTGCCACCTAGGCCCAGACCCAGAGCTTTGAGTTGGTACACACCAACATTTACAGCATTGATAACTGCTGGATCATGTGAAGAGGCTGGTCCTGCAGGTCCTGCAGGATCTTCATGTGAAGAGGCTGGTCCTGCAGGTCCAAAGCTGCAGGATCTTCGTAAGACAGGGCAACAGCAGGATATCTGAAAGAAGTCCTCAGTGAGGATCCAGTATTGAATCCTCACTGAAGCCAGAGCTTTGAACCAGACTAGTGACTCATTGCAGTGATCATTTCCTAGTAAAGAAGTATGGACAAAAGGGTACACTGTATGACACACCAGCTTCCATGACAAGATTTGATGTTATTTATTTTTTATTTTTATTTTTATTTTTATTTTTATTTTTGAGGAGAGGTTGCAAGGGTAGAGGGTAGATATGAAGTGATGGGGAGATGAGTGGGATTTGGGGCATGATATGAAATTCTCAAAGAAGTTAAAAATTTACTGTACCTATCTGCAGTATATGTTTGTATGTGTATGTGTAATATATACATATATAATAATCAAAAATGTATATACATTTATACATGATATAATGTACTATATATACATTTATACACACAGTTCCAGAGTTTACACTGAATGGGATAATGCATGCATATTGGAACTGGCCTTGTTTTACTTGGTAATATCATCTTCCCGTAAAAATCAGATTGATGACATTTTGTAACATTAAAACAAAAAGTCCTTGTTAGCAGTTTCCCACACTGTCTTCAAGGCCTTCTCTAGGCTGGTGCAAACACTCATGTTAATGGTGTCTGTTAATCTGAGGTCACTTGCAGCATTCTGCCATTTGCTGCTTTGCTCGTGTGTATTATTTTCCACAGTTGACTAATAAGTGAATTTATTTAAATCAAAGAACTTGTAGATTAGTTTTTATTTTTACTTCATTGACTAGTCTTGCACTATATTTGTGAATTTTGGGGAAGCACGGATGTGGGGAGATTTGGGGATGTGAAGTTGCAAGATTAGAAGTGTGCATATTTGTTCATCACCCTGCATCTCTGTTGTTTGTGTTTTGTTTTGTTGTAGCCCTGGCTGACTTGGATGTACTTGTAGACCAGGTGGCCTCTACCTTATAGAGATCCACCTGCTTGTGCCTCCCGAATACTGAAATTAAAGGCGTGCACAGCCACTGCTCAGCTGTTCTTTGGTCTTTATAGTTGTTTCTCTGATTGTTTTCATGTCTTATGAATTTTGTGATTTCTTTCTTCTATATGTATATGTACTATTATTTGTATTAAGTCTTTTTTGTTTCTGATACACATTGCTTTCGTGCTGTTCCTCAGGAGATTTACTTTATTAGTGGTGTTTTAAATTTTTGTCTTTTTCTTGAGATCTAGCCATTCCGCTTCTGCTTGTCTTGTCTGTTATCACTTTCTATCTTTTAAAGTAAGTTCTCTTTTATTTCTTTATTATAACTGTGATTCCTTGCTTAGAATTCTTCTTTATCCATCCAGAATTGGACATAAGCAGGTGTTAAGTGTGAAGCTTGTTATGATGGTACTTTAAGGGAAGATGCATTTGCACTCATGCCGTCATTAGCTAGAGTCTTCCTAGGTCTGCAGGGTGAGGGAATCCTTTCTTGCTGTTTCTCTTGGTTGTCGTTGTATTTCTAAAGCTTGTTTTCCCCTCACTTTCTTAGAAGAGTGCCCTGTCATTCCATACTGATTCTTTTTTTTTTTTACATTAAACAGATATTCTTGTAAGGTAGTTGACTTAAGTTAAATATACAGTGGTATGCCTCCATGTGGACCAACCCTCTAAAACTAAGCAAGCCCTCAATTAAATTCTTTCTTTTGTAAGAGTTGCCTTTAGGGCTGGAGAGATGGCTCAGCGATTAAGAGCATTGACTGTTCTTACAGAGGACCTGGGTTCATTTCCCAGGATCCACGTGGCAGCTCACAGCTGTCTGTAACTCCAAGATCTGACACCTTCATACTTGTAGGCAAGACACCACTGCACTTAAATAAAAATAAGTAAATTATTAAAAAAAAGAGTTGCCTTGGTCATGGTGTCTCTTCACAGCAGTAGAACAGTAAGAGAGATGATGTATGATAAACACTAACACCTCAATTTTATCCCCGGTAAAAGTATGGAAATGAATATGGAATTAGAACTTTACTAAGATTTAGCCTGTTTTTGGTTTGTTTTTGTTTTTTGTTTTTTTTTTTAGGATTCAGTTCTCAGCTTCTACACTTTACTGTAATCAAACATTTCTCTACAAGGCTTTGGATGCAGTAGGTCTGCTGTCTCCTTGCCCTCTGTGTGCGGCACAAGTAGAGCTTAAATGAATGGATAGCACTCTACATTTAGATGTAGCAGTTGGCTGGCTGCTCGATGTTCTTGGTTGGTTGTAGTCCCCAAAAGTTTTTATGAAGGCATCATTACAAAATTCAGTGTTGGGGCTGGAGAGATGATGGCTCAGTGGTTAAGAGCACTGTCTGCTCTTCCAAAGGACACAGGTTCAATTCCCAGCACCCACATGGCAGCTCACAATCGTCTGTAATGCCAATTCCAAGGGACCTGACACTTTCACACTAATGCACATAAAATAAAGTAAAAAAATTCAGTGTTAGAGAGTTTTGTATGTGATGTGTGTGATTTTACTGATTTTTCTGAATTCAAGACATAGGTACACTCTTAAACTTCCAGATAAGGATTTTGGTTTTGTACATCTGTAATTTTATAGTATATGTACAGATTTCACATTCTTATTTGTGTAGTTTTATAGCCGCCTGTTGAAGGGGTACAATGTCTGCAGCATTTAGCTGCAGTATGGAAGCTGGACTCTGGGGTATGGAAGTAGATTCCTTTTGTGATGGTGTCCAAGTTGATAAACCATTTCCCAGCAATCTTTGTTGAGAGGGGCAGTGTGATTGAACGTAATAGCAAACTATACTTGTGAGTCTAAAAACTTTCATAATGCCTGTATATCTTATTAAGGTATCCATATTCTTCTATTTTTTCACACCCCTCCCCACAAACACATATATGGTCGTTGAATAAGCTTTTAGGTCTCAATGTTGGTGTATATATTTTTCTTTAAAATGCCTACATTTGAAGGAATTACTTAGTATAAAATGCTTGAATCACAAAGATGAGTAACTAACTTGTTTTCTTTTATTATGTCTTCTTTAGGGGTTTTGTGGATTTGCTCTTCAGTGATTACATACTGCAGTAATACAGTTATGGCGGCTTTCCAGCCTTTCAAGAATAGTCATGTAAAAAATAAAGCATCTGTCCGAAAAGTAAGTCCATTGGATTAGGTTCCTTTTTCAGCGGAATTTTTAAATACATGGGGGTGTTTTTTTAGAGTGTTTAAATGAATTTTAGTATTTAAATTATAACCTTAAAATACTGCAGAGATGATGTATACAAAAGTAGTGATGTTAAAAAAAAGTAGTGATATGAAGTCATGATTGTAATGATTTTAGTCCCTAAAACCTTACTTCTCAGAGCACAGTACCTCTTTCCCATTTCTTCACAGATCTTTTCCATCTGTTTGGTTGGTTGTTTTGTTTTTTTTTTTTTTTTTTTGAGTAAACCATCTTATACACATTTAGCATTACCTTAAAGATATATAAGAAATATTAAATACTCATTCATTCAGCATAAATGAATTTAAATGCTTACTATATGTCAGGACTATGCTAGATGTTGAATAACTAGTGAGCAAATTAAAAATTACTTTCTTGTGTGTGTGGTGCTGTGGATTGGACTCTAGGCCTTGTACATGCTAGATAAATTGCTGTAGTACTGAGCCGTATTTCTAGTCCCCACTTCACACCCTCTTTCTGCCTTTTAACTTACTTTGATATAAGGTCTTAGTATATTATCTAGGCTGGCTTTGAAGTAGCTTTGTATCCCAGAGAGGCCTTGAGCTTGTCATTGCTCCTGCCTTATCCCTCCAAGTAGCCAGGATTACAAGCCTGTGCTAATAGCCTTGGTCATTCTTTCTTCAGCCTCTTTTCATGTCACTGTTGACCTTGCCCATGAAGACCATCTTTGAGTTTCACGAAGGTGTTTTCCTTGTTTTGATAACTCTTCTCTCTCTTGACAATGATTATAAAGGGAGAAGGTAATTCATCTAAGGTAAATGAGGATGGGTAAAGGTTAAGGCTTTTTTTTTTTATATATAACAAGTTGTCAGCTTTATGAACTCTATGACTTGTATAATAGTCACTTAATATGGTGGCAAGTACATTATTTACCCTTACCCATTTATTATTGTTTTGTATTCCTCAAAGGTTTTTTTTTTTTTTTTTTATAATTCTGTACTTTACAGAGTTCTATTTGTAGTGATTTCTGCCTGGAAACACCATTTGCTCTAGAGTGTCATGAGTTCATATTGGTAGCTCAAGTTCACATTTATATTTTTCCTTTTTGTATTCACAAATTAGTGTGAAAGCCTCAATTCATTAATGGAAACAAAACTGTAAATATTGGGTGTTTTAAAGTCTACTGAATAGTTGGGAAAAAACTCAAAGCAATGAGAAATTCATGATTTTTTTACGTGGATTCACCTTCCGTTAGCATCTTCCCATACCCATTTTCTTTTCTATTTACACCTGTTTCCCTTTATAATGGTGTGAGAAGTACCCTTTGGTCCTTGGTGGTGGTGGGATTACCACTCCTAAGAAAACCATTCATCTGTATCTTCATCTGACATGTAGTCTGACAAATTGCCCCCAGTTGTCTCAAATACAACCTTGAAACTTTCTTTTTTCTTATCTATTGTTTACTCAAGGTATTTTGCATACTGCATGAGTATTTTGGTTACCTCATTTTAGACCAGTCCAGTGATTGATCTAGAATCTGTTCTTATGACACTGTATCTTTGGAAAAATCTGAACTAGTTGTTTTGTAGAACATCCCAAATTGGTTTTTACTGTGTTCACCAGGAACACCTCAAAGGCCTCATTTTCTTCGTTGCACTCTGTTAGGTCAAGAGAAGCATATCATCAGTGTTCTTGAGGAAGTGGTCACGGTTGTAACCATCTGCTGTCTCCAATATAAATGCAGAAGAGGGCTGGAGAGATGGCTCAGAGGTTAAGGACACTGGTTGCTCTTCCAGAGGTCCTGAGTTCAATTCCCACCAACCACATGATGGCTCACAACCATTTAGAAAGAGATCTGGTGCCTTCTTCTGGCCTTCAGGTATATATGCAGTCAGAATACAGTATACATAATAAATAAATAAATCTTTAAAAAAATAAAAAATAAATGCAGAATAACTTTGATTAAATGCTTATTAAGGACGCTATTTAGAGATAGTGTAAGAAATATGAGTAGCCTATCTTCCAATAGCCTTTAACCCAGTAGATTTAGAATACATTAGTAATTCTTTCCAAATCAGAAATTATGCGGAGTTACAATGAGCATTTTTCTAATGGAATCAGTTCATCCATATTTGTCAACCATAATCATAGGAAAAGAAGAGAGCCTTATGACTGAATTCAGGAGTTACGATGTGTCATCATTTTTGTTCTTTTTGATGCCCTGATTATTCCAGATTTAGCCAATAAGGATTCATGGTTACTACAGTGACTTCTGTGCTCTTTTGAAATTGCCCAATTAGTCTTTGAGCACTCCCTACATTTTGGCACAGTTAGATGCTCCTGCTTCTTTTGTATAGTGCTCTGTCCAGGATGTGGAAACAGAGATTTTTCTGAGGTGCTCTGGTTCTTTTAATTGATGACATTTAGAAAACAAAATCTGGGCATGGGATCTGCTCATTGGTACTTGGGGGTTAGTTAGCAAATGTTTTTTGACATCATGTAAAATATGAGGAGATAAATTGAGTGGAACATAGTTTTCATGATTTGTTTCAATGGGTAGAAAAGATATACATAAGAGTATTGTAATCATAATATAGATCAAGTGACCTTAATCTGCAAACAATATAAAAGAAAATTAGACTAAAGGGTGTGGAAAATCTTTGGTCTCTTGATGTGAATAGGGTTATTGTGGGCTAGTACTGTGGAGTAAGGCATTCCCATAGGTTAGAAGAGCAAGTCATGTATCAGAAGAGAAATAATAGAGTCAATGAGAAATTAGTGTTGCCTTTCTGTCTTACTACTTTCTGTCTGTCTACTTTCATTTGTGATAATTTCATTTCTCTGACATGGAATTTTTTACCTTATTTTCATCATATAGTTGCTTTATGACCGTTGGAAAATCTTATTTTTAGTTACTGTCTTTTTTCTTTGTTTTTTAAGGGAAGAATAATTGATGCCAATTTGCTTTTTTCTAGCTCCTACACCATCTCACTTATAATGTGAATTGTTTCTGTTCTGCTAGTGACTTGTAAATAAAATATGCAGTTTGTGGATTTTAGTGTAAGGTAGTGGCTCTCAACCTGTAGATCACAACCCCTTTGGGAGGATCACATATTAAATATCCTGCATATCAGATATCACATTATAATTCATAGCAATAGCAAAATTACAGTTATGAAAAAGCAATGAAATAATTTTTTTGGTTGGGCATCACTACAGCATAAGTAACCGTATTAAGGGTTGCAGCATTAAGAAAGTTGAGAACCACTGGTGTGAGGTAAGTGTAAGTAAGTCTACAGCATAAGGTCTGTAGAGCCATTTAGTAACTTGACTTTTCTTTTCAGCTGAGTAGAGCTTTACAAATAATATGAGAAAATATTAATTGGAGAATTAGTAACTGGAAAACTGAAATGCCTGCAAGCTCTCCTACTGTCTTGGAATTAAATTGTTTTATTTATTTATTCCCCAGAACTTCAGCGAAGATGTGTTTCAGTCTGTAAAGTCTTTGCTACAAAGTGAGAAGGAGCTATGCAGTGTATCAGGAGGAGAGTGTTTAAACCAGGACGAACATGCCCAGTTAACTGAGGTTTGGCATACGACTTTCTAAACCCTTCGCAGTCAAGCACAGTATGTTTTCATGCCCCTTTGTAGGACTTGAGGGTTGATTTAAAAAGCTGCACATACTGCTAACACAGATACTGGGAGACAGTTGATTTCTTTGAGGGTGTGACCTGGTAAGTTGACTGTGTTCTGAGGAAGGCCTCATACATGACAGGATTTGGGCAACACAAATTGGACATAATTTCTTCTTTTTTTAAAAGAGACTACAAAGTTGGGTGGGTAGGGCATTGGGAGTGACTCTGGGATAAATTGGGGAAAGTGAATATGATCAAAATACATTCTATGAAATTCTTAAGCAATTAATAAAGATGTTATTTTAAAAGTACCTATTTTAAATAGTAGCTACCTGTTGATATCAGCCTGTTTATAAGAACATGGGTGTTACTAGCCTCTCACCAGGCAGATATGGCTTATTCAGTAACTGTTACTTTAATACTAAGTTTCTTTTATTCTGAAACATTAAAACTTGCACTTGTTTCGTGTAGTCATTTTTTAAGTCCTTTTCTTGACCATCTCAGTGCTTTGATTTAAAGTGTAAAGTGGTAAATTTATCTTTGGAATTAACATACACATATATATGAACATATATATATGTATATATATGTTATGTCATATATATATATATGTTATATATATGTCACCTGTTTCTCTACAAAGCTATTGTTTTCATCTCTATTTGAATTTATTGCTATTAAAAGGAATGATATTTTTAAAGTATTTATAGTCCATAGTCCATTATCACATTTCTTTTTTTTTTTTTTTTTTTTTTACAAAGTAACAGTACGGTATTGGGGCTGAGCGTATAGTTTTAGGACTGATCTTTGCCTAGCCTGTGCAAAGCCCCAGGTTTAGTACCCCAGCTCAAAAAATGTTATATTAGGTTTTCACAGCTTAAAATTGGTATGCCTACTTAGTGCGGTCATTTTTGTAGCGATGTTTCTAAAAAACCTCTATTTCTTACTTGGGAGTGGGAGGTCCTGTTCCTTGAGGAATTCTTTCTGTGACATTATTCTCTAGAAAGAGGGGTGTCCCTGTTGGGTGAGGAACATTCTGCCACCTTAATCTCCCTAGTTCAGTTTTGTGGCAATTGATTTGTCTTCTCTGCCTCCCCCTTTGACTTTCTCTCAGCGGCTGTCATGCGTGACAGGTCTCTTGCCCCTCCCTCGGTTTTGTAACCCATTCCCTAGTTGTCCACGTGCTAGTCTTCCAGCTTGTTCCTGTGACACCTTCAGATAACCAGAAGGAGCAGGCTCCCTTGGTACCTCCAGGACCCAAGGTCAGCCTAGTTTTCTCTTTTGTGTCCAGCAAGGAAACTGGAAAGGATAGAAGAGGTTTCTGTCCCACTTTAGGGTATGCATATCTTAAGTATCTGAGTTTGGGTGGGTTTTTGTTTGTTTTGTTTTTTCTTCCCAGTGTACTGATTCACTTTAAGGCAAGTGTGTGAGCGTATTGGAAGTGCTGCTGCAGCTGGGCATTTGGAAGTGCTGCTGCAGCTGGGCAGTGGCTGACTTACAAAGCTTTGTTGTTGCTGTAAGCTTTCTTAGAGGTTCATGTTGTGTGCCTGTATACCCTAAGACCTCCACCTTCCAGTTTTACATTCCTTCTCTCCTCTTAGTCCCTGTTCCTCTAGACCATTTTATTTCTCCTTTTATTTAATACATAAATACAGGCTTTTATTTGATTGTATGAAATCTAGGATCTTAAATATTTGTTTGAAAAAAGGTAAGAAATTAGTGCCTATGTTTTAGGGAGAGAAGCTGTATTTTTTGGAAATGTTACGAGGAGACAAGCTTGTACTGGTTAACAGTTTACTAGATGCCCGGAGGGTACCTAGCACTCTACTGGATTAGTAACCATAATTAATTAGAGTAAAGTGCCATGGTAATTTTAGATTCTGACTAGCTTCTGAGTCATAAGAAAGGAATCAAAGTATATTCAATGTAGTCTGATATGTTAACCATTCCATTTCTCTCCAGTACTTTAATTGCTGTTATTTAACTATTTTGTATTTCTAGACACAGCACTTACTTGGTAGATGCTTTATTTTTTTCCAAAAGGAAAGGAGCTAGTATGGTAACAGAGACATAAATATAAATTTAAAAAATAGCTTTTCAGTCTATCTTCTTTGTAGAAAGGTGAGAGAACTAAAGATCTAATTGGAAAGAAGTGCACAAAGGGCAGACGTACAGGAAAATGAGGTCATGTGAAAATTCCCAGTTAATCACTGCTAAATATTTTGGTGCATTGCTTTTTAATATTATTTTTCATGGATATGTTTTTAAGAATAAGGAAGAAGTTACGTGCATATAATATGTTTTCGTAACTTTTTCTTTTTACTTAATATCATTCCTCATGTTGTTAGAGGAACCATAGGTACATGATTTCTATAAACTTGTGTAGGGAGTGGTATCTCTGTAAGAGTGTTGAAGGGAATATTGGTAGAATGATAGCTAATGAGGAAGGGGCCTGGGAGCTCGACACAGGGAAGGTCTTTCTGAGAAAGCTGCTGGAACTTGTAGGAACTTGCAGAATGAAGAGGAGCCAGGCCTAGAAGTGTCTGAGGAAAAGAGATTCATATCAAGGGGACACAGTTGCAGGAGCCTTAAGTAGTCATGTACAGGACATGTCCTGTGGTTTTGAATGCAGTGAGGGCAGGCCGAAATCATCTAACACCCTGGGAAGCATGGACAATTGGCATGACAGTGGACAAATTCAGGGATACTGGAGTATGAAGGCATGGCAGTGAGAATGGGGATGAGTAGGGATATGCTTTGAGGCTGAAGTTGGGAGAGTTAGCTAGATGAGGTTCAAGAGCTACAGCGTGGTGGAAACCTTGGTCACTGGAAGCACTGCCTGTCCAGTGCGCTGAGCACCATGCTAACTGTGCTTTGTCAATGCTCTGAGACAAGACTTTAAAAAAGTAAATTAATGGAGTTTCCCCCCCCCCCTTCTTTTTTAATTATTTTTTTCCTTTCTTCCTTCCATCCTTCCGTCCTTCCTTCCTTCCTTTCTTTTTCTTTTTTTTTATTGATTCAGGTCACATTTCTGGGCTTTAATGAAGAAACAGATGCTGCTCATATACAGGTGTGGTCAATTTATTGAATTGGCAAAGACTGGGGGGGGACTAAAAAATTTTGGAGACTGAAAATTTACTTTGGTGCTCAAAATTTATACTAATGTTGAGGTATCTTTGAAAGTTAACGATGCCATTTGAAATTAGGCATAATCGTGCCTGCTTTTGTTCAAGCACTCAGGAGGCAAAGGCAGGCTGATGTTTGCATTCCAGGCCAGCCTGGTACCAAGCTGCTCCGTACTTTGTGCTCCAGGCCAAGCAGGCCTACATAGTTCCAGCCCCCACCGCCCACTTTTTCAGCATTTTTACTAAGGATTCTTTTGTTGTTTTTGAGGCAAGGTCTTATCAAATGTCTTTGCTGTGACCTTGAATGTGTAGAAATTCTGCTGCCTCAGCTTCCCAAGTGCTGGGATAACAACTGTATGCCACCATTACTGGCTTTTGTTTATTCTTGCTATAGAAAACTGCTTTAGGTTTGGCTATTAAAATCATCTATCTTTAAGCCACAGGACATTTTCTTGATTCTGGTCCTTATTACATGTAACATTTACATATTTTGATGGTTATCATAATTTGACATTAATAAAGTTCTTGTATTTTTAGTAAAGTAGAATTGAATTTAAAAAATCAAATTTCTAAAAAGTCTCAGCTTTTCCACGTTTATAAATTTGTATAAAATTTCTAGCCCATTTCATTTAGGCATTTGTAGAGGAACTGGTAGAAGAACTGGTATTTGAGGTTAGGGTCAATGAAGAAAAGCCTGACAATTGCAGAAATCACTGTAGATACAGTGTTTCCTTATGCTATTGCTAGAAAACTGGTGATTCCGCATTAGTTCTCTCTGGATAGTATGCCTGCAAACTCTGTAGTCTGCAGGGGCCGGCAGAGAAGGCATACTCTCCAGAAAAATATGCAAGTATATAACGGGACTGCAAGGCTGATGCAGCAGCGGCACCATGACTTAGAGTCCAGACCAGCCTGAGCCACAGAGTGAGACTCTTTCAAAAATATGACCACAGTTCTTCTGGTCCTCAGGAGCTGTGGACATGATCATATTTACAGACCTCTGTTCTCTGCTCTCTGCAGGACAAACACTTGAGAGAATCTTAACCTGGAGAAAATAGTTACTAAAAACAAACAAAAAAGGAAAGCTTCCCTTTAACCTTCATAAAATTTCTGAAGGCTTACTATAATACCTTCAGAAAAAGTGAACTTGTAGTTTAGAGTTAAAACTCCAGTCTGAAGAAGGGTATTCAGTAGCTAAGAATTCTATATAAAAAACTTCAGAATCAAACCAGAGGACTTGTGAGTGACAATTGCTAAAAACAATTAGATGCTAATTTTCATAGATGTGTGAGGTACCCTGTTAGATTGATAGATAGCTCAGTAGCAAAATGCTTAAAAGGCTATAAAACTATACTAAGTAACCTTAGTTTGCTTTATTTCTGAGTAAAAAATTTGACTATCTATAGATCAACTATATAGGTGAGCTGTTATGAAGCAGACAATTTCTTGGCCAGTACACTTCATGGGTTTTAGCTATGGACAACGTTGTGGACACCTTGACAGTGTTACTATGTAGTGTCACTCATTACTGTCACTGTTATTTAAAATTAGGATCTGGCTGCAGTTTCACTGGAACTTCCGGACCTTCTGAATTCACTCCATTTCTGCAGTCTAAGTGAAAATGAAATCATTTGTATGAATGATGTCAGTAAAACATCAGATGTAAGCAGTAGTCCTCTAAATCAGGTAACTGGTGGATCATTTCTAATCTCATTTTCAGGGCAGATTTTTACTATATTTGCTTAGTAATAGTAAACTTTTAAGTGATTGGCACTTTCCTTGTTTTAATTCAGTCTCAAGAAAATGATATTGATGAAAAGTCTGACTCGTAAAGCATTGCCAGCCTTGAAGCATAGAATAATTTTGATCATAGCTTATACAGTAAATTCCCACTTGTAAAGTTTTGTCAGTGGTTTGCAAGCATGGAACTAATTTTTCAGTGAAATGTTGCTATTGGGGTTTTTTTTTTTTTTTTTTGTATAGCTGGAGGGACAGCTCCTGCTTCACGGCCTCCCTACATTTGTATGTGTTGCAAGTTGCATGTTCTAGAAAATGGACTTCCAATTAACTTTCTGGTTAAAGATTTTCCATGTAAAATGTTGTTTTCCTAAGACAGTCTTTAGATCATTACTAAGTGTTTTTGATAATGTATCAAAGAAAAATGCTTTGCATTTTAGGAAGTAAGATGTTTACAATTGTCTGAGTAGGTTTTTACAATTTGTAGAACTTATTCCAGCTATAAAATACTGCTTTGTTCATTGTGAGGTGTAGTGATTAGAACTGTGCCTTGCTTCCTGGATCATATTGTTCACTCATGTACACTTGCTATATTTGCTGGTACATTAAGGTGATTAGCTGTTATATTTGCTTTCTTCTTTCAGTGTTTGTATTTAAAAATACAGTGTGAATAGGGAAAACTAATGGCTTGTATTCTTTTTTTAATTAAAATTTTATTTTTTATATTATTATAGTTTATTTAGTTTGTATCCCAGCTATAGCCCCCTCCCTCCCAACCCTACCCTCTCTCCCAGATCTCCTCCCTGCCTCCCTCTAAGTCCACTGATGGGGGAGGTCCTCCTCCCCTTCCACCTAACCCTAGCTTATCAGGTCTCACCAGGACTGGCTACAATGTCCTCCTCTGTGGCCTAGCTAGGCTGCTCCTCCTACAGGGCATTGGGAGGGTATGGCTTGTGTTCTTAATTAAAGCTGTAAGCATGATTGTAAGTTTTAATACCAGAGAAATATAAGTTAAAAGATAAGGACAGTTCTTTTGTGAGAGACGGGAAGGTGACAGGCTGGGAGCTATAGGAAAATGGAATAACAAGTAAAATAGATTGAGGTGTCTTCCCTCAAGCATTCACGGTGTAGTGGGTGAGATTGGTCAATGATTAAATAAGACCCATTACAAACATATACAGTGATATAGAAAAAATGATTGCCCAAGAGACTAGCTTGGTAGTCTCTATAACATTTAAGGAGATAGAGTGGGGAGAACTTGAATATATGATAGAAAAAAGAGTGAAGGAAAAAAATTAAAAGTGAGATTTAAATATATGTATACATATCTTTAGATAATGTCAGGAAATTAAATATTTAAAATCATTAAACATTACAGAATGAAGGAACCTTTTGGAATGCATGCATTGCTTGTTGTCGGCCCCCACTCTCAAGGCTTATTTCTAGGCTTCACTTCCAGATAATGTTTTATATTTAAAAGTAAAACTGATTTTTATCATCTTTTATCTCTCCCAAGAACCGTCATTCTGGAATGCTTTGTGTCATGAGAATGTCACCTACATTACCAGGACTCAGAATTGATTTTATCTTTAGTCTCCTGAGTAAATATGCTGCCGGCATAAGACACACCCTAGACACACACTTGGATCAGAAGCACCACCTTGAGACCACTGATGAAGATGATGATGATACAAACCAGTCTGTGTCTTCCATAGAGGATGACTTTGTCACTGCTTTTGAGCAGTTAGAGGAGGAAGAGAGTACCAAGCTGTGTAATGATGGTATGTGTGCCTTTTGTTAGACTTTTTTTCCTAGAAAGAGATTGAAGTTGAAAGTTTGGTTTTGAAGCTTTAGAGGAGACTTAACAGTTGAAACTTATTTTGAAATTTGATTTGGTTTTAACATTTTAATAGTTTTTTTTAGTACAGAGGAATTAATTTTCCTGTGTATTGTTAGGTCATTGTTAGCTACTTTTTAAATTTTCCTATTTCTCTTTGTAGGTAGTATTTGTTTAAGCCTTGTTTACGTCATAACCTAGTATCTGGATCTTTACTGTGTTTAAATGTCCAAAGAGCTGGCAGTCATTACTAATCTTTCTAACATATATAACAAGGTGCTGAGCTTTCTATAGGTCATGTATCTGAGGACATAGAATAAAATTAGATTATTTTGTTAAAACATGCATTCATTCCCAAGTGTTACTGGGGATGAAATTTCTGTTAAATATAGTATAGGAAAAAATTTATGATGTAAATATTTTATGTTTAATGTTAGTGTTTTAAAGCAATTTTTCTAGAATAATGTAAGAAATTTATTCTTTTCCTGTAGAAATAAATATTGCTACACTAAGGAACTGGTGTGATGCTGCGTCTCAGACTACTTTGGGTCACCATTTAGGAACCCATGACTTTAAAGTGTTGGTTAATTACGGACCGCAGAAGTCATTGGCTAAGCCCTCATCTTCAAGAAATGTTGTGGGACACAGAGAAGCATCTTCTGTGAAAACATCCATTACAACATCAGTTTCAGAGCCCTGGACCCAAAGGAGTCTCTACAGGTCGCCCAGTACTTCAGATAAAGGCAGAGTCACAAGGGAGACATCCTTCCCTTCTTCTCCTGCCCACTCCTCGGAGTCAGAGTGCTCAAGCCCAAGTCCTGTGATTTTTTTGGATGAAGAGGGTTATCAAAAAAGTTTAAAAGCAAAACTTGAGCTGCCTGAAATTCCTGTGACACAAGATGATGTAGAGGATTCAGACTCAGAAGTGAGTGAGTTTTTTGATAGCTTTGATCAGTTTGATGACCTAGAGCAGACTTTGGAGACTTCTTGTCCATTTATGAAGGATTCTGTCATAGGGAAGTCATCCCAGAAGATAGGGCACAAACATGAAAAATCTTGTATGAATCCTCAGAAATTCAAGTTTGAGCGTCCAGCTCTTCCAGCTAATGTTAGAAAGCCAACTCCACGTAAACCCGAGTCTCCATATGGTCACCTGTCTGATGCTCCAGATTCCCCTCGTCCAGTGATGACCTCAGAAGACAGTGGGTTGTTTAGCCCTATTCGAGCCTCTGCTTTTAGTCCTCCTGGAAGCTGTACTCCCGCTGAATGTTTTTGTCAAACAGATGTTGATGGACATAGGAGTCATGGAAATCAGGATCCTACTTACTACACTTATGAAGATTATGCTAATAATCTTTCCTGTGAAGTACTAGGCTCAGTTCTTTATACTCAGTGTGCAAATGAAATGTCAGATATTAATAGTATTAAAAGAGGAGAAAATAATACTGTAGCTTTTAAGCATGGAGATTCTGTTCAAAAAAGTAAATGTAAAAAATCTTCAATGATTACAGATAGTGTTCAGAAATTTGCAGCAGATCTTGTGGGGAAAAGTTTTGGCAGTGCATTTAAGGACTTACAGAAAGGAGTTTCTTCGTGTACAAATGCACTGTGCCAGTTAGCTGTCAAATTGACATCATCTGTATTTCAGATGGCATTTAATGAACTTAGAAGGCAGTGTGCATTTTCACTGAAAGAACGAGCCATTGGTAGCCTGGCTAGTCTTTTGGTGAGTGAAGCCTTATCAAATGCCTTGAAAGATTTACAATACATGAAAAAGCAGATGTTTACAAACACGGTTGCTAGGTTTGCGGCGGACCTTGCAGAAGAGCTTGTTTTTGAAGGTATCATGGAAGTGTGTCAGTTTTCATATCCTCCAACACCTGCATCTCTACAGTATCAGTCATTTGACTTTGAAGACAAAGTCGTGAAGTCGTATGCCAAAGATTTATCTGAGTCTGTCATACAAGAAGCATTCATAGAGCTGTCACAGAATGATGTGACCTTTACAACAAAGGCAGCAGCTAATGTTTCTATGGGCAACGTCAACTACGTGAGCACAGAAAGTATAGTGCCACCTACACAGACCTTCACATGCTCATCATCTTTTAGTAGTCAAGCAATTAGAATGACAAAACCAGTGCAGGAGCATAAGAAGGAATACACAGTGCAGCAGGCCTTGTTTTGTACTTCAGGAATTGTCACTTCAATACCTGTGCCCTTGGCAGGTAGTGCCCTTCTCCCATATCATATGTCATCTACTTTGTATCAGCCCAAGTCTCACTTGTCGTCTGAGCATAGTAAATCAAGTGGTAATTCTACCCAAGAGCACATCACCACAGTAAGCGCTGAAGAGGAAATGGATTGTCCCAGAAATACCTGTCCACCTTCAGAACTCAATCCCCATAACCAGAATGACTTCAAACCAACTAATGGTGATATTGACATGCAGAGCCCTTCTAGTGGCCCTGTGATTATCAGCAACTTTTCTGAAGCAATGGTACATACATTAGTAAATGAAACCTTACAGTCCATGACATCCGTCAAAGGCACAAAAACTGTTGATACAAATGCAGATTATTTAACCAAAACAATAAAAGGAAAAGCCTGTCCCCTTTCCCTTTGTGACCAAGCAGCACCACAGCAGAGCAAAGCTAGCAGTAAGGACATGTTTGCTGAGCAGTTATCAAAGTCTATTATTAAACATTCCCTCGATAAAAGCAAATCGGTGCTTCCAAATATAGATAAAAAACCAGCTAGTAAGGGATGCATGCCTGTTCTTGGAGAAGAATCACAGTTGACCTTGGAGGAATCTCCCAAATTCCTTGACTTTCTAGATCATTCACCTCACTGCTCACTCTTGGCTGGAAAGTATTGTGTTCCAGAATATGGAGATTCTGTGGGTTTTGGATTTTCTTCAGAGACACTGCCACCATGTCTAATGATGACAAATCAGAAATCTGACTTAAAGGAATCTGTGAAGGATAAACCAGTGAAAAGGCATAATTTGAATAATACTACATTTGAGTCCTTGTCTTTCGGACAGGAAAGCTCTTTACGTCACTCACATACTTTATCATCTGCAGTGCTTACCTGTGTAGATGGTTTGCATGTGGAAGATAAACAGAAAATCAGAGACAGAAATGTAATACCTGATACTCCTCCATCAACTCCTTTAGTACCATCCCAGACTAGTTCTGAATGGGACATCAGAAAATTAACCAAAAAACTCAAGGGGGAGTTAGCCAAAGAATTTGCACCTGCAACACCACCTTCTACACCTCACAACTCATCTGTTGCTAGTTTGTCTGAGAGTGGACAAAACACTATAGAAAAGGAAGAGTTCATGCTGAAACTCATGCGATCTCTGTCAGAAGAAGTTGAAAGCAGTGAAGGTGAAGATCACCCAGAAATGAATGTGAAGTCAGAGTACTCAGGAAAGAAAATGCAGTTTGCAGAAGCATTAGCTACACACATTGTTTCTCTTGCAACTGAAGTGGCAGCCTCTCATTTAGATCATGAAATCACTCAGGATTTCAAGGTTCAAAACCCTCACTTAACTGTGCAGAGTCAAAGGAGTGTGCTGCCTGTCTCTTTAGGTCATTTGGATGAAAACATACAGATGTGCAGTTTTGCAAGTAATGTGGCAGCTGATGTCATTGCAGAAGCCGAGAAAATCACCAAAGCTAGAAGTTGTGTGCATTTCAGGTGTGAGGGGAATGTTTGTCATGTCGAAGGTGACCAAGGTAAAACAGAAGAGAAGTTGGATGTGGTGGGTGTTGCATACCCAAGAGAAGTGGATCCATGTGTTCTTTCATTACCAAGTTGTATGCCGGGTCTGACATACAAGTATCCGAGTTGTGAAAGTGTGACTGATGAATATGCAGGTCATGTTATCCAAGTGCTAAAACAGGAAGGTGGCAATGGTGACCTAATCATGGATCAGTATGCCAGTAGACTGGCCTATCGGTCTGTCAAGTCAGGAGTGCAAGAAGCAGCTAAGACAGTTAAAATGAAGTACAGTTCAAAAATGTTCCCTGGGCACGATCCTCATGTGAAAACAAACAAGGAACTTTTGATGTTCTCAAATAAAGAGCATCTCCAAGAAGTAGATAAAAAGAGACAAAGAAAAAGAAATGGTGGCCATCTTTGCAAATACCAAATGTACGAAAGGATACAGGATCCATGTAGAAATGAACTCTCTGAACTGTATAGTTTTTCAGCCTCTCTTGCTAGCAGCATAACAAGAGATGCTAAGAAACAGCTGACAGCACCTACAGTTGACTTGCGAAAATCCTCAACAGATTGTTGTCATTTTGAAAAATCTGGATGTGTTAACAAGAATGAGAGTAGTATTGAACCAGAATTTTCGAAGTCTTGTCAATCTTTGAAAAACTATGGATTTTGCCAGAATACGGGCAGCTTAAGAGGACGTGATTGTAGGGAGAATAGTCAAGCTATAGAACAGTATGCTAGAAAAGTAGTGGGGGACACTTTAGAGCTAAGTTTAGGACCTGCAGTTTTCCATGTTTCAGAGACTACAACATCAGCAGATAGGATTACTCATGCAGAGAAATTGTCACCTCTTATAAATGAAGCTTGCAGATATTGTGACCTTAAGGAACTTCATGGTTGCACCAGAAAACCTGCTCAACCCCTTTCAAAACAGAGTCCGTGTGCTCGTGCTAAGCCAGGTTCACATTCAAAACTTAGTAGCATCCATCAGAAATCGAGAATTTTTCATCTGGATGTGCCTCAAATTCATGTTAATCTTGATAAAAGGGCAGTGCTTGCAGAGAAGATAGTTGCAGAAGCTATTGAAAAAGCAGAGAGAGAGTTGAGCAATGCCAGTTTGGCAGTTGATAGTGGAATTGGACAAGATGGCGTTAGCTTTGCTGAGAGCCTTACCACAGAAATCATGACAACAGCTATGACAAATGCGGGGCATGCTGTTAGCAGGTAGGTTTCAAATTTTCTGTGGGGTGTTGTGATAAAATGAAAAGTTGATCTTGTTCTGTATGTCTTAGGTTCTGTTCATAAAAAGTCTGTTTATTTTCATCCTAACCAAAGATTTCTCTGATGCATTTGTTTACGGCTTCATATCCTGTACGTGATTTTCATGTGAAATCCTTGTGTCCCAGTCCCTTTTGAGGGGCATTATCATTCATTTACAGGACTGGAAGATGAGAGTTAGAGAACAAAATAACCTCAATTCACAGAACTAAGAAGCAGGTAAAATAGAATAAAAAAAAACTGGTGAATTTTATTAAAGAATGTAGACTGGTATCTTTACTACTCTGACGTTAAAGTCTCTTCTATGGTTAAAGCAACTTTTCTCCATGTGGCTTTGGATATTTTATTCTTCCTCCCCTAGCATAGCAGCTTCATAAGAGGAAACTACGTGGAAGTTCCTAAGCCCTCACTCTCAGAACTTAGCAAATTACTTTGCTATTCATTCTTCAGAATATTCATTTTCTCTCTTAGACCTGCCAGCAAAGCACCCTGAGTTCTTCCTTAAGCTCATTTTTTTATCCAGGCTGTTATTTGCACAGACTCTTCTCTATTGTACTTCTGCTCTTGTGTCTGTTCTAGCAGTCATGCCAAGCATATGTAAGTACTGCAAAGTCCATTCAAGTTACATACAGTTCTGCTTCACATTTTGTAAAGTTAAAAAGATTTGAGGTTGAAGAATGATTGATTATTCACTAAGCTGTTAACTGAATTGTTTCATTAATGTTCTTTTCTCATAAATGTTTGATTAATGGAAGTAATCATAATAGTAGAATATGTAATACAATGTCACAAACCCATAATGCTTATGAATATCAAATAGGAAGCATATGATAGTGAAATTTTAGAACAATAATATGTCTAGACTTTATTTTTCATTTATTATGAGGTCAGTTGCCTACCAGTCATATAAACCCTCCTTTTAACCTCCTCCTGTGAGACATTAAAAACAAAAACAAAAAAACAGGTAACAGGAAAAAGTGTTAAGTAAAGCTGTGGTGTAAGATGGCTATGTTTGTAATGCCCAGCTTAACTGAGTTGTTAAATTTTAAAAACAAACGGAGAATTGCCTAAAAAGCAGGGAGGGCAGTTCTGGGCTTGCTTATTTTAGCTTTTAGGGGTATAAAAGAAGCTGAAACTGGCAAAAAAAAATCTGTGTGCTCCAAGAGCTTATAGTAAAATAAGAGAGACAACAGATAAATGACCTGAAAAAGGACAACAGTGGACATGCTAATAAGACAGGCAAAAGTCCGAAAGGCCTCAACCCTACACAAAGAACTACAAGCAGCTAAGGCAAGCTGAAAGTGGGCGATACCGTCTTCCAGGGGAAAGAGCTCACTAACTGGTCATGCAATATTAAATGGTCAGTCATGAAACATACAAGGAGCATTATTTAGACTAAACAGGACCTATATCTGTATATATACAGACGCCACACATATATATACATACACACACGTAAAAAGAAAGAATTTAAAAAGAGGTCATGAATTTGAAAGAGAACAAGAAAGGGATATATGGTACGAGTTGGAGGGAGAAAGAAGGGGAAATGATGTAATTATAATTTAAAAAGAAATAATTTTTAAAAAACACATGTACGTGTTATTAGCAGAGGTGAACAGGACTGTTGGGGCTGGCTTGCATTTTTGAATTGGGTGGTAGAGAAACAATAACAACAGAATAACATCACAATCAAGAAGCAAAAGTGAAGAGAGAGTAAGTGATGGGGAACCTGGGTCTCCTGGGTTCTAGGCAGGGGGGTGGGATTGCATGTGTGTGTTGCCCTGGAGTGATTCGGGGGATGGTAGGTGAGAAAGTGGACGTACGTGATGGGGGAGCCAGCTTATACATACATTAGTGCTCTGAAGACAGTGGAAGGTTTTAATCAGAAAACCGGTAAGTTTTTGGCTACATGCTTAAAGTATCACTGTTTAGAACTGTGTTGAATATATACAGATGGAGCAATTAGTATTCTTCTTCTAAATGGACATTGTTTTTAACATCTCATAAAAATATGAATGTTCCTTTGTTTAAAAAAATTTTTTTTAATGTAGCTTTGGCTGTCCTAGAACTATGTAGACCAGGCTAGCCTTGAAGTCACATCTATCTCCCAAGTCTTTGGGACATCAGTCTTTGCTTTATGACTCATGTTCTGAAGAGATTTGTCTAGTTTGAATATAGGCTTGGTTGTCACAATGAGAATTTCAAACTCTCTTTCTTGTTCTAAAAGCCAGAAGGAGGCTCTTTTAGATGCAAATGAAGGTGCTATTTTTACAGGGCAGATAGGCTTACAACTTGTAGTAAGGTGTACTTCTCTGAGTGTCCTGCTGAAAGTATCAACTGCTTTAAATAGAATGCAGATAAACATATGCAAGGATGTCTCCCAAGTAGCAGAGCTGGTCCTGCTGTGCTATTCTTCAGTCTCATTATTTGCAGATGGTGTGACTGTTCAGGGTGTGACTGGGAATGTAATTCCATAGTGTCATCTTTATCATCTTACATTCTCACCAGAATCTATGATGTTTCAGTTATTTAAATTATTACCATGTGCTCTTTTCTTAGTTCAAAAGAAATAGAAGATTTTCAGTTAACTGAGTCATTTGGCAGCCAACAGATGAATCTCAGTGTTGGTGAGGACAGCACGGGTAGCTGGTCCAACTTAAGTTTTGAGGATGACCATCAAGATGAAAGCAGCAGTTTTCATCATCTCAGTGAAAGGTAACAATGATTTTACAGTTAATTGTATGATACAGGTCTTTAGACTTAGGTGAACAACGGCTTTACATTATTATTAGAAAATTCTCAATATGGAAATCTGTTTATATTTCCAACATTATTTTATTATTCACAGTGTACCTTTTTTGTTGTTTTTACTTTAATTCTTTTTGAGAGGATAACCTTTCTGGTATAGCCCAGGCTGATCTTGAGGTTAAGTTTCTCTTTCAGGCTCCTGGGGGCTGGATTATAGGCTTGTGGGTTGTATTGCCATGCCTGGCTTCTAAATGGTTTAGACATACACTAAATACAGTAGGGAGCACAGCTAATGTTCTTTGGGTATGCTGAAAGCTGACTTAAAAATATTGTAATACTGTATTTTATTTAAATTTTAAGCTTTTCTGGATGTTCTATGAGTATAATTTATCACTTTAAAGAGTATACTTTTTTCATTAGTGAGAAAAAAGATAGGTATCTAAAAAGGTATCAAGATAGCCCTATAGTTTTCTGTTTTTATTTTTATTATTAGTTACATTTTATTAACTCTGTATCCCAGCTGTATCCGGCTCCCTCATTCCCTCCCAATCCCACCCTTCCTCCCTCATCTCCTCCCTGCCCTTTTCTAAGTCCATTGATAGGTAAGGACCTCCTCCCCTTTCATCTGGCCCTGTTATATCAGGTATCTTCAGGACTGGCTGCAAAGTCCTCCTCTGTGGCCTAGCAGGACTGCTCCTCCCTTGCAGGGTGGGGAGGTCAAAGAGCTCACCATTGAGTTCATGTCAGAAGTAGCTGATACCCAGAATATATAAAGAACTAAAGAAGTTAAAAAGCAATAAATCAAGCAATCCAATTAAAACGGAGCTAAACAGAGAATTCTCTGTAGAGGAATATAGAATGGCAGAGAAACACTTATAGAGATGCTCAATGTCCTTAGCCATCAGAGAGATGCAAATCAAAACAACCTGAGATTTCACCTTACACCCATCAAAATGGCTAAGATCAAAAACTCAAATGACAACCTATAGTTTTCTTGATACATGCTAAAATAAATATCTTTAGGGAAGAGAGGGTCCTTAGACTTCTGTTAGTAACAAAATAGTGAGCATTTATATAGCTTCTTAGACTGAAGATACATTGAATTTGTGATAAAATAGAGTTTTGTATACCTGAAGATATTTATTTTGCATGTGAATTTTCTTAGTTAACTTTGTTCTTTATAGTCATCTTTGAAATATTTTATTATGATTGTTTCTTACATTCTCACCTCTGCCTCAAGGCATTCCCGGCTAGCTCATGAATCCCTATAAACTATTTGCCCATATTAACTGATAATTGGAGTAATAAATAACAGTCTACAGTTGGAGCAGAGGGAAGGAGAAGTTCTCAGAATACTTCTACCAGGAGGTATGCATGGGAAGGACCATGTGTGGTCCCTGCTGACCTAAGTGCCTGAAATATGCTCACTAGGAGAGGGAAGGGAGAGTGTGAAGCTGGAGGAGAGGGGGAGGTGCGGTGCGTAAGGCAGCAGAGAGCCTCGGAGCAGTTAGAGCACATCGCCCTAGCCTAAGGCTTAGAGGGTTTGTTCTGTACTTGGACACACATTTCCTTTCCTCTCCCCACCTTTTTTTGGTTAAGATCTATGTTTCTTATTCAATTTGGATGCAAAAAAAATAGTCTTTAAAATGGATATAGTAGAACAAGGTCACAAATCATGATTTTCCCTATCTGAAATACTATATTAACACATAATTTTTTTCTCATAAGAAAAAGACACTTCTAAGATCTTGGTAAAGGTGGCTTTGCTCCTTAGAACAGTTAAACTGGGGAGAAGTCAGTGGTCTTAGGATTTGTAGAAAGCTGAGTAGCTAGAGAGGGTTAACTGATTTGTTGTGAGGGGGAACATTTTACTGGCTGTAGCCTTCATTCTGTCTGTAGCAGTAGTTTATTGGTATGACTCAGAAACACGGCTGAAATGATAGCCCCATAACAGAAGGCTAAGACCGAAATAATTATACCTCATAGGAGCAAATGCATTTAGGGTTAGAAATTATTTCTGTGAACTCAGGTAGGGAGCACATCTGGCTTGAGAGGGTTTAGTCAGAAAAGATCTGCTCTTCACTTGTCACCCGTCAGAGCGAGCTAGTGCTGCCGCAGTGGTTTTAAGTGTGTAGGCGCGAAGCAGCTATCGGGACTCATCCTGGGTTGATAGTGTGCTTGCTGAACACAGGTTTCCAGAACCTCACCTCCAGGGATTGATTCATCAGACCTGGCAGGGCACCTGATAAACCCCTTAGTGGCTGCACTGCGAGCATCTGGACACATATGAGAGAGGTAGTTTACAAATTACTTCCTTTGGTGACTTTTGCTGTGGCTACTCAGGCACAGAGATCAGGTGAGCAATAAGCACCTTGAACTTTCACTTTAAATTGGAAGTTTAGTAAAGAGTATCATTTTTAAAAATTAGATTTTAAAAAGGGTTTAGGAGGTATGTATAATTGATCATCAAGAGAGCTGCCGTGTGCATGCGAATTTCTTAAATATTTTAAATAGTTTGTGACATTTTGAAGTTATGTATTAGAGGCAAGTGTGATATTTTATGTCTGTAATCCTCTGGAGGCTGAAGCAGTACTACAAGTTCAAGGCTAGCTTGGGCAATTTAGCAAGATCCTGTGTCAACAAACAAGCAAACAACCATCCCCCATTCCCCCAAAAGTTTAGAGTTGGAAAGTTATAGCTCAGTAGTAGAGTACTTGCCTGCATGGCTTAGATTCACTTCCCAGCATATCACATATACAGATTTGTATGTAAATAAGAGAGGAAGCCAGACTTGGGCAGCTCTTGAGATAATTTTTTTGTCAGAATATGTAGTATTCTGGATAAGAATCAAAGCCAGAAAAAAAGAATCTCAGCACTTAATTAACAGTGCCTTCAGAATACACCTGCCGCAGGAATAGACTTTGAGACGACAGAAGTGGAGGGGCACAGTAGTTTAGGAATGGAAAAGGAAGCCTGATAAGTAAAGAAAATAGGCTTTATTTTACCTTATGTTGGCTCAAGATAGGCTGATCATCCTTCGCAATTTACTTGTGTGTTCTGGTATAATCACTAAACAGTAACTCCTTCAATTCTGAGAGTGAACTGCTTAGGGAAAGTAGTCTTAGAGGTAGCTAAAACACTTAGAGGTAGGTGGTATTCTATAAATGACTATTCAGTTTGAGCCAGGAGCAAGATGAGGTTAGAAAGATTTTTGCATTTTATTCTTCATGTTACTTAGATGTTACTTCTTGAGTTCATCTACAGCTTAAATGATGTATTTTTATTACTAATGAGATTGAAAAATTATTATTAATAGAATATGTGTAAGGATTTTAATTTTGTAGCTTTCTTTAGAAAATCATTTTCTTAATGTAGATAAGACTTGAAGTCACTAATTCTCTCTTTTTGTTTATAGTTGTCTATCTGTTGTATGCTACTGTATTTCTGTGTTTTAGTTTATCTAAAGACAGACTGATGGTAAAACTTTGGATTTCTTTTTGGTTTATAAAAAAACTATATTTGTTTGAAAAAAGATGGCTTAGTTTTACTTTAATGCATTGTATTTTCTGAAGCTTGATACTGTTAAAGTGAAAATGGATAAGTAATTTATTTGGGAATGTTTAGAAACTACCTAGAACTTTAGATAATTGTGACTTTGGTTACCTTGACCACACTTAATGATTTGCAAAAAATGAGTTCATGTTAAAGAACCAAAATTTAGGTTTGTATAAATGTTAACTTATAATTGACTAGCTGATAGTGGGAAGTAAAGCTGCTTATCACCGCAAACTAATGTGCTTACTAATTATTTTAATAATTAGGAAGATTAGAATTTTTAAGTTGCATGTTGAAAATTTTAATCTGTAGCCTATACTTTTGTTTTGAAATATGGTTGCTCCCCGCCCCCTCTCTCAAACAATGCTCTGCCGCAGTTGTAGATGCACTTGCATTCTCCTTTTGGCTAGGTGATGTAAGAAGTTGGAGCTGTGTGTGACTCTGATGACTAGCCAGCCAGACAAATGTACTGCCTATGTAAGCCTTGCTTATTCTAGCTTTCTTCTGAAGAGAATATGTGTTATTTGCCACCTGCTTAGTATGTATAATGTAAGAAATAAAGAAAACTGGAATAGTGAAGTAATGAGCTATTTGAATCAGAAGGCAGGGTCTGTTTGAGACAGTTTGTCCAACACATTATCCTTGTTTTGTACTGTCCAGGAATCCCAGAAGACCTCAACTTAGGTCTTTCTTCTTTTTTAAATATTATCCAAACCAAGGAGTAGGAAAGTGTATTGCCTTTCTTGTTCTTGTTATATATATAAATGACATGTTAAGGTTTGCTGTGAGATACTAACTTTATCATGCAGTCATTTTCCATCCTAAAAGTTCTGTTGTCTTAATCTGAAAAATAAACATAAGTTTAGAATGATTTCATGATATTTTGAGGACAATGAAAAGACTCCCTCGTCCCCAGCCCCGCCCATTCTCCTTCATGGAATAGCAGCAATAGTCTCGCGTCCCCTCTGGATGCTCCACTCCACTGTGGCAGCTTAGGACTGAAGCTGTTCCAAGGAAGCACAGGTGCTCTTCACTATTCATTTGCTAGTTCAGCTCTGTTCTTTTCTCCCTCCAGCAGTAATGGTAACAGCAGTAGCTGGAGCAGTCTTGGTTTAGAAGGAGATTTGTATGAGGACAATTTATCCTTTCCAACATCAGACAGGTTGGTCCAGTTCAGACACTTAAAAACTGATGAGTCTTTCACCACTAATGCATGATGTCATTATTCTTAAGAGAGCCAATATATATCAACCTGCTTTTCTCCTGAATTTTGACATGATTCTGCTCGATATGTTCACACCTAATGAAAATTTCAGCTAGCTAAAATATCACTGACATCTAATTGCAAGATGTGTGACTGTTTGCATGGGTTGCTTTGCTTGCTATTTTTCATTCTACCAATGATTTCATTAAAAAGAGCTTGCTTCCTACAGGATTTCTGTTGGTTTTGTTTTGTTTTCCGATGTAGTTTAATTTCATATAATAAAAGTATAGGAAAATTGTTTTAAAACATTAAATGACATTAGTAGAAACAGTAGTACTTCATTTTTATGACATTGTATGATATTCAGATAGCATATTACTTAAAACCAAATTAGAACATTTCGTCTTTATTTGAAGTTGCTTGGCTTTAAATGTCATGCTAAGGTAGGGCTTCTGTAGGCATCATGTGCACTTCAGATTTTAACATGAAATAATGTGAGAAGCAAAGCTTCCTTTTGATTGCCATTTTCTCCTTTCTAAATTTCATATGTCATATTGTAACATTTCATTCCTGCTACTTTTTTGAGATGTGGTTTTAGTCCATTACTAATTAAACTCTTTTTTTTTTTGAACTACTTCTGTTGTTTTCTTTGAAAAGTGATGGAGCAGATGATAGAGATGTCGAACAGGAGGATGATGTAGAAGGTTAGTCACAGTTTGCTTCTCTAAGCCTTTGTCTTTGTATGTCTCTATGGTTTGTATTTATGCCTCTTTTACAGACAAGCTTTGCATTATTGGTGTGAAACATCACAAATTGCCCTGTCTCAGAAACAAACCGTTTGAGGAAGAAGCTTAGGGGGCATTTTTCTTTTCAAAATTTATGTCTAAAATCCTCTCGTGTTACAAAATTAATGTATTGTAATTACAGCTTATCATTTTTTACTTGGTGTTAGTTACTTTTTTTGTGGCTGTGACAAAATTCTTGCAAAAAGGAAAGGGATTTCATGCAGGGAGGGCATGACAGTGGGAACTGTTGGCTGGAGGAAGGACAGGCGAGAAACCAACAGGCGTAGATGGGTTGCAGTCTCCTAAGGCCCCCCTAGTGACTTACCTCTGTTAGGCACCAAGTAGTAATGATTTCACAGTGACAAAACAGTGCTACAGGAGTTCACTCGAACTGTAAATTTCATATTTTCCTTCAAATTAGTAACTTAAAGATTTGGCACTGTTGTCAAACCTATATGAGATGAAAAGTGAACACGGAAAGGCACTTTAAATATCTCACTTTCCTCTTCTAAGTCTGTAATTACACACGCACATATTTAAAGGAAATAGCCTTCCTTCAGTGAACAGAGTTCTTGCTATGTCAAAGGTAGATATCTTTGGATGTAGAATTTTGAACATAGTTTGCGATCATAATTCATGTATTAGATATCCAAGTGAGCCTAGTGACTTCATTCATGTCAAACCCAAGTTTCCATTGTATTCAGATAGGTTTTGAATGTCCTCCTTAGATCTTACTTTTTTAAAAGTATGAAATGATAGTACTTTCTATAAAACAGCACATTTAAATAAAAACCAAACTGTTTAGTTATTTTTGGACTAGTGAAATTTTGTTGTTTCCTTTGAAATAGGAAACCTGAGGGCTAGAGATGGCCTGGTGTGTGCTCTGTTGGGAGTTCAACCCTGACCTTCATGCCAAAGTCGCAGGCACTGAGAAAATGTTGAAGAGAATTTCATCAGATGTAGGGTATAACTGCTGAGTTTTCAGCCAGTATATCCATAGTAGTATTCTTCTTCAGGGAAGTTACATATCAGTTCTTAAGTTAAAATTCTCAGATTTAAGATTATTGTTATTTAAAAATTTTTAAATTTATTTGTGTTGTATGCACACGTGTGTGCATAGTTATAAACACATGAATGCCACTAGTCATGTATCTTAAATGGAGTCAGTTTTCTCTTTTTACCATGTGGGACCTGAGATTTGAACTCAGGTTTTTTAAACTTGGCAGCAAGTGCATTTGCCAGCTGAGCCATTCCACTAACCCAGATTATTCTATATAATTTTTAAAGATTATTTTATTTTATACAAATGGTACTTTGCTTACATCCCTGTGCAGTACCCAAGAAGGCCAGAAGAGGGCACCAGATTCTCCAAGAACTGGATTTACAGCAGGTTGAGAGCTGCCCTGTGGGTGCTGGGTGTGAAATCTAGCTCCTCTGCCAGAGCAGCCAGTGCTCTTAACTACTAAGTCATCTTTCCAGTCCCTACTGTACTTTTTAAAGTTAGTGATAGTCTAAGTAGTTTGCTTTAATTTTGTTCATTAATGTTTTGGCCTTTGAAAGTTGTAACTTCTCCCTAATAACACTCAGGAATCTAGTTATTCCAAAGGCAATCCATGTGCACATGCATGCTGTGGGTCTTTAAGAACCTAGTTATTGCTTACCTAACCTGCTGAGGAGTGATTAAGAGAAGGAATACAGTTACTAGAATAGAATAATTCATTTAAAATGTTTATCAGTAGGCCTGAGAACTTTTTTTCTGTTAATAATGTAGAGATCAGGAGGTCAGTTATATGCAAATACATCATTCCTCAGCTCTTGGGATGATAGGCATCTTGCACCTATGAAGTTATAGCAAACTTTGAAATTTGTTCCATTAGAGGATAGATTGGTTTATAGTTACAGAAAGCCTCAATATTAGGGAATTCCTACAACAAATATTTGCTTTTTAAACCATCCATTGTTCCTTTGTATTTATTTATATTTTGTTTAGGTGGTATCAGAAGTTTCCCATCAGGCCAAGCAGACAGCAGGATCTAACCAAGGAAATCCTAGCAATGTAGAGAAGCACTAACTAACCTAGCTTCCAACCCCAGGCACACTGCAGCCTTTACTAAGGGCCTCCGACACTGTCTTGTTCTATAGTATATCAGACCTCCTTTAAAACAAACAAACATATACAAACCATTTACTAAGGTAAAATTTTATGTTTAGCATACAAAGTGATTGATGGGTTTCGTGTGTTGTTCTCTGAATATATGCTTTACACGGTCCTCTTGCTTATCCCCATCTCCATTGCCCTCACTTCCCATGCTCCCTTCTTGCTAGATTTTCTTCTGACATGATAGTCTTTCCTTCTGCTCATGTAACATGACTGCCATTGCCCTAGCTCTCTCCCCACTAAGATATTTTTTTCTTTCCTCTCAGGGCTCTTCCTTGTACTTTCATGACCCGCGCAAACACACATCTGTACATGTGTATATACACATATATACACATATATACACATGTAAATGTAGATTCTGTGTACGAAAGAGAACATGCACCAGTCCTACTTTTGATTGAGACTTATTGTCACGAAGGGAGAGAAAAGATAAATTTCTGAGAAATAACATGAATCAGAATTTTTACCCTAAAAATAGAGAGCTAACACAAATTCTAAAAATGATTAATAGTGGTCTAGAGTGCCTTATATACTATAACATAAAAATATCCCTCAACAACTAAGAATCTACCAACATTTCCATTATTAGTACATCCTGGCTTGAGGACTGTCAGTATGCCTGTTGTTGAAATCAAATCAAGGTTGGATTTAATATTTACTATTGATATATCTTTTAGTTAATCAGTGGTTATTCCTAAACAGCTGTATAACCAAATCACCACACAGAAAATAGGATTCACTTAATTAATGTAGAGCACAATGCTGGGCAATAGTTACTCCATCCTAAACTTCCAAGCCCGCATAGTTTCCTACCATTCAGATTCACCCATTATACTTGCTTTTAATGATCTCTTAGATCCAGTTCATTTCTCCACATGGTTCCAAGACCTGCCTTCCAGATTCACCTCCTCCCTCTTCTCCTTCCTTCCTCTTCCTCCCACTTTGGACCAGGATGTCCCACGCTATCCTCTCCATTGCTCGGCATTGTGGCTGGTTGTTTAATTGACAACACAGAGAACAAATGGTGGCATGTTTACACAAACTTGAAACAGGAGATGCTTAGAATAAGCATCACAATGCAATATTTGGATTGAAACCAGATAGTGGGGCAGAGAAATCAGCATTTGAATGAACAAGGGTAAATTGTATACATTCCCCAAGAACATTATATCTACACATGCCCTAGATACATCTTGTACTCAGTCATCCCTAAGTGGGAGTACTAAACACAGTACTGGTTAGCAGGACATTGGTTCTATCTTCCCGGTAGGATATCTCCTTTGTATTGAAACATCATTCTTGTTAACAAGAAAGTAAACTTGAGAGAAGAGCCAGTTTACTCCAAACAATATTTTACATTGTGCCATCAGTAAATGGTCAAAGTTATTTCTTTGTTTTAGCATTATTTCATCCTTAAGAAATGCTTTATTTAACATTATAATATAGTTAAGGAAAGCATTCACTGAACTCTTAAATTGAAATCAGAATTTTGAAAATTGATTTGATGACTTTCACTTTATATTGTTTAAATTGACTACTAGATCTGCAGCAAAATGGAAAGACTCTGCTAATTATGAACATTGACATGGAGCCGGGAGCAATAGATCCTCAGCTAAGGGTTATTCTTCAGTGGCTCATTGCCTCCGAGGCCGAAGTTGCAGAACTTTATTTTCATGACTCTCCAAAGAAGGAGTTTATATTAGTAAGTACCTCCCGTCTAGGGTGGCTGTGATAGTCCTTACCACTTTGTTGGTTTAGCAAAATGCTTGTTGATCGCAGAATATTAATACATCGGCCATGGAGTCTTACAGTTGGTTCGGGTGTCAGCTCTGCATAGGTGTGACCTTACGCAGATGAGTCAGTGAAGGTCTCAGTTTCCTTAGTTGCATGTGGAGTGGAGACTTACAGACTCACCTTGCAGGTTTGTGAGGATTAATTATAACGCTGTAAAAAGCAGGTGTTTGATCTAATGCCCTAACCCTAGAAGTTAGATGTCAGTAATAATCAGCTAATGAATTCTTAAAGACCCAGCTATTCCCAGATTCATAATTGTACCTTATTATTAGGTCTTTCTCGGTCTTTATGCAGATGGAAGGCTAGTATTATGAAAAGCAATATAAGGTTAGATAAGATACTTTCCTTAGGCAAAGGTGGGTAGTAACAAATGTGGAAGGACGTGGGGACACTGCATCCTTCATACAGTTGTTAGACTCTAAGGCGGTGAAGCTGTATGGGAAAACTGTCTGACAGTTTCCCAAAATGCTGAGTACAATATGGTACCCAGTATTGCACTTCTCAATTTGCATTTGAGGGACATGTAATTGTATGTACACAAAAACCTGTGTAGAAATGTCTATGGCAACATTATTCATGGAAGACATGACCTAGGAATATGTTAGCCTTGGTAGTACAGGCCTATAATTCTAGCACACTGGAAGCAGAAGCAGGAGGATTACTATGTTTGAGTATACCCTAGTCTCAATGGCGAGTTCTGAGAGAGTCAGGGATATATACTAAGACCTGTCTCAAACAGATAAACTAGAACAAAACAAAAAGAAATCCCTATCTGTCCGTCAGCTAATGAATAGAGAATGAGCTTTGTTGGTTAGTAGAAAGTAGTAAGGCACTGAGCCTTCCTTTACCATAATAAACCCTCAAGATAACTATGCTAAGCCAAAAACCCATGCATAGAGTTCATAATTCTGTTTCTATGAAATGCCCCCAAATAGGCAAATCTATAAGGCCCCAAGTAGATGAGTGCTTTATCTGAAGGTGTGAGGGAGGATGTGGAGGCCTTTCCTCCTGGTGTGAGGAGAGAACATCCAGTATTGATTGTATGGAGCTTGTCTTCAGTCCAGTGATATACTAAAATTCATGGTATATCTCAAAGCTGTTGAAAGAAAAGAACATTTACAGGAAAATGGTTTTTCAGAATTTGTTTTTCAGGTCTTTTACAACTTAAGAAGTCTTACAAAATTGAGTAGACAGAATAGTGAGTAAGATCTTGCATGTTCTGTTTTGCTGTGGGTAGAGTTTGTTTAAACCCCTGTTTACTCTTTTGCTTGCTTTTTCATTGAAGCATTACATTTCTTAACTTAGAAAGCCATGTTTCCGTTGAGGCTGGAGTGTTTTCAGAATATAAACCACACTTTATGTTGTGGAAAGAAAATCGACATCCTCTTATTAAGCTTGACATTGCCATTATTATTTTATGTTCCTAATTGAGGGTGTGGCAGATGTATTTAGTTAGGTGAAGAATTTCCTGTAGACTGTTAGACTGCACTCCCACACAGACTATCCACTGCCAAGGTTTGCATTCTGTTTCTAGCAATCCTGAAGTATTATTCTGTGGAGATGTGTTTGTAAAGGGCAAGAAAGGAAAAAGTTTAATTTGTGTAAAGGGTTGGTGGTTGGGAACAGATCTCATAACTGAGTAAGAATATTTCATTGTAAACAGCGGGATTCCCATTTTTTGTCTGAAGATAAAAACGAAAACCTTGTTGCTGCAAAATTGTTTTCTGTTAATGTGTGTTAATGTTTCTGTTATCCTTTTCTTTTAGCTTTCAAAGCAATTACAAGAGCGAGGATGGAAAGTGGGAGATGTCCTTCAGGCTGTGCTTAAATACTACGAAGTGATGGGAAAAACTTCAAGTGAGGGAAGATGCAAGTCACTGTTTGATTGGCTTTTGGAAAATGCCTAGAACAAACTCTAGACCAATATATTTTATTGTTTGTTTGATTCATGTTCAGGATAAAATTCAGATGCAGAATATTAACATTTTAATTGAATTGAGAGGAAAGAAGGAAGCTTTTTAAGTGCTTTCTGTCACCACACTGTATATAGTTCATACTTTTGTAATCTTTGTCAGAATTCTTTTTACTTCTTCTTTTGTACATGTGTTTGTGTTATTGCCCTGAGAAAATATCTGTAATGGGGGCTCTTCCCCTGAGGCAGGGGCACTGTCTACAGCATGTGTTTGGATCTCCATAGCGCTGCTGCAAACAGGGCTGAGGTGCTGACCTGGCTCAAGTGATCACTTTGTTCCTTTGAAAACAGTTGGCACCTGATATGGAGGCCGATACTTGTTGTTTATTTATTTCTGATAACTTTGTAATCTTTATGTGCTATTCTTTCAGATCAGTTTTATTTCCTAGTTCAGCTATTGGTACTTCTAGATTTCCCCAGACATTTAATTTCTTAGCAGACTCATTAGTGATTTAGGTTTCTGTGAACACCTGGAGTGAGAAATAAAAGTGGAGGTGGGGGAATGTGTTGTCAGAGAGAGAGTGTGTGTGTGGGAATAAACTTTAACCTTCCCACTAGTTCTCTCTCTCTCTCTTTTTGTTTGTTTTCTTAGTTAGAAACCATTGTTAACATTAAATAAAATGTCTAAGTATTGTACAGTAAGAATTTTGTCCTTTTGATTTTTTTCCACAAATGGAAATACAGGTTGTAAAATACATTGAAAATTTAAAAATTAATGTAGAAATTCACTCAGAGGACCCTAATAGTGATTTTCAGTGTTGGAATTTTGAGGAAGAAGAAGAAAAACTCCCTACTTCACCAAGAATAATTTCTTTTAGCAGAGTAGTTCTCAAGCTTATAATTCTGTGACCCTTTATGTTGTGGTGACTTCCAACCATAAAATTATTTCATAGCTACTTCATAACTGTGAATTTGCTATTTTATGAATTATAATGTAGATATAGCTGTGTTTTCTGATGGTCTTAGGTGACCCGTGTGAAAGGGTTGTTCACCCCCAAAAAGGTTGTGACCAACAGGTTGAGAATTGCTGTTTTAGTTGCCTGTACCCCAATAAAATGTATCTGGACTATGTTGTGAAGTCCCTCTCATGATCTTTTTGGCCTCTACATTCCCTGTTATGGTGTTAGAGACTGCAAGCTGCTATGAGTGAGATGACCCAGGCTGTGTCTGTAAGATTTATGTGCAGATGTTGGGTTCTTACACTACACAGTTCTGGAATCTAGGGTAAATCGTTTTTTGTGGGGCTGTTGATTTTACTTCATTATATTTTCTTCCTCCCCTCCCCTAAGCTCTGACTTTTCTAGAAACTGCAATGAATAGAAGACATAACATCTACCAGGGTATTACATTAATTTGAATTAATAATGATTGTGGAAAAGTGTATTTGTATAGAGATGTCACATTTGCTTTGACTCCAGAAACAATTATAAGTATTTTGAAACTATGTTATAAACTCTACTTTTTCTCAATTTAACATAGATTCACAGGGCCAGCATTTAACACAAATTTTTCTAAAGTTCTTCAAGTATTTTTCAGAGTGGAGAAATGCAGGGAATTATATCCATGTGCGTTCTGCAGTTGTAGGTTTATACTACACTTGAACTATCACACTGCACTTGTGTAATTTGCATGTATGTATAGGTTAGATTAACAGCAAGACAGTTCTGAATTTCTTTGCAGTGGAAATGACAATATGTTGCTTTTATAAAGCTGAAGCTGCTTAGGCGTCTTTCTGTTAATGGTATAATAATTTGAGGTAAGCTTTCCCTCTGTGATGCTGTGCTGTGCTCAGTGTTCTTTACTTAGCTGCTACCTAGTGACAGAACAATTACGGACATTGGCCTGAGTTGAAGCAACAATAGTAGAACTCATATTTGCGTCAGTTCTGTGCAGGAACACGGAGAACAGGAAGAAGTATTGGCAGGGTGAGGAGAAGTATGGGCCACGTTTCCATATAGAAAGTGTTTTCATGTGGCGTGGGGCCATGGGCCGGGTGCAGTGTAAAGTAGGCTGCTTTAAAGCACCTTGTGGTTTTCCCAGACGTGCTCCATCTGTTTGCGTGTCTGGTCTTTGGAGCACCTCTGTTGAGGCTAGCTCCATTTTATTACAGGTCTCTTGACATATTTATATGGGAACAATGTATACTGCCATTATGTGCATTCTGCTTCTATTGAAACATATTTTACTCAGAACTGTTAAAGTTGTGATGTACAATGAACCGATTCTTGGTTTGCCAATTTTAAAGGCATTCTGTGATCCACAGACAGAAATAGAGGGACCTCTGCGGAGAAGCTGCAGGAATGATCTCATGCTGAAATAACACAGTTTTCATGCCCATGTTACCCTGAGCTTAAATGACATTTGTATTTTATGTGTTACTAATGTCGATTTTGGAAATTATTTACTGATTCATTCAGGAGGAGTGTTTCACCAAAAGACCACATAAGAATTGGCAGTAAAAATGGACTGCCTCCTTATGATGCACAGCTGCCATTGTAACAGCCTTCAGCGAATACGTGGAGTTCCTTTGTACTTTGAGAAATGCTTCGTTTACCCCTAATGATGCTTAATGTGAATTAATTCAATTCATACTGCTATAATTCTGCTTAACGAAGAATTTATGTTGCTGGCAGGAAGCTCTGTGTATTAAGTGCACTGTAGAAAGTAAAGATAGTTTGACCCGTTTGACAGCCGACGTGGGGAGGGCATGGCCTCCGTCACGCGGTCCAGAACCACGTGGCTGCCTGCTGCTTCACTAGTCGTGTTTATCACCGGTTCCTAATCAGAGTGTCATTTTGTAATTTTTCAAAGAAATCTTTTACACAGAGTTTAAATATGTTGGGTCCAGACGGGTAGGAAAACATGCTTTCCATTTAAAGTTCCGCCTGCCCGTCACCAGCACGTGAAAAGTAAGGAGTGTCTGTGGGAGATGGAAGGGCCCTCCTCCAGGCAAGTGCGCTTTTCACGTCTTCAGCACAAGCCCCTTAGGCACCTTGTTTACCGTGGGCCTGCACACGCAGGCGAGGTGCTGGGCACCCCAGCCACTCCATTTACTTATTGTGACCATCTGTACATTCCTTTCATGTAGGTAGAGCTGGAGTTCTACAGATTCTTATTTCAATTAGTTGTACGATTTGAATACTATTTAATGCCAGGCTTATATGTTGCTGGATTTGCTGCCTTTGGTTACTTGTGCTGTGTTCAAAGTAATCTGCATTTTTGTTCAGTTAATGAATATGTAGTAAAAGCAACTTTGAATAGTTGTGGCCATTATTTTAGTTTGCGCAGTTAGTGCACTAAAGTCTTATACTGTATGGTAGGAACTCCTCCTTTTGCTCTTGAATAATTTAATGTTCATTTGCCAAAATAGGAACTTCAAGTTGCACTAAAAGTTTGTTTGAGCAGTGGCTCAAAAAAAATGTTTCAGAAACTACTTTTGTAATAATTTGCAATTAATTGTTCTTTTCTCTTTACTCTTGTTCATGCCTGTGATCTTTCCTCTCCCAACTAAGAATTATTCAATAAATTTAAGAAATGTCAAGCCATGGTTTTTATCCTGTAGCTTCCTGTTGATTCTTGTGCTGAGCGGAAAAACAGGCATTTAAGACTGCTGTGTGAGAAAACATAAAAGAGCTACGTGCTTATGTCATGGCTTTTGAGGACAAGAGAAAGTAGGAATACTTTTAGTTGAACACTGGGTTCTCTCTGTTTCAGAAATGCTTTAATGGCACTGTAGCACTTGAGGCAGAGACAGATGGATCTCATGAGTTTGAGGCCAGCCTGGTCTACAAGGCAGGAGTTCCAGTACAGCCAGGGCTACATGTGCACAAACCCTATCTCAAAACCATACAGCAACAAAGACAGAGAAAGACTTAACTGGGAGCTACTTCACCTCTACTGAGGTGGCTACAATAACAAGATAGATGATGTTGAGTGTTGCCAGGGATATGAAAACACTGCCGCTGTTGACAGGAATTTAAAATAATGTAACTGCTTCAAAAATTCTTTGGCGGTTCAAGTTCCATGTAGAATTGCCATATATTCTAGCAACTTCTTTCTTGTGGATACGCTCATGAGAAGTGAAAATGTCTTCACAGAAATATACATAAATACTTATAGCGTTATTCCTAATGGCTCCAAAGTACAACCAATTGATGAATGCATAAACAGATTGTGGTTATTTGTGCACTATTATTTAAAAATTTAAAAATGAAGTAGAGTTATGTGCTACAGTGTGATTGAGTCTTGAAAACAATGTTAATTATCAGAAGCCAGACACAGGAAATTGGGGTGTGTGTGTGTGTATTAAGCAAATTAAAGCCGATTGCAGGCTTTCTCTAAGTGTTAGCAGTTAAGAGGCAGGAAGGCAAGGAGGAGTGAGTGTTTAGTGCCACAGGGCTTCATTGGGAGTGAAGTAATTCTAGAATTAGATCTGATAGTGTTACCCAATTCTTCGAATATACTAAAACCCATTGAATTGATTTAAGACAATGAATTTTATTACATAGGTGATGCCTTCAAAATATTACATGGAACAAGATAAATAATTTTTTTTCTTGGTATAATTCTTTTTTTTTTTACTTTTTTTAAAATTTATTTATTTTTAAGATAAATAATTTTTAAAAGCAAGAGAGTCTTTTAAATGTAAGCCAAAGTCATTGAGACTCAAAATTTAGGACTGACAGCAGATTAGATATAGGTAAGAGAATGAATTGGGAAAAATTATACAGAATCCTTTTCAGAAAGTCAGTAATGAGGTGGGTATATAAAGAAAGTGATATAAGTTTGTTAAAGGAGAAGGATAAAATGTCTATTAAGTTCAGAAAAAGAAAGAAAAATGTCCTAGATAATGGAAAAGATTGCTGGGAAAACTCCAGAAGCAGCCATGTATAGACTTAACCTGAAAATCCCCAAACCTGCATTTTCTAGGGATGCACGCATGCATGTATTTTTACTTTCCTGAACTATTCAATAAGCAAGGTAAAATTTCTAAGGTGATTAGTAAAAGAAGAGAAGTTGTGTTAAAAATTAGAGGAAAAATAAATGAAGTAAAAAAGAAAATGAAGCTTGACATGTCAGTGTAAAGTCTCAAAACAAGTCCATGTGCATAGAAGAGACTGCTGGGTGCCAGTCCTGGGTCATCTGTATCCAACCCCGAAAGGTTCAGGGAACAGTGCGAGAGGGAGCAGAAAGTAAGTCAGAGGATGAAGACACATCTCTGAAATGCCGTCTTCTGAACATAGCATGATTACGGCACTCATGAGCTCACAGCATGAGTTCCTGCGGTTGCCTGCACAGGCTAAAGACAAGTCTAGCACTGAATTGCTCTTCAGGTCCCACCCTGAGCTGACAAGCTGTTGGCAATTGGTGGCTGATGGGGTGGGTGAGTCAATTTTGTTTATAAGTGTCTGCCCATGTTCATGTAGCCAGCATGACAATACTCAGTAGGTTATTAAATTAATACATGACGGTGGGAAAGGCAATGTTGGGGAACTGGGAGGATGTGAGGGGTATTAGGGATGTATATGATCAAGGTAAGTTTTGTATTTGTGCATGAAATTGTGAACGAATTATTAAAAGTTTAAGACCATAAGGGAACAACCTACCCCTCAGAAGTATTCAAGGAGGATGGAAGACCTAAATCTCGAACTCCTTGTTCCTCCCAGTTGTTCCTGGGAGTCTTCCTCAATAAACTTCCTGCATAATATCTGGGTCTTTCCAGTTTATGAAAACCCAGTTTACGAAAAAATAAAAATTAGGTAAAGCGCTTTGGAAGATAAGTGGGAATGACTTACTTAAGTTGGGCGTCTATGTGCCCTGTATACACAATATTGTTACATATAAGTTCCAGAGAAAAGCGACTGTGTTTATAGGCCAGTGAGTGTGTGTGTGTGTATATATATATGTATATGTATATGTATATATATATATATACATTTGTAGTAGAATTGTTCTCTACAGGGAAGCATATTTATCAACAGAGCCTGAAGCTGTGATACCCACTTGTCCTCCCCTTGCACATGTTGAGAGTTCTGTGTTAGAGGATTTAACCAAATGAGGCTCTAAGATACATATAGAAAAGTGGCACCTGCAGCTAACTGTGCGGACTTCTATTTTCCTAAACAATGCAGTTGAATAATTATTTCAAGGGTATCATCAGCAATTTAGAAAAGATTTAAAGTGTGTAGGAGCATGTGCATAGGGCAACCTAGGATCAATCACAGATACAAAGGGATGGCTGTGTTCATCTAATGGAATTTAAAGGAGCAGAAAAAGTGATACATTTATATTCATCAATCTGTGGCAGTATTGTAAACACATAGTAGCAAAAACATTATTGAAAGGTATAAAAAACATGTAGGTGAATATCAAACCAGATTAAATCAAACATGATGGCAAACAGGGACAGAGAACACATAACTTCTGATAGTCGTGTATGTATGTATATATACTGAGATTTTACTATATAAATGCTGAAGATTAATACAGAATCCAGGATAACTTTCTGCAGAAGTGAGGGAGGGGAGGGAGATATAGTGCAGGTGTCTAAAGCACCAGTAGTGAGCTATGAAGGCTGTGCCCTAGATACTTCTCTTCAAATTAACTTTACGTAATATTTTTAATGGATTTTTATTAAATTTTTGAGAACTTCATACATACAACATATTTTGATCATACTCAAACCACATTTCTTTCCTTAATTTCTCCTGGATCCACATGCCACCTTTTCCTCTCCCAACTTAAACAACAACAACAAAGCACCAGGTCCAGTACGTGCTGTTCATAAATGCATGGCTGTGAGCGCGTCCAGTGTTATGTGGTCAGCTCGACAGGGACCCTAGCCTCAAAAAAAATGTGCTTTTCCTTAGTAACCATCATCTGTCATGAACCCCTCCCTGGTCTGTGCTGGAATGGTGATTGGCTTGTCTTATAAAGCCAACTGCAGCTTCAGCAAGTTTGTGAATGCAGTGGTCCCATCATATCCAGAATACAGTTTCCCCCTGATCTGTTGCTCTTAGAAATTTCCCATCCCATCTTCATTATGTTTCCTGAGTTTTAGGAATGTTATAATAGATCACTAGGCTCTCTGTAGACACCTATTCTTCAGTTTGATCACTTTTGAGTTGCTGTCCACTTCATAAGGAAGCTGATGTGGACCAGGATCTACACTAATCTATGGGCACAGACGGGTGTCTTAGGGTTACTTTTGCTATGATGAAGCACCAGGGCCAAAGCAACTTGGGGAGGAGAGGGTTAATTGACGTGTACACTTCCATGTCACTGTTCATCATAAAGGAAATCAGGACAGGAACTCAAACAGGGCAGGAACCTGGAGGCAGTAGCTGATGCAGAGGCCACAGAGGAATGCTGCTTACTGGTTTGCTTCCTTGGCTTGTTCATCCTGCTTTGTTTCAGAGCCCAGAACCACCACCCCAGGGATAGCACCACCCACAATGGGCTAGGCCCTCCCCCACTGGTAACTAATTAAGAACATTTCTTAAGTCTGGGTCTTATGGAGGCATTTTTTCAGCTGTGGCATTTTTCTTTCTGATGACTATAGATTGTGCCAAGTTCACATCGAAATAGCCAGTATAGAGGGCAATTTGATACTATGTCCATTTAGGAAAATAACAGTCTTAGGTTTACCTCTGGGACTTGTGAGCTCCCCAGCCATGGATTCTTGGTTAGATTTACAGTACCAAGCATACGTTTTTCTCCTGTGGAGCTGGCTGTAAATCCAGTCAGGAAGTGATGTTGGTCATCCCCATAACATTTATACCATTAATGCATATGGGGGAATGTCTTATCAGGCTGGTCTTTATTGTGGTTCACAGGCAGGCCGCCTGAATAACACCTCCTGGTACTATTAAAACTAGACTGCAGGGAGGAAGGCTTTAGGTTAATACCAGCTTGCTGTCTCCATGTCTGTGACCAAAGTCTGTGGTGTTTTCAGCCAAGGGGTCTTACCATCAATTTCTGGTGGGCAACCAAGAACAGTGACAGTTACTTGTTTTAGGAATCTCCAGGCCTCCCTGACCAGAAACTCAAGGTGAAGTATCCCACCCTTGGCACAAAACTGAAAATTAGTTTAAAAGTTGTATCTTAATAAGATTTGTGTAAAAAAAGTAATGGTATGTTATATGGCTTCTGAATTTTTTTTAATAAGGGAAAGCTGAGGAGGTTTAACCACAACTGAACATTATTAAAATTAAGACGTTAAAAACAGTATCTCTCTACTCCTGAATTTCTTCCTCATAGAAGTACACACTTCAGGGTTTTCTCTGCAGCCCCTTTGTACTGGGTGGGTAAGGGGAGAGGCTGCCGGCGGACAGAGGTTGCTTCTGTCTGCAGTGCCTCCTAGGTTCTGTCCTTATTTTGGCTTCTCACATCTATCTGATGTAGACACCTACAGTCCTGTAAAGGAGGAAGCGGTGGAAGGGCTTGAGTAGTGTTCTAGATAGTGTTAGCATTGCTGTGATGAAACGCCGTGGCCAAAAGCAACCTGGGGAGGAAGGGGGTTATTTGGCTTATGTTTCCACATCACTATCACTGAGGGGAGTCGGGAACTGATCAAGCAGGGCAGGATCCTGATGGAGGCAGAAGCTGATGCAGAGGCCATGGATAGGTGCTGCTTACCGGCTTGCTTCCCACGACTTGCTCACTCAGCTTTCTCACAGAACCCAGGACCACCAGCCCAGAGGTGAGCTGAGCCCTCCCCCATCAATCACTGCAGATTGGGCTTGCCTATCGCCCGATCTTATGGAAGTATTTTCTAAGTTGGGGTTCCCTCCTCTCAGATGACTTAAGCTTGTGTCAAGTTGACATAAGATGAGCCAACACAGGTAGGGTCAGAAGGCGGTTTCAGCCGGAGTGGGAGTAATGCTAGGGAAGGAAAGCTGGTCCTTTAAAAGGTATGTAGAAGGCAAAGCCGCACCGGGCCACCGCGGTGTTGGGACGTGAGCAGCAGTGCTGATGGAGAGGAGCTAGCTTGTGAGACTCAGAGCTGAGAGGCTGGAGCTCTGGGTAGCCAGCCACAGTCTGCTCTCAACAGCGGTTCCCACCCGCCTCCAGCCAGGCTGAGCTGGTCACAGGGATGGCTGATGTGGGGACACGCTGCCTTCCCAGAAATACCTTGCAGCTTCGCCTTCATGGTTCACTCAAGGCCTTCACGGTTCACTTGCGACCAATTTGGGAGCACGTACATTTTTCAGCGCAGTAAGAGTAGGCCTTGGGAACAGGGCGAACCTTTCCAGCACTCCCTGCTCTCTCCCCGTCTCCCCGCTTCCAGCACGCCGGGTCCCACCGCCACCCCTCCCCCGCCCGGCTGTGTGCTAGTGTGTTCCGGAAGCTGCCGTGTCACCGTGTTCCTCAGGGTGGTACAGGAGCACAGCCTATGGCTTACAACGCACCCAAACTCCCTCACGACAGCGAGCCTGACCCGAATCTCGCACATTTCTTGTTTCAAACGGACTGGTTCCCAATTTAGCCTGTTTTTTCAGGTCTTTTCTTGCCGGTCTATATCCATCCCCAGTCAGAATCGGGGCGTCAGAATAAGAAGACTGAAATTACTAAAAAGGAAACTTCACTCGGCCCAAGTTCAGCCTCATCACCCGGCGTGTGGACCAGGCCTTAGGCAGAGGGGATGTCAGAGCCCTGCTGTGGATGGTGGGGTGCTCACCGGGCACCCTGCACGCTGCACCCCAGCCTCCCTCCTCTCTGAAGGGAGCGCACTGGGCGTCACAGCGTAGAGTTCCTTCTCTAGCAGGTTTTGGTTTTAAGACTTTGCTTTTGAAAGGAGCCAAAGCCACATTACAGGTAGCAGTCTTCATTTGAGGCCGCAGCAGCAAACGTCCCTGTGTGTGGACAAACCTGTAACTGCCTCATAGCTTAGAAACCCTGACATAAGTTATGCGCTAGCCCATATAATACCGATATTATTTTTTTTTCCTGAGAAAGTTTTTTTTTTTTTAAGTGCACTTCATTTTGGCTCTTGCTCGATTATTTCTTTGAATTGGTGGCATTGTTTTGTGAAAGACAATACAATACACTCCTAGTGTGCTTCCAATGCAATAAGAGGATTTAAAATAAATTCATAATAAAAGGATCATGTTACTATTGCCTTTTGCTCCTAATTCTTCTTACCATGTGCTTGTAAATGCGTTATACAGAAATGATGCATGCTGGGACATTACAATACTGTTTGACTGGTCAATAGCATGCTGGAGGGAAAAATTGTATACTGGG
>CM053745.1:26475329-26492839 GCA_028658305.1 Pachyuromys duprasi | reverse complement strand
TATGCCTAGGAGTGGTATAGCTGGATCTTGAGGAAGCAGTATTCCCAATTGTCTGAGAAAGTGCTAGATTGATTTCCAAAGTGGTTGTACAAGTGGTTGTACAAGTTTACATTCCTGCTAGCAATGGAGGAGGGTGCCCCTTTCTCCACAACCTCTCTAGCATGTGTTGTCCTTTGAGTTTTTGATCTTAGCCATTCTCATGGGTGTAAGGTGAAACCTCAGGGTCATTTTGATTTGCATCTCTCTGATGGCTAAGGATGTTAGCATCTCTTTTAGTGTTTCTCTGCCATTCTATATTCTTCTACAGAGAATTCTCTGTTTAGCTCCATACCCCATTTTTTAATTGGGTTGCTTGAATTATTGCCTTTTAACTTCTTTAGTTCTTTATATATTCTGGATATCAGCTCTCTGTCAGATGTAGGGTTGGTGAAGATCCTTTCCCAATCTGTAGGCTGTTGTTTTGTTCTGACAACGGTGTCCTTCGCTTTACGAAGCTTTTCAGTTTCATGAAGTCACATTTATTGATTGTTGTTCTTAGAGCCTGTGCTGATGGTGTTCTGTTCAGTTGCCTCCTGTGCCAATGAGTTCTAGGCTCTTCCCCACTTTTTCTTCTAACGGATTTAGTGTATCTGGTTTTATATTGAGGTCTTTGATCCACCTGGACTTTAGTTTTATGCAGAGTGATAAATATGGATCTATTTTCATTTTTCTGCATGTAGACATCCAGTTGGACTAGCACCATTTGTTGAAGATGCTGTCTTTTTTCCATTGAATAGTCATGCTCAATTCTGCATGAAAAGACTTCCTAGCTGACACTTGGAGGTTTTTAAAGCATCTCTCACATTCAAGAGTAAGATCCAAACAACTGGAGGACACTTAAGGAAGACAGTCCTTAGAGATACAATGAAAAACGGACTGCAGGAGCGGAACCCTTACAAACTGTCCTTTTTAACGGGAGTTAGTCCTGAAAACACTCTGACAAGGACGAGGCACAGCTAACAGGTCTGGTGAGAAGAGGCACCGCCAGGTGACAATTGGACAACAGAGTCCAATACGAGGTAAAGCGAGAACAATAGACACACGAACAAATCCTTCCATATGTTTCCAGGAACCACAGAGCAGATCATGCTGAGCAAACACACGAAGAACATGCCCTAGCTTCGCCCCATGCTTCTCACAGGAGACACGGTGCCCTCGGCCGCCGCCCCCTTCCACGTCCACGGTCCTCCTGGCATCTTGGTGTAATTTAATATTCTAGGTGTGTGTGGGGGGAGGTTGTTACACAATGTTCACAGTTGGAACCTGGGCTGACAGGATAAAAATGGGATGAAGGACTGTAAACACAAGTGTTTCTTCTCTGTCAAAAATCAGGTATTCCTAAGTGTGTGGGTTCATTTCTGGGTCTTCTATTCGGTTCCATTGATCCACCTTTCTGTTTCTATGCCAATACCCATGCAGCTTTTATTAGTATTGCTCTGTGGTACAGCTTGAAGTCAGGGATGGAGATACCTCCAGATGATCTGTTGTAGTACAGGATCGTTTTGGAAATTCTGGGTTTTTTGTTTCTCCATATGAAGTTGAGAATTTTTCTTTCAGGGTCTGTAAAGAATTGTGTTGATGGGAACTGCATTGAATCTGTAGATTGCTTTTGGCAGAATGGCCATTTTCACTATGTTAATCCTACCAATCCATGAGCCCGGGAGATCTTTCCATCTTCTGATGTCTTCTTCGATTTCTTTATTCAGAGACTTGAAGTTTTTTTTTTTTCACTTGTCTTTCACTTGTTTGGTTAGAGTCATCCCAAGGTACTTTATGTTGTTAGTGGATAGCGTAGGTCTTGAAGACACCATGTCCTTGTGTTTCAAGCCTGTGCCCAGAGTGTGACCTTTGACAGATAGTGCAGATAGTGTGGCAGTTTGAAGGGGATGCCCTTCATAGTCTCAAACCTTTAAATATATGGTCCCTAGGTGGTGTAGCCATTTAGGTAAATTTAGGAGGTTTTGCCTTCTGGTGGAAGTATGTCCCTGGGGGTGAGCTTTGAGGTTTCAGAGTCTCCCACGATTCCCTGTGCTCCCTGCTGCTTCTACTTGTGGTTCAGGATAGGGGTAGTGAGGTGCTGGCTCACTCAGCTCGGGCTATCAGGCCTGCCAGCTGCTGTGCCTTCCCTACATGATAATAATAGATTCTTGTTTCTTCTGGAACTGTAAGCCCAAATGAACTCCTCTGTAAGTTGTCTTGTCCATGATGTTTTATCAAAGTGATAGAAAAGCAATGAATACAGCTAGTTTGATTAACCACATCTGTGTATGCATTCACACCCACCAGTATGGTCTGTGTGTGTGTGTAGATATGCATGTCATTGAGTGTTTGTGGCAATCAGGGAACAACTGTGAGGAGTTGCTTCCCCTCTTCTACTAGTGAGTCCATTTGAGGGATTGAACTTGGGTATTCAGCCTTGTGCTGTATCCCCCAAGCCATCTCAGAAGTCCTGTGAGAGTTTTACGCATTCTTTCCTGTACTGGCTAGTTTTAGGTCAACTTCTTGTAAGCTAGAGTCATCAGAGATGAGGGAGCCTCAGTTGAGACAATTAAGGATCTTACCTGGTGGTCAATGGGGAAGGGCCCAGCCCATTGTGGGTGGTGTCATTCCTGGGCTGGTAGTCCTGGGTTCTATAAGAAAGCTGGCTGAGCAAGCCATGAGGAAGAAGCCAGTAAACAGCACTCCTTTGTGGCCTCTGCATCAGCTCATTCCTCCAGGTTCATGTCCTGTTTGAGGTCCTGCCCTCACTGCTTTGATAATGAGCTGTTATATGGAAGGGTGAGTATAAGAACCCTTTCCTCCCCAAGTTTCTTTGGTCACGGTGCTTCATCCCAGCAAAGAGTAACCCTAAGGCAATCATCCTTTCCTGGTCTCGCAAGACTCCTATTTACTGTTGAAGACCATCTCATTAGCTCAAATTGTATTTTAATTGATTAGATATAAAATAAATACCTTAAGGTTCTGAGGATCCCATTAGACCTAAGTACACCCATCCTCAGTGGAACCAAGCTTTGAAGATGTGCCTGCTGCCTCCCCCTTTCTTCTGAAGGAGTGGCCTGTGTCCCTGCAGCATTGTGTTCAGTTTGAGGGACGAAGAACAGAAAAGCAAAGCCATTCATTCTCTTTAAAATCTTTTCTTTGCAGGCTTGGAGAGCCGGAGGGTCACAGGGCAGTCTGTAGCCATCATCATTGCTTAGAGTTCACTCTCTGTGGATGTGATTCTCTGTGGGGATTGCTGAAGCAGAAGGGAATATGATCTGTGCTGAATAGTCACGGGCTGATACACCAACGTTTTCAGAATGGCGTGGCACAGAGAAAAGTACTTATTGCCCAAGGAAGGAAAGAGGAGCCAGCTTTGTCTTTGGAGCTCCTGGCCCTCGGGGCAGAAGGAAGTGGATAGACTTCCCACTGGCCAATTTCTTTTATAGTTGCACAAGGGCATCTTGGATTGGATTAAAGACTATTCATGCAGCCCACAGTGGGACCCCTTGCTTAGCTCTGTCTCCTTGGAGGATTGTTGAGCCCCACACAAGGGATTTTGAGATACAGCCCTTAGAGGTGAGCCATCTGGGAACCTACTTTTGCTTCAGTAAACTTAATTTCAGAGAAACTTTAGGTTTACAGAGAACATTGCAAAGAGAGCACAGAACATTACCTCATGCCCCACATGTGGTTTTCTTCACTAGGATGCTACAGTATGTATACTACTACATTGCTTTTATATGGCTAGGAAATATATTGAGGGAGGAAAGATTTATTCCAGCTCATGGCTTTGGGAGATTTTAGTTCCCTGATTGAGAATGCACTTTTACCAGCAATATTTTCACCAGCTTTCAAATTCATTTTTTAAAAATTTATTTCATTTTATTTGAGACAGGGTCTCTCTGTGTAGCCTTGGTTGTCCTGTACTCACTTTTTGTAGACCAGGCTGGCCTCACAAAGATCTGCCTGCCTCAGCTTCCCAGAGTGCTGGGATTACAGGTGCATGCCCCCATGCCCAGCTTTCCTCAACTTCATTTTTAATCCATCTATAAAAACACAAACATTGTATATAATAACAAGGTAATGATGTTGTGTTTTAATATATGTAGACATTGTACAGTGTTTTAATCAGGTTATCTATATTTGCATCCTCAAACATCTATCTTTTTTTATGCTTAAAACATTCAAAATCCTTTCTTCAAGCTTTTTGAGATACAGTCTGCAAGCGTAATCTGAAGCCACTGTACCATGGTTCCCCACTCTCCCTCCCATTTACTTGCTAAAGCTTTACTCCAGGCTCTCGCCGGCACCATTTTACTTTCAAATTTGAGAATTTTAGATTCCACACATGAGTGAGATCGATGGTATTTGTCTTTCTGTATCTGGGCTCCTTTCTTTTAACATGGGGCCTATAGTTTTATGCCTGCCATAATGAATGATAGGATCTCATTGGGGGGGGGGGTTATGCTGCTCCTTTGTGTGGTTGAACTTCATTTTCTCTATTTACTCATCACTGGACAGTCACTTGGGTTGTTGGCTTTTCTCAGCTCTTGATGGTGCTGCATTGATGCAGAGGTGTAGCTGACTCTTAAACCTCCAGATTTCTTGTGCTTGGATTATGTCCTAGTGGGACTCCCGGATGATGCAACAGTTCTCTTTAAGCTTTTTGAGGAGCTTCCATGCGGTTAATAGCAAAGCTTAATTCCCACCAGCAGTGTGAAAGGGCTTCCCTTTCTCTACAGCCTCCAGCAGTGACATCTCATCGTGGGTTTTTGTTTATGTCTTCCTGATTATTCATGAAACGGAGCACGTCACAACCATTTTGCATGTTTTCTTTTGGAGGATTGTCTAGTTAAGAGTTATCTATTTAAAAAGCAGTCTATCTATCTATCTATCTATCTATCTATCTATCTATCTATCTATCTATCTATCTATCTATCTTATCTATCTATCACCCATCAATCATCTATTGTTGGAGGTTGGTCTAATGCTAATTACCGGCACTCAAGATCTGGTTACTGCCCGCCCCCGATACACCCATCCTTGTTTGTGTAAACTTGCCTAAAACATAATACCTGATTGTTTCATTAAGTGGCCTATACCTGGGCAGGGAAGAATGGGGTAGGTGTGGCTAGGTTCCCCCCCCCCCCGGGGTTTTGAGGACAAAAGAATCATTACAAGAATCACAGGACAGACAGAAAAGAGGAGCAAGGAGGAGGCCAGCATGGGTTAGCATGGAGAAAAAGAACTGCGTGGGACTGGAGAAAGGACTCCAGTAAGGGCGTGGAAAGGCCCAGATAAAGAATGAAAGCAAGTACCGCGGAATTATGGATGAAAGGCAGTCCAATTGAGGAGGATTAAAGTGGATAGCGTTGGATGGGGGTTGGGACATGGGTGGCGAGGATGTTGAGACAGTGTAAATGAAAGATCTGCCCAGCCCAAGGCAAATAAGGCAATTATAAATCTAACAAGTATCTGTGTCTCATTATTTGTGAGAGTGGGTTAAATAATACTGCCGTGATAATCTTGGGGCTGATAATATATAGCCCAACACATTCCTATTATTCACTACAACAATTTATCTGTTGGGGATTGAGCTTTTTGAGTTCTTTATGTATTCTTGAAACATCGGCTGTAGTTTGTAAAAAATTTAGCTCTTTGTGCTTGCCGCCCCTTCCTTCTGATGACGGTTTTCTCTCCGTGAAGCGGCCTTTTAGCTTGGCATCCTTGCGTATCGCTGCGTCTCCTTCCCATGCCGTGGTTCTCAACCTTCCTAATGCTGCGACCCTTCAATACAGTTCCTCGTGTGGCGCTGACCTCCAACCATAACATTATTTTCGTTGCTACTTCATAACTGTAATTTTGCCACTGTTATGAACTGTAATAGAAATATCCGTGTTTTCTGATGTTCTTAAGTGACCCTCGTGAAAAGGTCATTTGATCCCTATGGGGTTGCGGCCCATAGGTTGAGAACCACTGCTTCTAAGGGGTTTTATCCAAGACCTCCTTTTCTGTTCCAGTGTCCTGAAGCATTTTTCATGTTTTCTTCTAACAGTTTCACGGCTTTAGGTCTTACCCACACATCTTTAATCTGAGTTGATTTTTGTACAGAGAGAGAGAGAGAGAGATCTGGCTATCTTCTTTCATGTGCTTATCCTAATTTTTCTAGCACCATTTCTTGGGAAGCTTTTCTGCACATCATGCTTCCCCACACCATATTGTAAGTGTGTTGGCTGACAATGTCTGTATTTACTTCCAGGTTCACTATTCTCTTGTTTCTTTTGCCACCTCAGGGTTTTGGGAGCATTTCTGGATCACTGCCACTACAAGACACTCAAGGAATACACATTTTTAACAAGCTTTATCATGAGCTAAAAGTCACGGTTTGTCGTTTTCAATTAGTGCAGCCTGAATTTTTTTTTCAAATGCTCTGCATATTGTTAGGAACAGGAATCAAATTTTTTAAAAAATTTCATAAAACAATTTATATGTATCTTTAAATTTTCAGTTTACTTAATGTCCTAGTTCCCTTTCTGTAGCTGTGACAAAATACAGAAATACAGACAAAATACAGAAAAAAGCATCTTGGTGAGGAAAGGGTTTGTTTGAATCATCATCATTTTGGTTTTCATGACAGGATTTCTCTGTGTAGCTTTGGCTGTCTTGGAACTCACTTTATAAACCGGGCTGGCCTTGAACTTACTGCCTGTATTTCCCAAGTGCCGGGACTAAAGGTGTGCGTCGCCTTTATTTGACTTATACTTCCAGGTCACAATCCATCCTTGAGGGAAATCAGGGCGAAAACCTGGAGGCAGAAGCACCGGAGAAGACTGCTCACTCCCTGGGTCAGTTTCTGGTTTTATACACCTCATGACCGCATGGACAGGGCATCACCACAGTGACCTGGACCACCCCGTGTCAAGACAATCTCAGGCAGACATGCCTACAGACCAGTGTGATTGAGGCAATTCCTCAACAGGAACTCTCCCCTCAGGTGACTCCAGGCTGTGTCAAGTTGACGACTGAAGCTAGCCAGGACCCTTGGTTATATCTACCAAGAGGCCGCTGCTCAAATTTAATCAGGTCATCATGAAGTTCAATAGATCTATTATATAACGTGATGACCAGTCCGAAATGCACTGTCCAACAAAAATATGTGATGTAATGTATATGTTAATTAGCTGATTTAGGTGTTCCTTGTGTATACATATTTTAAAATTATCGTGTTTCGTACCATAGAGATGTATGACTTTTATCAATTAAAATTTTAAATCAGTGTGTGTGTGTGTGTGTGTCTTTGTGCCCATGGAGACTTATACATAGGTGAGTACTTCTTCCATCTACCTTGGAAACTGCCATCTACCCATAGCCAAATTAGTTTGGCGGATTGTAGCAGAATTATGCGCATGCTGTGTTGACAGTGAATCAGAGAGGTACACCGGAACCCCATTTTTAAACTCTTACTGATCTCCCCACGCCACAGCATGAAGGTAATAGCTGTTGCTTATCTTGGCTCTCCCTTGGTCCCGTGTTTGCCTCGGCTCAACTTTCAGAATGCATATGGCAGTGTCCCTACCAAGCGCACAGCAATTCACAGGGATTCTTTGCTTTTCCCTTACACCACCCAACAGCTGCTCTTGTGGCCGAGCCTCAGCTGCCGGTTCGTGCAGTGGAGACTCCCGGGTCACCGGTTTCATCAGTCTCTGTCTTCTCGACCACTGCTCTATCTTCACCTACTCTCTCCCTGCAGAGGAAATGTAGACACTTCCTACAAGTCAACAGCGGCTGACCTCCAGGTATGCTTCCTGGAATTCTGGAAGCATGGGTCCTCTTAGCGTGGGGGCGGGAATGATTATTTTTTTGTCAGGGGCATCGGGGAGGGTGGGAGTCAGGTGCTGAAGTGACTCATTGGGCTTTTCCACAGCTGCTAACGGGCTTGAATTCATGGCGGAGCCTCCTTATGAAATGTGATTTCTGGCTTTTCTCTTTTTTTTCCCCCATTTGAGGAAAGAGTGCAGACGGGCTGTACTTTTAATTTTCTTGCTGCCACCCGGGAGGGATTTGTCATTTTGTTCCTAAAGGAAAAGGAAAAAGAACCACATCTGACAGAATCTAATACGAGTATGCGCTGAACAGCTCCGGGGACTTTGCGAGAGCGACGCCGGCAATTTGTGTGATTATCTGGCTGCCCGGAACCTTCCTGAGAAAGCTGGGGTTTCTACTCGAGTAATTTCTCCCTCCATATTCACGGAACTTTTAAAGGTGTGGAATGATAACTGGACTGGAAGCCTTGCTAGGTAGATAAAAACAAAGCAACCAGACTTTAAGGGAGCTGAGGTAAAATGGATGGAGAATGCATAGAGGGAAGATCTTTGCGTAGCTTTGTATTTGAACAAAGCGCTAGGCGGAGCCCGCAGTCCTGGAGTAGTGCGGGGCCCACTGCACCCTCTCCTGTCTCTCCTGGGTGTCTTTTGCGGCCTCACTGCTCAGCTGGAATTTTCCCTTGCCAGTTCCTCTGCGAGAAGGTACTTTCCTGTCCCTTTCCCAAGAGCCTCTAGGCTCTTGGCCAACCAGCTCTGACCTTATAGTTACCTTTGCTCCCTTCCTCTGGGAGGGCTCCTCGGGACTGGACCCTAACCCTTCACCCATTTCTTCTTCCCAAATTCACAGAGGCCGTGTGGAATTCTCTGTCAAGGCCGGCAGGTTCTGTTCTTCAAGGAACCCTGGGTCACGCATTCCTGCCTGACCAGGCTCTAGGTGCTTTCGTTGCAGCGGCGGTAAGCACCCAAGGGCCAGCTCACCCATTATCAAAGGGTCCCTGTAACTTGAAGGCTACTTGGAAACATCCGGAAGCCAAAGGATCGGGGCAAGGACCCCTTCCAGGCCCCATAAGGGTTCCATTTGAATGAGAAAAGCTTGCCTGTCTTCCTAGAGATCTTTTTCCTCTTGGCCATTCTCCTGCTTTGTTTGATGTCTGCGCTTCCAGCTTCTACTCCATGCAGCAAGAACAATTCTTGGCTAAGGACAGATAGCTTTGTTGAAGCCTTAATGTGCTTCAAAACCACGACCCCCAAGATGAATCCCCAGAAGGCATTATGAAACACAACCTCTACTCTTGCTAATAACAAAGTGTAGATGCACACACAACATATATACAAAGGGCAAAGCTGAAGACAAACTCGTCTTATGCTAGTTTTCTTGGGAGCTTGAGGATTCCTAGTCCATGTAGTGTTGGAGGTTCATAGCATCACACAGGCCTCATCTTGACAGAAAACACATGCTCCCAATCCTCTCTTATTTTCATAAAAACACATTCTTTAGGAGCAGCCAGCTTCTTGTGTAAGGATTAAACTGTGTGCTGGCTAGTTTTATGTCAACTTGACAAAGCTGGGGTCACTGGTCAGGAGGGAGCCTTGGTTGAGAAAATATCTCCATAAGCTCAGGCTGTAGGGCATTTTCTTAATTAGTGATTGATGGGGGAGGGCCCTGACCACTGAGGGTGAGGCCACTGAAAGCGTGAGGAGCAAGCCAGTAAGTAACACTCCTCCATGGCCTCTGCATCAGCTCCTGCCTCCAGGATCCCGCCCTGCTTGAGTTCCTGTCCAGACTTCCTTCAGTAGTGAACAGTCCTGAGGAAGCATAAGCCTAATAAACCCTTTCCTCCCCAAGTTGCTTTGGTCATGGTGTTTCATCAGAGCTATCATAACCCTAACTAGGACAATATATCTGACATGGCTATTTAGCTTTTTATAGACTAAATGAACTCAATTGATTCACAGTGGTTTTGTAAGTAACGTGTGTGCATATGGTAAAACAGCAGTAACTGCAATTCTCTGTTGGTGTCCCAGGGTGAACAATAATTGAACCTCCTGCCCCAATGCTTGTCAACCTGAGGCCATCACTGTGGTGGTTCTTGTATATTGTTCAGAAGCAGTTATTGTTTCTAACGTTCTGTCTCTCAATCTGCAATGTTGCAGGTCTATGTTCACTTACCTGTGCATATAGATTCATATTCTAACTCAGTGATCATTCCATATTTACAACATGGGTCTATATCAACCTTTTAAACAGCAGCATGGTACTTTACTGCAAAAATATATTAAACCCATCCCTTAGCCATGGGAATTCTGTCTTTGGGACATATGAACAGAGTTGCAAAAATCCTTTCTCTCTCTCTCTCCTTCTTTCTTTGAAACAGGGTCTCAGTATGTAGCCTTGGCTAGCCTGGTACTCACTATGTACACCAGGTTGGAACTCGTAGAGAGCCTCTGCCTTCTGAGTGGAGGAATTAAAGGCAAGTGCCACCACACTTGGCCCTGCAGCAATCACTTAGTACATTTCTTTAGCAGATGTCATTAAATTCTGATTATCCGTGACTTTCCATGAAGCCACCAGGGCAGGCTTCATTTTTCACCAGTGCTTTGCAAGGTGCATAACTGAGGGGTCTGATGAGAAGTGTTGTGTTCAGGTTCCACATGGAATAGAAAAACTAGAAGTCACCTGTACAGGAGTTGCAAGGAGAATATTTTAGTAAAGAAAATCTCCTTGATGGAAATGGCACATGATGCTTAAAATGTTTGTTTGGAAAAGAAAGCATTTGTTACGTTAAGTACAGAAAGCAGAGAACACATTTTATCTACTCTTTCTGCAGCTACTGTTCTCTGCCTATATTTTAAAACTAACCTGTGGGTAAAAAAACAAAGAAACAAACAAAAAACGCAAGAAGGACAGCTACAATGAGGGGGCTATTCACAAATTTTCCACTTTTCAACTTTTATGGAGTGCGTATGTGCTGTATTCATGATTGAAAGATGTTTTCTGAAGCATGGAAAGGGAAGAAGGCCAACAAAGGAAGATACAGGGACATCTTTAAGGAAACAGGAGATGGGCTGGTGTGATGATGGCTCAGCAGTTGAAGGTGAGTGCTGTGATTCCAAAGGGCCCAAGTTCTTTTCCCAGCACTCAAATAAGGCAGCTCATAACCCTCTGAGACCTCAGCTCAGGGGATCTAAAGCCCTCTGCTGGCCTCTGAAAACACCCCTCACCCTCCACCCCATAGCATACGTTCACAGATACACACACAGGTATACATAAATAACAGTAAATTATAAAAAGAAAAAGGGAAGAGAAAAAAAAAAGGGACAGGTAAGAAAATACAGTAGTTGGGTCTATAGCTAAACCCCCAGGAACTGTGGTCAACCCTGTGAATGAACTTCTATGACCTCTCGCCATCTTCATGTACAATAAGAGCCAAAGATCTTGCGTCATTGAAAGAAAGGCATAACAAAGACAGTGGATAAACTTCAGAGAGTCAGAGAGGACATGTGTATTACAACCACCTTCATCAATATTATTTTTGAAGTGCTGTCATGTCAAATCAGCTGCTATCTGGAAAAATGTCCTTGTGTAGACAAGATCATTGCTTAACAGTGTTGGACACAGGAGGCCTCTACTGTATCTGTCTTCTTAACAATATGCTGTTACTCTTTAAAATGTTATCTTCGACACATCTGTTTGCTTCTTACTTACATAAGTATTTTTGATTACACTGTTCTTTCCTTGTGCAAATTGTTTAGAAAAATGTCACCATAAACTATTGATAGTCATCATGGCAAGACTTTGAAATATGACCCTCAAGCTTAATTCCAATCCAAAGAATTCAAGGGGCTTTCCAAATTAATTTATTTGGATTCTGCTTGGAATTTGTAACTCTGAAAGGGCCCTGTAGACGCTTATGGTTTTTTTTTCCCCCTCTAGAGTTTACAAAACAAATAACTTGTGTTTTACTTTCAGGAAACAGATTTCTTGAGTATAATCAGAGGTTTTTTTTTCCCCAGGTGTCCCTAATATGTGTGGCATGTCACATTGCTATTAGAGCTAAAAGTTAGCCTCCATGAACATTACCAGATAACCAGATTTACTTTTTGTCCCTCTGTTGTCCTATGAGTGGGTTTGAATTTTTGAAGTTGCTACACCACCTAATATATCGTGAATTTATTATATTCAACATTCTTGAAAACGGGACTTGAATTGTGTCCGTTGTTTTGTTGATATTTTTGAGAAAGGGACTCATGGAGACCAGGGTAGCCTTGCTGTGTAGCCCAGGATTGCTTTGTGTTCCTGAGGGTCGTCCCATCCTTCCACGTGATGAGGTTACATGTGTGTGCCACCATGCCTGGCTCATGGTGTTTCCATGTGGAGAGTCTGTCATAACAGTTCTCCGTATTTTCAAGTTACCTCTTGTCCCCAGGGCTAATGGTGGCTTTCCCCTACCCTACCATTTCCACTCATTTCTCTAAAACCGCATGTGAGAATGACTCAAGGAAGGAAACCACTGTAGCTTTCACAGAGACACGATGGCAGAGTTCTGACACTCTCCTGGTGACCATCCCCAGTGTTTCCAGGCTTTGAGCCTTGTTGATGCTCATGACAGCGAGCAGATGGTCTTAGATTCAAGGCTTGAGCTTCTCCAGCACAACACACTATCTTCTATGACCCAACGTCTATTGTTAGATCCATCCATCCACATTTAACGAGTGTACGCACAGTGTGTATTAGGCGTATGGATGCTGCATGCCTATGCAATGTGGAGATTTTAGCCTACATTCCTTTGATCATGACTTAGCTTTGCTGGTGAATGTTTCCTCCTCGAAATGCACTTTGCTTTTGGATTTCACGACAGATCTCTGTGTAGCTATTCTTTTTCAATTTCTTTATCTCTTCAGTCATTAAGTGTGGGTGTTTCTTAAAAGCTGCACCCCTTTTCATCCCTCCTCCCCCCTGATGTACTACCACCTGCACACTTCAGTGACAGCTTCCATTCCGATGATTCCTAAGCCCGAACCTTTGCGCTGCAGACTGTGTTCCTCCTCCCCTGTAGACCTCTGTAACTAAATGTCCCCAGGTTACCAGTTACTTAGGCAAAAATAAACTCATGCATCTCACTTTTCTCTCTGTGTCCCACCATGGATTTCTTTAAGATTCCTCAAATGCCCCATCATTTAAACCAGAGTTTAAGGAGCCATACTTCAGATAATCCTCTCCCCTGCTCTTCCCCAGATGCAATTCATTTGCAGCTCCTGCCAGCATTGCTGCTAATCAGTTGTTACATCTGCCTCCTCCTATTTCCATTTCATTACCACAGCCCAAGCCACAGCCACCACTCACTAAGATGGCTGTTTTCACGTCCTAGTTTAGTTTTTCCTCTACCATACTGTCCTCTTCCCTTATTCCCTTTCAAGCTGCTGACAGGACAGTCTTTTAAAAAGCATGAATGCATTCTTCTTCTCTGGGACAATGGCTTCACACTGCTCTTAGAGAAAAGGTCCACATCTTTCCAGTGTCTTATCCCTAACATCCATAAATGGTGTCTTAAACGGTGTTAGGAGTTTTTGCAGGTGTGAATAAAGAGATGCTGCAGAAATGAGGTGCTCTCCTGAACTGCCTGGATGGGCTCGGAGTATAAGCCAAAGGCAGAGGGGATCTGACAGAGAAGGATGTTAAGCAACAGAAGAAATGACCTATTTTTTAAGAACCTTGTAAATGGTTCTAATGAATCAGGCTCCTCCAAACAGTGGTCTCCTTGCTAGTTCCGTTTCCTCCATCTCCCCTCTCCCATTACTCGGGCAGTTCTCTGAAGATGGTGCCCTCTGCTCTGTGATCTTATTGTTCCTCTTCTTTGTTCTGTTGGCAATGGTTTGAAAAACATTAAAATAGAGACCCAAGACAGACATTCTATCCTCTGTTTTATTCCCTGTGTCTTCACAGCCTAGCAATACCTAGCTCATATAGAGTTATTAAAAAAAAAAAAGAACAACTTTGAATGAACGAATGATTGGGTGTCAGCAGCATTTCTTTTGCATCTATTGTGATAAGTACATTAAGAGACATAATGGAAGGTGTTAGGGATGGATCTTGCCTTTATAGAAAGTGCAGGCTTCTGGCTAATAGTGACAACTTAACTAGGCAGAAGCAAGGGCAGCTAACTCTGTGTGGGGATTCATCCAGAGATGGAAACCTTCAAATTTCCATCGCTATGGCAATTTAATATGCTCCCTTATGTGAGGCTGGAAATATTACTGTGGAAGAAGTATATAGAATCCTTCCTTTTTAATTTATTACAAGCCTATAGGCTGAAAACCACTCAATTTTTTTTTGAAATTTTCAAAATATGGTTCAAAGAATTTCAGTGTTGATAAGATTCTCACTTTATCTGATTCAGGCTTTTTTTTTTAATGCTACAAATGCAAAAAAGCCAAATGTTTAGGGATTACAGACTCTTTCAAATGCTCCAAGCTGTATTTGACACAACCAGCTTTTTGTTTTTAAGCGTAGGAAATACATGATTGAAAGAATGATTTAATTACACATCTGGGGGGAAAACACGGCACTACATTCTGTGTTATGATTCACGGAGCGAACACAGCCTCCTCGAGCAAGCCATGGAAATTGTGAATAAAATTACCATAAGAGTTTTGTGATGGTGGTTTTCTGAATGTGACCAGCCATTCCACAGGGAGAGATCAGCCAGAGTTTCCTCCTCTGTAGCCGTGATTGACAGCACCAGAGTCGTGTGTCTGGATGTGAGTCATGAGTTACTCACTTACCTGTCTGAGCTGTTTGTGGTAATCCTCAGGAACATGAAGGTCGAGCAGCTGACGTGTGCAAGCTCAGATCCCCTAGGTCAGTCCCAGAGCTGCATCTGCAGCGTGAGCCCTCTGAAGTGGGAGCTACCCTCAAGGTCTGACCAACTTGCAGCAGACACAGGCTGCAACCTCAATGCACTGTACAGTTGGTCTTGGGGCTGGGACTCTGAAGACTGTTCCCGGTGTCAGTCTCTAAGGTCACTCCAGGGGACGGCTGTGCACCTAGGCTTTATGCCAAAGTTAGGTGCTGTTTGCTTTTGCTTTTGTCTGGTTACAGAGTCATTATTAGCAAGAAGGGAGCTCTGATGTCAGCGTGGTCTTTGTGGATTTCCTGAGTCAGTGTTTATGAAGGAGACACTATTAATGGCATAGCATCCGGTTCAGTCTGATTATACAACGGTGATTTTTCATTACCATCGCTATGGCAATTTGATATGCTCTCTTAGGTGAGACTGGAAATATTACGGTGGAAGAAGAAGTCAAAAGAAGGCAGTGGCTTTTCTGTCCTTCTCTCCCCTCCCCCTTCTAGCAACAGGGGGGCAGGGCATGTGTGCCAGGTCAACTTGGAGAACCTTACTATTTTCAGAGTCTGTCCTGGAACCACAAAGCTGTGGCCTAAGTGTCCTCTGGTCTTTCTCTGGGGCTCGGTGCCTGGAGACAGTGTCTGTGCTTCTGAGCAGGAGCTCTTGAGAGAGCTGCTCAGGAGAGCAGAGGCCGTGCTGGCTTCGCTTTCCTGTCTGTAAAGCAGAGATCTGAGAACAGTGTTATGTGCGTCCAGGGCAGAAGAGTACTGGTGAGTGCGTAGGTCTTGAAGGCAGGTGCTGTAAGCATGAGATGTAAAAGCTCCCGGGGATGAAATGATGGTCAGAGACCTTTGAGAGCTGACAACATTCACTGCAACTGATTCTCCCCATGCCCTCCAAGTCTCTGTTGGTTTGTTATTGTATGAAGACTTGAATAGAGGGAGGAGAGCTGCTAGCATGTAAAGTAATATCTCCTGCCTCCATCAAAGTGGGGAGATAGGAAAGGAGAAAGGGGAGGAAGGAGGAGATCTCCAGTGGAAAGGGAGAGAGGTGTTGGGATGATCCAAGAACTAGGAAAAAGGAGGCTCTAAATGGGATGAATTGCTTTGTGTGTAAGATGTGTCAGGCTCCTTCTAGCCTTTCCAGGGCTGGCTTCTCTCAGTAGCTGAGTTGCCGCCTCTTCATTTGGAGCCAGCAAAGGCCTGTTTGGTACAGGGGCTGGCGGTGAGTCAGACTTCCTGGTGTTACCCTGCCCCAGACATTAATTGCTCTTCCCCATTAATTGTGTGTCCTCTGGCTGAGCTCTCTAAGAACAAGAGGCAGCTGGACTCTGCCCATCTTCACTCCACAACTCTCATTTTGAGTCCCAAGTACCCAGCACAGGTCTGTCCTATAGGGAAGACTGAGAGCACAAAATGAGAGCCCCCATGTGGAACCCAAGTGGGCGGCTTTGCTCCAATATTGCAAGGTCCTTCTAGCACAGCCATACCACCAGGACAAACGCTTAAGAACTTTCCATTTGGCTTACTCTGTATTTGCCACACATCCTATTCATCACTTGTGTGTCTTGGGTAAACTTCAGTACTATAAATATTTCTGTAGGCAGAGGTACATGCTTGTGTATATTTATAAGCTTCAGTTACACTTCTTAGCAGCCTCTCTCCTGCAGAAGACTTGAACAGAGTAGGTTCTACATGAGCCTAACTGGTTATAGTAGACTCAGTAATGGCTCCCTTCCGTGAATGTCCACATCAGGTTACCTGAACTTGCACACAGCATCTTTTTTTTTTTTCTTTTTTTGTGAAAGATGGGTGGGAGACGGGATTGAGACAGAAGAGGATGGACCATGGAAACAGACGTTGGGTAATGTTCTATGAAGATGGAGGAGAGGACCATATACTAAAAAACACAGGTGGAAACTGTTGAAGAAGGAAGGGAATGGATTCATCCCTGGAGCTTTCGGAAGAACCAGTCTGCTCTTTCTCAGACAATTAGGAATAGCACTTCCTCAAAAGCCAGCTATACCATTCCTAGGCATATTATTCAAAATATGCTCAAGTACACAACAGGACATTTGCTCAACCATGTTTGTAGCAGCTTTATTCATAATAGCCAGAACCCAGAAACAACCCAGATGTCGCTCAACGGAGGAATGGATACAGAAATTGGGGTACATTTACACAATGGAATACTACTCAGCAATTAAAAATAAGGGAATCATGAAATTTGAAGGCAAATGGTGGGATCTAGAAAAGATCATCCTGAGTGAGGTATCCCAGAAGCAGAAAGGTACACATGGTATATACTCACTTATAAGTGGATATTAGACATATAATATAGGATAAACATACTAAAATCTGACACCTAAAGAAGCTAAGCAAGAAGGAGGACCCTGGGTAAGATGGTCAATTCTCACCCAGAAAGACAATCAGATGGACATTGGAAGAAGGAGAAAACAGGAGATAGGACAGGAACTTACCACAGAGGGCCTCTGAAAGACTCTACCTAGCAGTGTATCAAAACAGATGTTGAGGCTCATAACTAAACTTTGGGCAGAGTGCAGGGAATCTTATGAAAGAAGGGGAGCTAGAAAGACCTGGAGGGGACAGGAGCTCCACAAGGAGAGCAACAGAACCAAGAAATCTGGGCCCAGGGGTCTTTTCTGAGACTGATACTCCAACCAAGGACCATTCATGGAGATAACCTAGAACTCCTGCACAGATGTAGCCCATGGCAGCTCAGTATCCAAGTAGGTTACCTATTAAGGGGAACAGGGACTGTCTCTGACATGAACTCAGTGGCTGGCTCTTTGATCACTTCC
>CM053745.1:26385467-26474829 GCA_028658305.1 Pachyuromys duprasi | reverse complement strand
AGTCACCATCTTTTATAAGAAGAATGCCTTCTCACTTGTTACTCTTACATATTACTTCTGTCCTTTCCATCCCTTCATCTCAATTTATTGTGCTCTAAGGTGGATATTAGAGGCCCCCTCAAGACTCAGATAAGGGGGCAAAGAGAATTTTAATATGGAAAGGCAACCTCATGCAGATAAAGGTGACACTTGAGTCAAGTTTCGAAGTAAAAGTGGGGTTGGTTATGCAAAAAACGTGGTGTGGGTAGGAAGAAAATGAGGAGGTGTGGGTGCGGGAGGAAGTACAAACCATAGTAGGAAGCTAGAGAGGCTGGCGGGGAGTTTCTTCGGGGATGACACTCAACGTCCTCACTGAGTCCTCCTTGTCATTCTCGAGAATTCTTGTGGCCCTCATGCAAATTGAGCATGTGGGTCATGTGCCACTGGGCCTCCCACAGGGAAGTCCTTGGTACCTTATCTCGGCCATCTCAGGGTAACTTTGAAAACATTCACTACATTTTTTAAAAATAATCACCTAAATGCAATGCTGGTGTCCCCTTCTTCATCAGGGAGATGGGGGGCTTTGCCGAGAGGCTGTAGGAGTTGTGAGCTGGGGAGTCTGGAAGCAAGTGTCATTTCAGCTCTCAGTTAACTTTAGTGGAGGCGTGGGCAGGAAGGAGCCAGACTTTGGCACAAAGGCAGCCATTCGGCTGGTCAGGGAAGCTCTCTTTTGCTGATGGCGTGCAATACTGAACAGTTTGGAAAGCAGCAAATCCAAAGTGTACCAGTTACCACTTCCAGGACTTTCCTGAGCCAAATGTTCCTGAAGGAGGATGCTACGTCCACAGAAAGGTGGCCCTTTGAACATCCCTCACTATTTCTTCCTGGCCTTGCCGTGGCTCAGGCTGGGCAATCGTTTCTTTTGAGATTAGCATTACATGGTGCATTGCTGACCCTCCCTCAACAAGTAATTATTGGGTACATAATTACTGTGAGGCAGCCATTTTTCTTGGGTGTTTTGAAGTGATAAGAGGTTGTGATGTGGCCACAGAGCTCTGAAGGAGAAAAGGGATGATAGTTGGAGAGGTTGGGATGGATGAGTAACTATAGGAGCTGTTTGCAGGAAGAGTGTTTCAGGGAGCAGGGATACCTTCCTGGGGTGAAGGCATAAACACAAAGGAACGGTAGGAAGTCTAGTGGGGCTAGAGTTTAGAGCATACAGAGTGTTACGCGGACAGTAGCCATGTAGTACAGGATAACTACAATTCACAGACTCAAAGAAGCTATATAACAAGGAAGGCCCAAGGGAGGCTGTCCTTGAATCTCCTTCAGATGGGGAAATAGAATAAATAACAGAAATGGATGTAGAGAAGGAACTCGGTAGAAGAGGGTGTGGGAAGGGAAATGAGATAGGGATCAGCTGTGGGGGAAAGGGGGGGAGGTGAGAGGGCTTGGAGAGAAAAGGGAAAAGGATGGCAGGGTCGTCTCTGAGACAGGCTGGAGACTTCAACAGGGTAGGCTCCAGGGAGGCTATGGGGATGACTCCAGCTGAGCCTTCCAGCAGCAGGGTACATGGAAACTGAGGAGGCCACCTTCTAGCCAGACAGGACTGATAGTGGTGGGAAGGGAACACCTATCTACCTAAAAAACATTTGAACCAAATTTACCCTGCCTACAAGATGTGCAGAGATAAAGATGTAGCAGAGACTGAGGGAATGGCCAACCAATGCCTGGCCCAACCTGAGACCCACCCCATGGGAGGGAGAGCCAACCCCTGACACCATTAATGATAGATACTCTGCTATGTTTATAGACAGGAGCCTGGCATAACCGGCCTCTGAGAGGTCCCACCCACAGCTGGTCGAATCAGATGCTGAGACTCACAGCCAAGCATTAGGCAGAGCTTTCAGAGCCCTGTGGAGGAGCTGGCCCCTTTATATATATATAGTCTAAATGTTCATAGCAGCTTCATTCATTGTCGCTGAAAACTGGAAGAAACCCAGGTGTGTTTCAATAGGTGATCAGGTAAACAAAATATCACACAATGAAATATTGTTCAGCAATAAAGGGACTTGAGTTATGCTTCCTTGACATCCATAAGGACACTGAGTTGCTAAGTGCTTGTTGCTCAGTTAATGAAAACAGTCTCAAAAGTGTTTGACTCCAAAAACTCTGGAATTTGGGAAAAGGCAGAAGGTTAATGAATGCCCTAAGTTTTGAGGGGAAAAGGTAAGAAAATTGAGCAAAATATGGGATTGCTGTTTTTGACAGGTGTAAGAAGGGTCAGGAGACAGGCCATGCTGAAGGCCAGTCAGGCCAGCAGGACTCCTGATGGGGTCTGGACCACCTTTAAAACCTCCATATAGGGCTGGAGAGGTGAAGAAACTGCCAAGAGCACTTGCTCTTTCAGAGGGCTGAAGTTTGGCTCCGAGCCATCTACGTCTCATGGCTCACAGTTACCTATAATTGCAACTTAAGGAAATATGACATCTGTGTTGGCCTCTGAAGGGCCTGACACACATTTGTGCATGCACACACAGGCACACACTCATTTTTAAAAATCCCTATATAAAGTTAGTGTTTATTTTCCCATATTTATGTCTTTACTATTAGAGTGCTGAAGGTCTTAAATATTAGTAGGTTATACTTTCTTTACTATACAGAATATCTAAAAGTACTTAATCCACTGGGTGTATTTTGCAATATTAGAGAGAAAGTTACTCACTAAAAGGCAGGTTGGAATCCCTGTGTGGTGTACTTTGCTGTCAATCTCTGCATCTCTTTCCAACCCTGGACTTAATCAGTCAGTCTACGCTGAGCACACAGGTACACTTGATAAGGGCCTCTCTTCTAGTCAGTGTTCTAATACTGTGAAGAGACCATGAGCACCACAACTTTTATAAAGGAAAGCATGTAACTGAGACTAATGTCCAATTTCAGAGGTTTAGTCCATTATTGTCCTGCTGGGAAGCTTAGTGGAATACAGGCAGACATGAGAGTTCTATATCTGGATTGTCAGGCAGGGGGGGGAGAGAGAGAGACAGATAGATAGACAGACTGGGCCTAGCTTGAGCATTTGATATCCCAAAGCCCACCCCTAGTGACACACTTCCTCCAATAAGGCCATACCTCCTAATCCCTGTCAAGTATAGCCTCTCCTTAATGAAGAAGCATTTAAGTCTATGAGCCTAAGGTAGCCATTCCTAGTCAAACCACCTCAGCTTCTAAAGCCCAAATGCTGGTGGATCTTAATAAGTGACTCAGAAATTAAGTTCTTGCCTCCCTTTTTAATTATCATCACAGAGCTTGCTGAAGTTGGAAGGGCTCGCTCACCCTACTAGCAACCCATCAGGAGCCATGTAGAGAAAGAACGTTGGAAAACCCTTTTGCTTATAAGGACAAAAGGGAATTGGTAATTGAGGTTATTTTATTCTGGCATCTAACAATAGCTTGCTGTGGTCAGTTGTGAACCACTGGTCTCAATGTCCCCAAAATGTGTATCTGTCATCAAGTGGTGCTAATTCCATGATTTTATACTTGAGATAGGTCATTTGTGTGGCTATTGGAGTGCAGAGACTGGAAGAAACCTCACTCCGTAAGAAGAGTGTGGTTGGTTTTTTGGCCGGGGCCAGTTTTCACGGTGGGCTCCTGACACCTGTTTGCTTGGGTCTTGAGGTTAAAATCCTTTTCATAGGGAACTTCCTAAAGTTGGCATTTGGATGGGTGGAGCTGTAGGAACTAACACTCAGTGTATTCTTCCTAGCCAAGCTTAGGTATTGTCCTTTGCAATTATCATGATGTTCTTTGATGTCTCAGGACCATTGAAACAGGTTTTACAAGCAGAAGTTTACATTGTGGGTGAGTCAATACAGGCTCTTGAGGAAAAGCACTTTTGTGATTATCTGAGTCTTGAGCCAGCTGGCTGCTTCCCCCCAGCTCCTCTGCCCTCCAATCTAGAATGTCACATTTATTAGAAAGAATGACTGACAGACACACTGAGTGATTCAGACTCAAATACTTGGCAGACATATTTCCCGAAATGAGAAACCTGAGTGTGACACTTCAAGGGAAGCAAATGACAGTGTTTATGGTCAATGGTAAAATTTGTGCCTTTAAGTGAGAATTAGAATTTTGAAAAGTTTGCATCAGCTGCCATGACTTTGGCAGCTCTATAATACTTCACGGCTTTGTTGATGAGAACAACAGTGATGGGAATAAATGTAGGTTGTTTTTTTTTTTTTTTGACATTGTATAATGAAAGTGTCAGCATCTCAAAGATTTGCTGGTATTGACTGAAAGACCAGTGCATGGTGTTACAAAATTCAAATTACAAAAAGACTAATGGACTTTGATGTCATGGTTTTAGATTCCTCATTGCAGCTAAGTATTAAGAACCACCAGTTGTCGAGGTTTGACTATCCCAAACATTATTAAAATATGCCTGCCTTTTCCATTACTTGTCTTTGTGAGGCAGAATTTTCTTCAGGCACTTTGACCAAAGTGCATTTGCTAATGAATTTAATGCACAAGTTGATTTGAGAATCCATCTCTCTCTCTTCTGTTCAGCCAGACATTAAGAAGAATCACAAAACAGAAAACAATGTCATTTCCCACTAGTGATAGATCCCTCTGGTTTTGATAGAAACAACACATTATTTTAATATGCAATATTCATTATTACTTTTTACATGGATCTGCAGAGATTAAAGAAGCATCAGCTTTAGTTCATCATGTCACCCACATAAATAGAGATCTCAGGAATCCTTGATAATGTGCTAAGAGCATGTCAAAGGGTTCTAAGAGGAGAAAGTTGACGGAACAACGGGAACAAAGCCACAGGAACTGCTTCCCTTCCGCTGAGCCATTTTTCATTGATAACGTCTTCAGAGTCTTAGCAGGTTTGTACTTCTTTGATACTAATGCTAGCACTGTATGTGGAGGGTCCCCTGTAAGCACGGACAGATTTTATGTGGTCTTCTTCAGCACTGTTATGGCCATGATCTGTGTGAAAAGAGTGGACCCTAAATACGCGGGCGTGGTTCACCAGCCTAGCAGACATGTTGTTGTTGTTTTTTTTTTTAACATTTTTATTTTATTTTATATTAATCACAGGTTATGTACTTTGTATCCCAGCCGTAGCCCCCTCCTGCATTCCCTCCCTATCCCCCCATCCCTCCCTCATCTCCTCCCTGCCCCTATCCAAGTCCACTGTAGGGGAGGACCTCTTCCCCTTCCATCTAACTCTAGCTTATCAGGTCTCTTCAGGACTGGCTGCAATGTCCTCTTCTGTGACCTAGCAAGGCTGCTCCTCCCTTGGGGGGTGGGGAGGTTGAAGAACAAGCCATTGAGTTCACGTCCAAAATAGTCCCTGTTCCCCTTACTAGTGTACCCACTTGGATATCAAGCTACCATTTGCTACATACAAGCAGGGGTTCTAGGTTATATCCATATATGGTCTTGGTTTGAGAAACAGTCTCAGAAAAGACCCCTGTGCCCTGATATATTTGGTCCTTGCGGAGCTCCTGTCCTCTCCAGGGTGTTTAAAAAAAAACACAACTATTTTTTGAGGTCGTAGATGTGAAGCATTTTAGTCATATCCACCCCACATTCCTTCCCTTCAACTCCAACTTCTTTTTTTCTTGATTAACTTATTTTACAATTTATCTTTATTTTGTGTGTATGGAAGTTTTGCCTACATGGATAGTGCAGGCAAAAATAATTTAATTTTTATTTTATGTGTATAAATATTTTGCTTGCGTTTACTATGTATGCCCTGTGTGTCCAGGGCCCTTGGAGCCCAGAAGACAGCATCAGATCCCTAGGAACTGGAGTTACAGATGGCTGGGAGAGACCATGTAGGTGCTGGATATTGAACTTGGGTCCTCTGGAAGATCAGCCAGTGATCTTAACCTCTGAGCTCTCAAATAAATCTTAAAAAAAAAAAAAGACTTGTAGAAACTTACCAAGGCTGCAGCAAAGTAGGATAAGTGCAGCAAATTTTGAGATAGAGACCCTTCCCTCCCAAGTTCTTTTGGAACGATGGGGGAACTAATTCAATGACATAAACAGGTGAAGGCATAATTTTGAAGTAGTCAGAACCATCAGAAGCTAATTGGTGTGTGCTGGGATCAGCTAGAGACACTGCTTCAAACAATCAAGAAGTAGAAAACAAGGTGGACAAAGAGAGAGGAAGATGCTTGACATTGACCTCTGACCTATGGCTTTCACATGCACACATGCTTGTGTACACACAGCCTCATAGACTATTATTGCACATCAACAATGGGGAAGGTACCACGCCAAGTGCAAGAAGGACTTTACACTTACACAGAATGCCTCCTTATACCTCCTCGGTTCATACTTGCTTCTTTTGAAAGTTATTTTTCAATTCAAGTATTTAAAGAGGTAGTGTTTTCTGCATTACTATGACAAAATGCCTGTGACTGGAAGTTTCTAAAGAGCTGAAAGTCATTTCCTGCTGTCACAGAGGCTGGGAAGATCCAACTGGAGGTGCTGCAGGTTGGGTTGTGTCTGCTTCCGTAGGAGTGCCTTGAATGCTTTGTCCTCTAAGGACTTACATGCCTTTCCTTCATACAGTCAAAGAAAGAGAAGCCTTTTTTTTTTTTTAAATAAGAGCATCTAATCCCACCCACGAGAAAGGAGTTCCCAGAACTGACTTAACCCCAAGAATTTCCTACCTCCTAATACTGCCCTGTTGGCAATGCTGGATTTCGAAAGTGCTATATTCAAGCTACTTCATGGCGTATACACATATTTATCTACTTTAGACTAATGGGGGTGGGGAGAGGCGGGCTTGAACTAAAGTACACTTGTTGTTTGGTACCCATTTTATTTCTCTACCTGGAGCCTGGCCATCATCCATTTCACTTGGACAACATGTCAAGAGAGATAACAGATCCTCATGAGACAGAATGGGTGACCATGATACGGGCCATTTTCTGTTAGAATGCTAACTGCTAGGGGTATTGGTACATCTGCTGGTTAGTTTTATGTCAGCTTGACACAAGCTAGAGTCATCAGAGAGGAGGGCGCCTCAACTGAGAAAATGCCCCCATAAGATCTAGCTGCAACATCTTTTTTCTTAGTTATTAATCAATGGGGGAGGGCCCAGCCCATTGTAGGTGGGGCCACCACTAAGGTACCAGTCCTGGGTTCTATAAGAAGGCAAGCTGAACAAGCCAGGGGAAGCAAGCCAGTAAGCAGCACTTCTCCATGTCCTCTGCATAGCCTCTTGCCTCGAGGATCCTGCCCTGTTTGAGCTCCTGTCCTGACTTCCTTCAGTGATGAAAAACAATATGGAAGTGTAAGCCAAATAACCCCTTTCCTCCTTAAGTTACTTTGGTCATGGTGTTTCATCACAGCAGTAGAAACGCTAACTGAGACAAGTGCTTAGAATTGCTATTATTTGGATTTTGTTTTAGCACAGGGTCTCACTTTGTATCACAGGCTAACTTAAAACTCACTGTGTAGACCAAAAAGACTTCAAACTCATGATCCCCCTTCCCCACCTAGCTGAGTGCTGGGATTCCAGGCATCGGTCTGGTTCAGAATGCATGCTTTTTGAAGCAGTCAATGGCTGCGTATGGCAGTATGAGGCTTATGGCAGGCTCCAAGCCCGGAGTATGGTGGTGGTAGTCATGGTCTTTCCACGTGCTATGGATTTGAATCTCACAGCATGGTATCAAGAATGCATTGAGGATTTCTTAGATATTACCACCCAGCCACAAACTCTTATGAAAGTAACACTGCATTCACCCTGCAACACTTTTGTGCAAATTATAAGACTGGATCAAATTATTTAGTCTGGTGTCCAATAAATGATAGCATTAGAGAAATTATAGCCACAACCATTACTGTTGTTACTGCTATGAGGATTACCAAGGACATCCACTTCTGCCAATCCAACCACACAAAACATTATAACAATGGATGACAGCAGTTAATGCTCTTCTGCAATGGCGTTTCCTAAACAGATAAAACATTCTATCAACTGCCACTCTCATAATTTGGCATTGATAACAACATATTTATTTTATAGGCACCCCATAACAATCTCTTAATTTATACACTGATAGCACCCTTTGTTTTTAATGGCTCCTTTAGAAGTTTTCATTGCCAACAGTTAGTCATGCTTTCAGCAAACACCAGAAGCTGCCTAGAGGACTGACATTCCATAGAACTTTGCTGTTCTTGCATTTTCGTGATTGTCATGGCACGTCGTCCTAGTTAGGATTACTGTTACAGTGATGAAACACCATGACCCAAGTGACTCAGGGAAGAAAAGATTTATTTGGCTTCCACTTCCACACCAGAGTTCATCATTGAAGGAAGTCAGGGCAGGCACTCAAACAGGGCAGGAACCAGAGGCAGGAGCTGATGCAGAGGCCATGGAGGGGTGCTGCTTACTGGCTTGCTCCCCATGGCTTGCCAGCCTGTTTTCTTATAGAACCCAGAGCTGCCTGTCCAGGGGTATCCCCATCTACAATGGGCTTGGTCCTCCCCTATTCATCTGACACAGACTCAGTGACTGGTTCTTTGATCGCCTCCCCCTGCGGTAGGGGTCTGGGGCAACCTTGCCAGGCCACAGAGGAAGAGGATGCAGCCAATCCTGATGAGACCTGATAGTCTAGGGTCAGATATTAGGGGAGGAGCCCTCTCTGTCAATGGACTGGGGGAGGAACAGAGGGGAAGAAGAGGGAGGAAGGCAGGAGATGAGGGAGGGGGCTACAGCTGGGATACAAGTGAAGAAATTGTACTAAATAATAAATGAATATAAAAAGAAAATGCCCTTACAGGCTTGCCTACAGCCTGATTTTATGGAGGTATTTTCTCAATTAAGCCTCCCTCCTCTTCAGTGACCCTAGCTTGTGTCACACTGACACGAAACTAGCCATCACAGACATGGAGATCACATCCAGATTATGGTATATTGCACATGAAATACATTTTTCCCAGCACATTTGATATTGGTGCTAGAAGATTCTGAACTTGCCAAACATTCCATAAGTGCCTTGGTTCAATTTTGGATTGTGCTAAAAAGAAGTAACAGTGACAGAGTTTGGCAATTTGTCTTTATGACAGAAAATACCATGCTTCTAGTTGACCCATATCTTCACAAAAAGTGGAAGTGAGTGATAGACAGAGATGAACAACAGGTGGAGACTGTCCCACTAAACATTTGCTTTGTTGACTATGTCTACTGGTACGCTATCCTTTACTGTTAATAGATACTGGAAAGGAACCCAATTCCCAAGTTTTGTGAAGATTTTGATGTGGGTTGTAACATGCTAATCATGCTCATTTGCCTCCTCATTCTTTCAGCACTGGAGTCTGCAGGTTCGAGTCAGACCTCTAAGCCGGGTATACGGTTGAGTTCTGTACAGTGTGACATGACCCGCAGTTTCTTATTTATGCCTTTTAAAAAGCGGGAGAGGGGGTGGCTCTGCACTCCCTTTAACTCTCCTATTGGGTGGAGTGAAGGTGGTTGTTGTAGATGAGAATTTGCCTTTATGTAAATCTGGCTCTTAAGACAGAAAGAAAGGGGGGGGGAGGGAGCAGAAGTCATTACCATTAGGAGACTTGTCCCCACGGCTTGGGTCAGCGGTGGGTGCAGGGAGAAGTCAGTTTCTGTTCTGACTGCTCGCTACCCCTGAAGCTCACTGCTAAAGGGAATGTGTTTCACTTCAGAGTGAAGGGGGGTAGTGGCTGTTGTGACAGCAAATAGCTGTGCTCTAATTACCACAAGTCTTTTAAGTTTCCACATTTGTGACTTTTTCATTGGGTAAAGGTTTTTGCAACGCAGAATGTGCTAAAAGAGAAAGAAAAGGGCTATAAGTTTTTTAACATTGTTTCCCAACGTAGCTCACAGCTGCTCACCACATCAGCTCATCACATCAGATGTACCTGCACACCCTACACACATGGCAAAGATGCACATATGAATGCGCACATACGTATGAATAAGAAACTTTAAAAATATTTTTAAAATATGCCTGTGTTGTGTCTCTCATAACCGAGTACAATAACAATAAACTACTGTCAGCATTAAACAGTCTTGACTTTTTTTCCAGCCTGATAGAGGAGTGTGTGCGGAAATGGCCTGTGCATGGTGAAGTTATCACGTCACAGACAATGGTAGCGACGGTAATGTAAACGGTGGTGAAAAGGATAGCGGGTAGTTTGCACTCGACATGGTGGTTGATGGCCACTAAAAACACCTTCTCCGAAAAGATACACCCTTTGTGCCTGTCAAACCCTCAAGATGTGTCAAGCCACGATGGTGCTGCTTTCCTGGAAGGGAATGGGGAAGCTGTGGGGATCCTTAGAAAACTCCCTCCGACATCTTTAGTCTGTGGCCTGTGGGTCTCAGTCAGTCAGGTCAGAAGGAGTTTGCATCTCTCACCCATGGCAGAGCCGAGGGAGAGAGAGCAGGTGAAAGAGAGACCAGACTTCCTTTTTACATCCAAGCACAGGCAATTTTTTTTTTTTAATTTTGATCTCAGTACCCTGCTTGGTACATCTGGAATGGCAAACAGCACAGTGCTTAATTCAGAAAATGGAAATGGAAAGTGTTCTGAGGTTTGCCTCCGAGCTTTACATCAAAATGAAAGGTTGGGCTCTCATTTGCTCCCAGAGAGGGCTAAAGAATACTCTGGGCCTCTTCCCAGGTAGATTTTATCATCCCCTATCATAACTTGTACACAATTATATTTCTGGGACTTTCAGTAGTGCCATTGCTGTTTCAGCCATTATTGTTTTCCCCAGAAACATCAGACAAAATTACTTCTTAAGACGAGAAATCGGTGATTGTGGTACTAATCCAGATACCTTGCTTTCTTGGCATGGTGTCCCTTCCTGAGACGGCTCCAGGCTCACATCTTTCCAGATTTCCCTCTGTGATATATGGTAGAAGTCCTGGAGCCTCTAGCCCACACTAGACTGCATCAGGCCGTATCCGGTGGGTTCACAACACGTGACTCAGAATTCCACAGGTATGGGACAGTACCCTCAGCATCTCGCTTTAACTTCCTGTGCAGGAAAGATCTCATTATCCATGATGGACTCTGAAGAGCAGCCCTAAAATCAGGAGATGGTTTTGTGAAAGGAAAATGTTTGGTGAGTTAGAAGGCCATGGAGTCTGCTTAGGTCCATTCTCAGCACCAGGCTGCCAGGCCAGTTTCAAAGGGGAGACCACTGTATGGGGGATCCGGCTCTCTTAGTTACTATTTTCTTTCCTGAGGTTGTTAATGAGTGTGCTAATTAGTGACAATTTCAATGGTGGGTTTTGTGATGTGGGTATGTGTCTACTAAGATACGACAGACACCAAACCACAAACTCACTTAAAATAGTCCATTTTAGAGAGGGAAATAACTCCTTTTCTGTGTTGACCCTAGCCAATGACCAGCGACCAGAAAGTAAAATCTTGGGGCTAGAGGCCTGGATTCTGGCTTAAGCAGAAACCATGGTCTTGACATTTTTAGCCTTTTCTTTGGGCTTGTCTCAATCCAGAAACTATTCTTCCTACAGATAAATTTGACAAAATAACATCAGCAGATCAAATGCCAAGGCACACCAGACCATACCAGACAGTTCCTCCATCACCGTGGTCCATTTTCTGCGATCACTTTCACGGCAGAATTCATAATTCTTTAAGGAAGCCTCAAGATTATAAAATAATTGAAACAAATTACCAGAAAAAAACCATATGGATGAATATGAGAAGCAGAAGAGAAAATAAGACCACAGCAAATAGTTTCTCAGCCAGGAGTGGCTTGAATCCTGGGGGACGCTTGACAATGTCTGGGGGCACTATGGCTGGATGAAGATGAATGCACAGGTGGCTACTACTGGCATCTAGTGGCTAGGGAGCAGTGAACATCCTGCAGTGCACAGGATACCTCTCTTCAGTGAATAATCTAGTGCCCAATATGAACAACATTGGATGCTGTGATGGCTAGTTTTATGTCAACTTGACATGAGCTAGAGTGTTGGGAAAGGAAGAAAGCTCAAATGAGAAAATGCCTCTGTAAGGCCAGGCTGAGGGACCTTCTTTAAATTAGTGATTGATGGGGGAGTATCCAGCCCATTGTGGGTGGTGCCATCCCTGGACTGGTGGTCTTGGATTCTATCCGAAAGCAGGCTGAGCAAGCCACGGGGAGCAAGCCAGTAAGCAGTCCATTCACGGCCTCTGAATCAGCTCCTGTGTTCCAGCCCTGTTTGAGCTCCTGTCCTGACTTCATTTAGTGGTAGTCTATGATGTGGAAGGGTGAGCCACATAAAGCTTTTCCTCCCGAACCTACTTTTGGTTATGGTGTTTTATTATAGTAATAGAAACCATAACTAGGACAAGCACTCAGGTCGAGAAACCCTGACATAGTGAAGACAAAGGATACTTTCTATATGTTCTGCCACTTCAGAAATGGGTTCTAAACATTGGTGAGTATTTGTTATGTATATAAGTGGTGATTAGCTTTATGGGAGACTCATAATAAAGGTCATGTCCCTAACATCAAGAAGTTTCCATTTTAGTTGGAGGACATATACAATGAAAATCTGTGCTATTTGTTGTAGCACTGGTCACTGTGAGGAAGATTGATACGTTTATTTTCTAGGGCTGCTGTACTAAAGTGTCACATCCTGGCTGGCTTTCATGATGAAAATCTATTTATTTATTTTTTCAATCTGGAGCCTGGCAGTCTGAGATCAAGGTGTCGGAGGGGTTGCTTTCTTGCAAAGCCTTTCTTCTTGGCTCACACATGGCTGTTTTGTCTGAGGGTGTCCAAATTATGTTCCTGCTGTTAGTGTCTGGTCCCTTATTTCTTCTTACAGGGACACTAGTCATAGCGGACCAGGGCTGACCCAGATAACTTCATTTCATCAGAACGACTTCTCCAAAGGTGCCATTTCCAGATGCAGTGACATTCGGAGCTACTAGTCATTAGGGCTTCATGAGTTTTGGAAGAGCATAGTTCAGCCAACAACAGGTTGGAAACCAGGAAAAGAAAGATAATTAGGAATATAGAAATGCATCTTTGGAGGGTTAGGCTGAGAAAAATAAAAGCTAAAATAAAGAAATACATTTGAGAGATCTGTTACATAGAATAATGATGTGATGACTATAGTTCATAATTTGTCATATAATTCAAAATTGCTACAGAAGTACATTTATATGTTTTTACCACAAAATACTTCAAATATGTGAGGCAATAAATACATTAGGTTAGATTAATTGTTTAAAAATGTAAACAAAACATATTGCAGCTAGAGAGCTGACTCAGCAGTTTAGAGCATATACCATTTTTCCTAGAGGTCCTGAGTTCAGTTCCCAGCACCCATATTAGATGGCTCATACTGCCTGTAACTCCAGCTCCAGGGATTCTGACTCCCTCCTGCAGCCTTTGGGAGCACTTCACACATACGCATATATATTAATTAAAAATGAAATAAACATTTAGAAAAATAAAAAGTTACATTTATTCCCTAAGTAATTACATACACGGTTAAAGGAGAAAACTGACTTCCACAAGTTATCTTCTGATCTCCATATTTGAGCTTTGGGTATACATGCACATGGAACACACACACACACACACACCCCACTGATAACCAAATGTAATAATTAAAAAACAATTAAAGGGGCTGGAGAGCCGGCTTAGCAGCTAAGAGCCCTGACTGCTCTTCGAGAGGTTTCAGGTTCAAATCCCAGCACTCTCACGACAGCTCACAACTGTCTATAACTTCACAACCTTACACCTTTACACAGACATGCATGCAAACACAAAATAAAACACAGAGCACAAAAATTAGAAAAAAAAAACTAAAACCAATTAAAGAGGAACTTCGAGAGTAAGGGAAATGGCTCTGGCACTTAAAAATGACTGAGTCTTAAAGGAGAAAGGCTCTTGACTTGAATCTGGAAGGTGTTTACACCTTCAGACCACAGTGGGAAGGGTCTGAAGAGGACCAGGCAGGAGAATACCTTAGGAAGAAAGAACAGTGCTTCAGTATTTGTAAGGCACAGAGGATTCCCCACTGGTGGGGAGTTAACTGTTCATAGTGAGACAGGGCTGCGGTTCAGGCTGGATACTCCGGTGGACTGATAGATGACATCTGGCATACCTATTCCGACCATAGTTACTAAGTGTCTGCAATGGCATCTTCAAGGAGCTGTAGACAGTAATGAGGAGGAGGTACAAATGTGGGCTCGTTCTGGTGGGTCAATAGGAGTTTGCCTGGCTTTGGGGAATGGCAGGACAGGCAAGATGTTATAAAAGGAGGGAACCAAGCAGAGCTAGGGAAAGGGACAAGAGTGGGAGACATGAGATCTGGAGCCACCTAGCTTGTTAACCTCTTAGTCCTTGCGCTGCTGTCCAACAGTTTGTAGGTCCTCAGTAAGTGTTTGTTAAATGAAAGGGTAAGCAATGGAGGAAGAAGGGTCTGGTGAGGAAGTCTGGGCCATATTCCAGGGCTACCTGGTAGATGAGATATCAATAGTGAGAGGGCACAGGCAGGTCTCATTTTATCCTAAGGATTTCATAAGCCACTAAGGAAGATTGTGAGCCCCATGCTCTGGGCCCATCAGTAACACAGACTAAACATCATGATCTCCATCACTTGGTACCCCAAACATCAGAGTCATGAAACTGGAGTAACAAATAGCTTGTTGGTCAGGACTAAGTCGGACTAAGTCAGAAAACCAGCACAACATGACTACACAAGGAAAAAGTAATTGCTTTTGGATCAGATTACCCACCAACAGAAAAGAACCTCCTTCCAAATAGTTTATCATCAATCCATGAATGTTTGAAACTTCCTAGAGAGAAAGGAATCTGTCATTCTGTAGAGTTAATGACTGCAGATTTAAGTATCCTTCAGCAGTACCTCAACAGGACAAATGAAGTTGAGCAAAGATGTAGATATTCATTCAGGTAGCAAATGCAAGTGACTGCTACAGAATCTTCCTTCTCTCAGTGGAGGGAGATGGTTAAGAAAGTGAAAATGTCCCTGAGTTTCTTCCTCCCAGGAAGGAAGCAGGAAGAAGCTAAGGACAAGAAGGCGGAATTTCCGAGAGAAGCAGTACAAGAAGAAAACCCCTGTGTTCAGACATTTTGTTTTCATCATTTGGGCCCAAAGACAATACATGTCTCTGGCTTCTGTGACACCAGGTGGAGACCATACAGCTTGAGAATTTCAAATAGCAGGGAGCCTCAAAAATTTGGCTTTCAATGAGTCATTGAGTGTGCTCAATTCAGAGGAAGATTGGCTAAGGAAGAGTTAGATAATTTCCTGGTAGAGAGGGTTGAAGCAAGGCCAGGAGGCCAAAGGAGTTTGAGGGGGAGAAGGATGCCAGATGAATTAGGAAGGTTGGCCTCAAGGCATCCATCATCTTCGTGAATGTTGTTTGGATGCTGCTCTCCCTGCTGGTGAGAGTGTTGTGTGGTTTCAACAGCCCCCATAGGCCAATGTATTTGACTTCTTCGTCCCAATTGGTAGAACTGTTTGGAAGGGTTAGGAGGTGTGGCCTTGTTGGGGAAGATGTGTCACTGGGGATTGACTTGGAGGTTTCAAAACTCCATGCCACTCCCTGCCTCATGGCTGTGGATTGAGATGTGAGCTCTTAGCTACTGTTCCAGCACGAAGCCTACCTTCCTACTGCCATGTTCCCCCAACCATAATGGTCATGGACTCTAACCTCTGACACCATGAGTCCCAAATTAAATGCTTTCCTTTATAAGCTGCCTTGGTCATGGTTCTTATTAAAACAATAGGAAACTAAGTCCCTAATGTAAATCTGTACTCAAGGAAAGTGACCCAATGGAAATTTAGAAATAAGACAGAAGCCCCAGCCAGTGTTCACCTTGTCTCTGAGCATTTAATCCCCTTTAACAACCTTGATGGGGCATAGGGAGAGGTACTATTAGCCTTACTTTAGGTGTGGAAGGCAGATAAGTAATTTCTGCCTGATGTCATCATGGCAAGTCAGTAATGGAGATATTTTGTCATTCGTAACTATTCTATCCTTAGTTATTTGCCTGGAATTTAATGAGAGTGGGAGGATTGAGGAAAGGGGAGGGAAGTTTAGGGAGGAAAGGAGAAGGGAGAAGATAGAGGTAACAATGAGAATATCACAGTATTGTTTGGCTTTTTGCCACACACGATGGGTTCTGAATAATCCAGCCTGCAATGATTAAGGCTTTCTGGGAAAATGCAAGGAAGGAATGTATATTTTAAATACAAACTTAAGCAAATTGAAGTGCAATTTGCATAGAAAATGGTACCAATCCACAGTGTTTACCTTTGGTAAATTAGGGCTGAACAAGCACACCTGTGTAACCACAGCCCAGTACTGGAAACAGAATCTGATCAGTCCCCCAGTCCCCCAGTAGCTCCTTTCCCACAGTCATCATCTTCCAGCAGCCAACAGAAGACAGCTCTTTGCTCTGGATCCTCCTTGGCACTTGGGAGGAGCAAGTGGATGATTTTGAGACACACTAACCGATTGGGAGAAGAGATGTGAGCTTGTAAATACATGGCCTTCTAGTGGAGGCAGCGCCACAGGGAGACTTTTAGGAAATCCTTAGGGGTTGGTTTCGAAGATTCACAGGTTTTGCTTTCATGCTGATTTATTTTCAACCCAATTCTTGTGTTTGCTACTGCAAGAGTTTTTTTGGTGTGCAGGAACAAACAGTCAAGTGACACTGGTCCCTCTTACTATCCACCTATCTCTGAACACCAGGTGCTCTCAGAAGACAACAGAGAACAGACAACCCGACCTATTGGAGAGCCCTATCTTAGTTTACCCTTTGTGCTCCTAGAGTAGGAATAAGCAAGGGCTTTAGAGAAAGAAGGAGTTGGCTTAACCACCTTAGGGATGCAGCTCATTTATGAAAAGGTCCTAGTCTTAGAGAACTAGGGCCCCTTGTTGAAGGCTTTGGGATGGGACCATATCAGATTGGCAAAGCCAAGGTGGCAGTGAAGTCAAGGGAGGAAACACTGTGGTGCCAAAGGCGAGAAGCTTAGATGGGTTTGAACTGGAGACTAAAAGCATGTGCCACCACACCTAGCCTCAATCTGTATTTCTTTTCTTTTTTCATTAGTTAACTTATTTGTTCACTTTACTATTTGAAGCCTTTCCCCACCTCTCTCTTTCCAGTCCCACCTTCCCTCCTTCTCCCTCATGCTCCCCTCTCCTTCTCCTCAGAGAAGGGGAGCCCTCCGCCATGGGTACCAAACCACCCTGGCACATCAAGTTGCAGCAGAATTAAGTGCATTCTCTCCCACTAGGCCAGACAAGGCAACCCAGCTATGGGAAAGGGATTCAAAGACAACAGAATCAGAGATGGTGCCCCATGACAATTGTTAGGGGAGCCACATGAAGAACAAGCTACACATCTGCTATATTTGTAGGGAGCCTAGGTCTAACCCATGCATGTTGAGTAGGATGATGGGAATTATGGGATAGTCTTCTATTAAAATGGCCCTGCCTAGATTATTACAATCTATTTCCAGATTTTATTTGAGTCCTCATGATTAAGGGAAAAGAAGAAGGAGGAGATAAGAAAAAGACTGGGAAGGAGGCAGGGAAAATGAGTCCCTGTATTTAAGAAGGAAAAAAGAAACCATCCGCACTTATGACTCAACAGCCCTAGTTTTTGATTTTATGGGCTTAGACCCTGGGGCAAAGCCACACCTTTATGTTCCAAGTGTGAACTATGAAATGTGTGTGTAAGGCTAAGGGGAGACATTTACCTACGGTAGAGAGAGATGGGTATGAACAGGGGCTGAGGATTGACTCAGCCAACAAATGAATCGTAGACATTGTCAGTGTTTAACAGAGAACAAAAATGGTGGAATGGAGAAGTGTTTCCCCTGCTCCACATCTTCACCATGTGCTGTCACTTGAGGTTTTGATCTTACCCATTCTGACAGGTGTAAGATGGAGTCATTTTGATTTGCATTTCTCTGATGACTTAGGAGTACACTGAGCATTTCTTTAAGTGCTTTTCAGCTATTCGGGATTCCTCTGTTGAGAATTCTCTGTTTAGCTCTGAACCCCACTTTTTAATTGAGTCATTTGGCTTTTGATATCTAGCTTTTTGAGTTCTTCATATATTTGGGCATTCTTTTTTTGTTTGTTTGTTTTATTTTTTTCAGAGATGAAAAAACAAAGCAAGAGAGACTAATTTGTGATCTCCTCAAAGTCTGTATCCTTTGAAAGCATTGGGAATGCTTAGCTTAGTTTCCTGCACAGCTCATATGAAGTGAGGCCTTCTGTTTTCCTTTTACAGATGTGGGAACAGACAGACTCAGTTTATAAACCATTCCCGCAATGTCCTGTAGTGAGAAAGCACCGGGCTGCAGTTCATAGTCAGGGTTACCGGTCTTTGCCCTTCACCTGCACATATATACACAGAGAAAGTGTCAAGAATGCTGTGGTTAATGCAGCCAACTGCTCAAGAGAGGTCAAGACGAGTAGGAAGAGGAAGTGGTTTTAGAAAATGTGATCTTCTGTGGAAAAAGGCCTTCACTGGTTTCTTTAGTTGTTGAGGAAGGCAGCTGGAGGTCATATCTGCTGATCTAGGGAGCCTCTGAGACAAGCAGAAATACTGAAATTTGGGACCAAGGAAAGTAGAAAATGCACAGCTGTATTTCAAAGCCTTCAATTAGATGTATTTTCGAACAGATGTTTGCCGGTTACTCATAAAATTCAGGAATGTATAAATGACCAGACAACAGCCTTTGCTTAAGTCCAGACAACAGATGGGAGAACACACAAATGGTTTTGATGTTAGAGACTATAGAAGAACCACTAACCCAGGGCCCTGTGTTAGCAGAAGGCCAAGGGGTAGGGAGGAGCATTGCTAGTTATCAAACATGGAAGTCCCTTGAAAAATCAATGTGGTGGGTAGTAAGGGGCAGCAGATGATCAATGGGTTTTTGGGGGCCTTCTATTCTTTGGGAAAGAACATTTCAAGTTGAGCATCTTAAGTAACAGACCTTCCCCTGCCTGGCAACGTTTTTAATGAACAAAGCATAAAAAAAATGCATTGCTACAGAAAATACAGATTGTGGCTCCAGCAGCAGAGAACCAAAGCCTCCTACTGGCCTTGAAAGAACCTGATATTTTCTGTCCGTTGAGAGTGAGGCTGAGTTTGCAGGATGTTGTTTTATTAAAGCCAGGTGCCAGCAGTCTTCTTTGACAGGAAGGGAGGCTGTTTGGGTCCCAGGGAGGATTTCCTGTGATGGCCATGCTTTTCTGGTCCAAGTGCCAGGTGCCGCCGGTCTTCCCAAAGACTCCTATAACCTCTTGTTGCTTTTCCTTTTCTTTCTTCCTTCCTCTGTCTCATATTCTCAGCCCCTCTTCCCATCCATCTCCTTGAGCAATCCCACAGGCACCCTACACTCAAAAACGGTTAAAACCCATGGGATGTTGCTCCCTGTGGGTCCAGTCAAAGTCAAAGTTCCGCTCTGAACAATGGTGTCTGGTGTGTTCTCATTCACCCTTTGCTGAAAAGCAGCAGCCAGTGCAAGCTTTTGCTTGACGAGTTCTTTCGCCAAAGAGGACCATGGTCTGGACCATGTAACCCCTCTATCTGGATCACAGAAAGAGCCTGTTAAAGATGGCCTCCTCTGCAGGTCAAAACATGCAGAAGGCTGCCCCCCCCTCACTTTTCTCTAAAGGAGGAGGACATATCTGTTTCTTTGAAGAGAAAAGAAAACCCTCCAAGCAGGGGCAGAAAAATCAGGGACTGGAACTTGGAAATCTGTCCTATAGTCAGTCAGGCCATCTGTCAGTCAGCTACATGAGACAGAATGCTGGGAACCTAGACATTCTTGATTTGTGTGTTTATGTGGGTGAGCATGTGGGTGTGGGTTGCGAATGTGTGTGTGCGTGTGTGTGTGTGTGTGTGTGTGTGTGAACCTGCAAGTTGAGGCCCAAGGTCAACCTCAGATGCAATCTTTTAGGCTTGTCTGTCACCTTGTTATTTGAGACAGGGTCTCTCATTGGCCTGGAGCACATAGCATTAGTGATGTAGGTGACAGGGTCCCTTCCTAACATTTACAGGTCTCAGGAACTCATCTTCTGTTTGGCCTTTAAGCATTGGTACTGGTGAGTTGGGTCTCTCTGTCTTCTCCCATCTATTTTTTAAATTTTATTTTAGGTGTTTTTTTTTTTTTGGTGCAATTAGATCAGTATCTTCACTTTTAATCACTGCCTGTCTGCTGATGACTCATCTTAAAGCTGCTGAACTTCCTGAAGAGGACTTGAGAACTCAGTTTGTTCTAGCTGATTAGTATGGGCTCTTGGGCATCTTTTAGATGGCTCCCTGCCTCTGACTTTATCCCAGCGCTGTCTTAGCTGGGACATCCATCAGCCTTTAAAGTGGAAGAAGCATGGCTCAGCAGCTCCCACCTGGTGTCTGATTTTGTTCCCTTTACTCCATTGCCCATTGCTTTTCTTTCCCAGTTTTGACCTTATCTCCACCCAACTCCCAGGACCTCTGTTCCCTGACAGGGTCAAACGTCGGTGATTAGCTCCTCCAGCCATGGGGTGTGTACCCGGAGCCACTAACAAACATGGTGGCTGGTGTTGCAGGGCTGTACCTGATTCTCTCTCATTGCTCACTCCTGGCTTTTACAGAAAGATGCCAGCCTGGCATCTTTGGCTGTTCTACTTTCTTTTACTAATGAAACTTAAGCACTTCTTCTGGTTTCCGGTAGTGAGCTGCATTAATGTCTGCTGTCATGCATGTTTGGAAGTATTTACTCCTGGTTACTGCTGAAAACAATTTTAGCAATTCCTGTTTTCTTAGCCAGAAAACCATGGCTTCAACTTTGTCTATTCCCATGTTTCTCTTCCATGGAAACATAAATCTGACTTTTTTTTCAGTGTGATATTGTTTTAAATGTGCACAGAACTATTCTATCCCTTGCTGTTGTGCTGGGTGGGAGCAGCCTGCAAACGTTTTAAGCAGTATTTGTGATGCCACGCTAGTCACATGGCAGGTGCTCTGTGGTTTGCTGTCCCCAAGGCAGGGGTGGGTGGAGACACAGAGGCGCCAGGATGAGAGAACCGAGTCCCCACAAAGCCTAGGAAAGCTTTGCATTTGAGTGGAGCCCTTCTCTGACCAGGAGGGCTACCCAGAACGCCCCGCTTCCCGGCAGAGCATCAGGGTGTTCAAGTGTCCTTGCTCACAGAGAGATGACTGACCGTAGTGAGGGAAGCATCCTCATCCAGTTAGGAGCTTGTGTTAGTGAGTAGAGTGAGCTCTGCTTTGTGGGCCATCAGATGAGCTTCCCCCAGTTTGGATTCTTGAGCGGGTCAGTGTTTCTCGTTGGTATTTGGGCTCAGTGGAAGAGCCGTATTCATTGCCAACAGGATGCACCTGTGTGAAAACCCGATCTCAAGTAGTCTGGAAAGGTGGTCATGTACTTCAGGCTCACCCCGGGACCTTCATCGGAGGAAAATAAGTCAGTGATGCGTTCACAGCAGGAAACTTTGTCAGTGGGTGGCCAGAACTACAGGGTGTGATTACAATCTAACTTCAGTGTAGCTTTGACTCTTCTGTGTATTTTTCTCATTTATCTTCTGAGTCATAGAAATATTTTGATGATCGCAGCAAAGTCTATGGTTCTGTGAATTTAACTCTAACTAGTTAAAAGAACTTCACCCTGCTATACAAAGAAAGAAATGCAGCTTATTATACTTCATCTCTCTAATTCCTGGTTCCAGACTTTTCCTTGTCTTTTGTTGGAAACAAACAGGGTTCAGAGATCTGTGTGCCCTGGGCATCCCACTTCACTGTGAGTTTTACAGACCTGGTTCACAGCTGGCCCCGGGTGACACTGATGTTCTTGTCTGACCATTTTATTTACTCCTATCCTAGGAACTGGGGGATAACTCTCTAGTGGAAAACATTTTCTACAGTCTGAGCCAGGTCCATTCTGCCATGGAGGAGCCCACTTGACCCAGTAGTAGTTTAGAGCAAGCAGACTCGAGACCATTTCTGCTGGGGCACTTGGAAAATGCTTTCACTGTACTGGGGCTCTGAGCTGACAGTGGTCCTCCAGTATGTGAAGAGCACCTGTCCACCAGGTGGAGACAGAAGCAGAACTCTGAAGACACCAAGACCTTAGAGCCAGCATAGCTTGAGAACAAAGGCACACACCTATGCAAACCCACAGATTTCTTAGTTTATGCTTACTTGAGATTGAAAGGATCTTGGCCTTTATGAATAGGGTTTGGGAGTATTATGCCATTTCTCAGAATTGTTGATACGAATTCACTCATTTGATGCACCTTCACCCACCTAGGCCCCACTAGTTTTATGTGTCTGTTTTTAGGCACTCTTCATGAAGTTCATGAAGTTTATTGGACAAGCACTAACTTTTTGGTTGCTTAAGGTTTGAACATCTTTGATCAACTGGTGCTGGAGAAACCAAATAGTCAAGACTGGAGAAAGGACAAGGTGCCATGAAGCGGGGTACCTTTTGTTGGGATAACCTATACATACTGTGTCAACCGGCTATGGAGGTGTGCCTCTGCATTCTCAACTATGAGAATGCCGTGCTGGCAGTTCCGGGCTAGCGGCATATGTAAGTATTTGTCACTTCCTCACCTGCCCAGAAGAGGACTCTCTGAGATTATCATGTTAAAAAGCAAGCTTCCGTGGTGAAGGTCACAAGGCCCTCAAGGCCAAAGGCAACACAGAGAACTGGACTGAGGGTTGTCCTGATGCTGCTTGGTTCAGACAGGAAAATGGCTTATTATAGAATAAAGAGCTGGTGGCTGGTCTGGGACAGAATGGCCAGGCAGAGAGGCAGGCAGGAGACAGAAGCAGGACTGGAGTAGGGAAGCAAAGAGACAGAGCTACATGGCAGGGATGCAGGGGCAGGGAAGTCAGGTTAAGTTAGATGGGACAGTCCCAGCAAAAAGGCCTTATACTACACAGATGTCTCTCTGTCTTTATTATTAAATTTCAAGAAGGCTTCCCAGAAGCCCCTGCAATACCTTTTAGCTCAGGAGCCAACTAGGAAATAGAGTTATTATGGTCCTATTGCAGGAAGGGCCAATAGCCGAGGATGTCTCTCAGGACACCTGATGTACATTCTCTTCTTTCACCCAAAGGTGCTAAGAAATCAATTGGCTCAGGAAGCCAAATACTTCTTGCACAGTGGGGAGTCTTGGAGGCTTTCACGGCAGTCATTCACTCCATTAATTTTGTGCTTAAAACAGAATGGGAGGATGTTACTCTAGGAAGATGTTTTATGACACATTTGAGACCTTTGAGAGATGGGAACAAAGGGACAGCAGAACACGCATTATAAATTATTCATTTCATCCACTCGATTTGAATAGCGATATGTCTGTGGGGAGCTGCAAGCTCAGAAACACAAAGTAAAAGCACCTGGCACAGTAGCCCACACGAGCATTTCTGACAGCGAGCCCCATGAGGGTTCAGCCTAAAGAGTAAAAGCCTGTCCAGTGCGATGCTATCGCGAGATCTCGAGGCTGAGTCTCTCAGGAAGCTGTTCAGAAGTTCTTTGAATACATCTAAACAGGGCTCTACAGGCGCAGTCAGATGTGACTTCATCGTGGATCCTTGCAGATACGTGGTACCCAAACCTGGAATCAAGCGTGAGGTTAGAGGGCCTTAGTTGAGCTATGCACGGGTTGTCAGTTGCTTTGTTCGGGGTCAGGGAAATGCTTGGCTGGCCTGTTCTACACCAGTCTTTCTTAGAACCTGACTTCTGCCTCCAGCAGCTCTTCCTGTGTGGTGCCAGTGTCTGCTTGGTCTTGCTGTGAAGTGACTTCCTTTATGGTACCTGTGGCAGATGCTGCAATGACCACACGAGTCTTCCGAGTCTCCCCTGTGGTAAGGAGCTGAGGCTGGCCGGCAAGACACAGTCACTGCTCTGCCATTATGCTGGTTGACCAAGTTGGTCAGCTAAAAAAAATTCCTTAAAACGCTCCCGGAGCATGTTTTTATTTCTTATTGTTTTTGGGGGGAGATAAATATTCTAAATCATTGACGCCAGAAGAGAAAGGTCTATGGCTTTTATGAAATTGGCTGTGCTACAGGTCTTTTAAAATAATATTTAAAAGGCTAGAAATTATGGTCACAAAAATATCCCTGCTAATAGTTTACTGTCTGGTTTGAGTGAGTTTAGCTTTAAGGTGTGGTAGCTCTGGAAATTTATTGTGAGTCACTACATAATAACCGGCTGTACCATCAGGCATCAGCCCACACACAATTTTCCAGCCCTGAACTTGCAGTGTTTCCTACAAAATGAAAATAATACAGTCTTCTATTTTATTCTAGGGAAGGGGTGGCTGGCACCACTTTAGACTCTGCTGAAGACTTGTGAATTTGATGTTTCCTACCAAATTAAGATGTATTGAGGAAGTATCTCGTTTTCTGTTGGCAGCATAAACCTCCTGGAAGAGAAGAACCGTGCAAATGCAGCTTATTGTCTGGACGTTGACTTCCTCCTCTGTGGGTTATTGCTTGACCTGGACCATCACTCCTCCGAATGGCCAGCTCAGCTCTTGGAGTCATAATTACACATTGGAAGAAAGGCTAACCCAGAAAACACAGCTGGTTCTCTCTCCATGTGTTTCTTCCCCCCTGCCCTCCCCCCCCACCTTTCTTTTTCTTTGCTTTTTGCTCTCTTTCTGGAGTTAGAAAACCCTGGATGTTCTCTGTCCTACACCAAATCAAAGACACCATTATGCAGGAGTAGTAAAAAAGATGCTTTTTTTTTTTCTCCATGTGTTCTAGAATCCATCTCAAGTTCTAATGGTTGTTTAACTATAAAGGGACTGACCCTGTGTCTCAGTTACTTTATTATTGCTATGACAAAACATCGTGAGCAAAGAAAGTATTTAATTGGATTTATAGTTTCAGAGGACTAGACTCTGTGATGGCAGAGCAAGGCTTGGTGGTCGATGGCTGGAGTAGCATCTGAGTACTCACACCTTTATCCATAAATAGGAAGAGAGAAAGAGCGTATTGGGAATGGCATACATCTTTTGAAACCTCAAATCCCACCTCCGGTGACATACCTCTTCCAACCAGTCTAACCCTTCTAATCCTTCCCAAATAGTTCCACAACTGGGGACCCAGTATCCAAACATAGGAGCCTATGGAGGCCATTCTCTTTCAACCCACCGCAGAATGGACAGCCTCCGGTTTTTCTTGAAAGCTTTGTTTTAATGGGGGTACACTTTATTCTGAAGCTTTGCCCATCTTAGCTTTTGGGCTTCTGCTAGAATTCCTCCTTCCTTGATGTCCCTGTTTCCCTCTGTTCTTCCTTCTGTGAGCTCCCCATGGCATTTGCCTTATACATCTGTTTGAGATGTGCACTCAATACTTTTTAATTTACACATGTTAAATGCCATCTTTTCAACTGGTATATGCATTAACTAAAGAGCATGGGGTGTGGGGGGGGACTTCTCCACTCGGTTTTGAAATTTGCTGTAGTTTCAAAAATTTGGGGCCATAAATGTCCCCTGAAGCCAGTGAACTAGCAGCTTGGCTTTCTTGAATGTGCTTTTGAGTGGTGATGAACCAAAAAGATGTAGATCCTAGTGGGAGGTTTTTAGATCATTAGGGGAGTTGCTATCAAAGGGACTTGCCGACCCACCCATTTTATCTTTTGATCCCCGGCCATGATGTGAGTAGTTTTGCCCTGTCATATACTCATCCTATGTCTTACTACAGCCTCAAAAACAAAGAAGCAAACCAAGGAGAAGAACTATCATGGATGGAAACCACCAAACCATTTCTGTTTATAAGTTGATTCTACTGGGTGTTTGTTATAGTGCTGGAAAGTTGAATAACACAGAATCTCATTGTCTAACACATAGCAAGCAGCCTGAAAGTGCATCTGATTTGCTTCTTAAGACATTGCCTGTGTTCATTACTCTCATTTAGGGCAAAGCATTTGGAATACACAGCATTTTCACCTCCATTGTCTTCTCAAGGACCCAAGGGTATAGATATTATTAAAATTTTAGGTGATAGCGCTAAGCCCCTCCCCCCTTTTATAGTGTCCCTGGTATCCCCAAGGAAGAAATGACAGCGCTGAAATCATTCTGATTCCCGATACTATTCCTTTGCCACGCAACATTTTAAATAGAAAGTAGAATATTAGAAAAAGCCGGGAAGCAGGCTTCTTCCTTATAGTATGGAGACCTGCTTGAAAGTCAGGTCCTCAGGAATCTTGGAACTCTGGAGAGTGCCTATGGGAACAACTTTGCATGCCACCTGTGAGTTTTTGCCAGTTGCCTGGAGCCACAGCCCAGCGACTGCTGGAGAGTGGCAGTCTTCCAAAGCTCTCTACCTAGTTTTCCCAATTATATCCTTGTCATGCTAAATTATAACATGGGGTCCTGGCAGCCATGGTTAGGCAGAGTGCCTCGAAAGCCATCTTTTATTTTCTCTTGTCTGTGAGTCTCCTTGATGGATAGGTTCCTCCTGCACTGTCACATCGTGAGTTTTCTTCTTAACGGAGCTTGCTAGGGCAGAAAGGGCAGTGGAGAGCATCTTGCTCTGGGCATGGAAAGGCAGCCATACTGCCCGGGGCTGTGAAGACTTTCTTTTAGTTCATGGTGCGAGAATGAGAGGTGTGTGTACATAGAACACTACCAAGACCATGCGAATAAGCTGCAGTGCTGTCACTCTGTGCAGTACACAGAACAGCTTGTCTAGATGGAATCCATAACTACACAGCAATCAATCTTGGTGCCTAGTAAATGAACATTGCAACAGAAGGGAGGACTTGGCTAACAGACTCTAGTGGGCTTAGATCATTTTTCTTTGTTAGTCGATAAACCAGTGTTTGGGTGTGTGTGTGGGGATATGTGAAAAAATTTCACTCATACACTGCAAAGTTTCTCAGTGTCAAATGTCTGTCACAAATTTTGCTTGTGGTCACCTCGGAAGCCTACAATTTAAAAAAAAAAATGGAGCAATTATCTCAACCAAAGTGCTATTGAGTGCACTTTCCAGTGGTTAATCCTCAGAGTCCTTTCCCAACAATGTTTTCCTCATGCAAAAAAGCCTAGAGGATCTTGTGCGTGGCTCTGAAGCCAAGAAATCACCTCCTTGGAAAATTTGCATGGTGTAATACAGTTGCTGGGAACACTCAAGACACAAATCTCTCAGCTTGTGATGACCTAGATTCCCTGCAAATCTCCAAGGTTGATAGTAATCACGGCAGCCAGACACCTCCAGGGTCTTCAACCTGGTTGTAAAATTGAAGCTTCAGAATCTAGATTGGATTCCCTGCTTCTCAGGAGATGGGTGCCTGGCCAGCTCTCAGCTACAGTAGGCTATGCCTTTATTACTTATTTTAATGTGTTGTTAAATGTAATGCTATTTTTGAACTGTTTGTTAGAGAAACATCATGTCCTTTGCTCTAAAGCAAATTCTTGGAGGGAAATGCCTTTGGCATACCTATTTGGCTAAACACCAGATTTTTACTTGGGATGAGTGAACAAAGAACTAAATGCGTGACTGTGGTTCAGTCCTGTGTGCACACACAGCAAGCAAGAACAATTCGAGTGATTTTGGAGAAGGAACCTCTGTAGAATTTTGTAGAAAAATTTCAAGGCAATTTCTTTAGCCAGACACTTCTTGTTGGTAGGTTAAATATCATCCGTGCTTTAATGCTTAAACACCCTTCCAGCTCACCTACCCTGGGTGTGTGTGTGTGTGTGTGTGTGTGCATGCTTGTATGCATTCATAGACCATGTAGGATCTTACCATTACATTGCATTATGGGAGCACATCACTCATTCAAACTTGTAGAAGATTCCCCCATTGCCCTGGGGCCATGTCTTCGTGAAACACCTTTGTAGGACTCTGTTCTGGACCTGTAAGTGCTTCCATAATGAAACACATAGTCATGAGGAGGCTGGGTGTACTCAGATAGAACACCTTGGGGTATGGAGATGCAGGAGGATAAGGGGAATGTTTCTTGGTATAATTTAGGCTGTAGGTAGGCGAACACTTTATTCTGGGGATTTTACTTTGGCTGTCTCTCTGGTTCTGAATTTTCAACAACTAGAAGCAAAACGGAAATACTGAGTGTACCGGGGAAGTTTTTTAATTCCTTACCCATACAGTGGCCACTCCTCCCCCAGGTAAGAGTGTTTCTGAAAAAAAGGTGACATATTTCTCAGCTGTCCATCAAAATCTGTGTTCATAACACCATCATTCTGGACAGGCAAGATGTCCCCAAAGCTGACTATACGTACTAGTGATTCCAAAAACAGAGAGCAGAGTTAGGTAGCACTTGCAAAGTGACTGCAGACCAAAGGATGGAAGTCCAAGGCCATTTTGCACATAAACTCCGTTCGGAGGGTCATCCTTGAGGGGAGGCCAATGCACATTAACTTCAGTGCCGCAGAGTTCACAGTCGTTAAGATAAAGAACCAAGCTAGATGTCCATCATCAGAAGAATGGATAAAGAAAATGCAGGACAGATACTCAATGGAATTTTAGTCCATTTAGAAACATAGAAAAATAAAATTACGACATTCTTAGAGAAATTGATGGAGCTAGAGATTACTATGTTCAATGAGATAATGTAGAGTTGGAAAGGCAAATGTCATGGTTTGTCATATTTGGAATACAGATTTTAATGCATACGTATATACACACAGAGGCATGAAGGGTGTATGAGATGAATAGAAGAAGTCTGAAAGGAGGGTAGCAGGGGAAAATATCTGGTATTGGGAAGTGTATCTCATGAAAGCAGGAGGTGAGCTATTTGCAGGGAGGAAGATGGACCAAGAAGAGGTTGGGGAGGGGCAGTGTGGAGGACAATGAAGGGGATAAACATAAACAAAGTGTAAAGGATAAGTAGGCATAAAAATTTAATGGTGAAATACATTTCTTGCATATTAACCAAAATATAGCTTAAAAACTGCATAAGGGAAAAAAATAAGAAATTACATGAGGACCAGACAGCTATACTGGGAACTGTGAGGACAGTGCTGCAGGGAGGGTGACGAAAGGGTTGGCCTTTGCAGTGTGAGAGAAGGCCAGGGTGGTCCCAGGATCTGAAGGTTTGTAGGTAAAGGTGACCTCACGTAAACTCCTCCGGCATTTTGATTTATCTCTCTCACTTGAACATCTGATCAACTCAACTTGTTCTGAATATCATGACAGAAAAGCTACTACCTTAAACTGCAGAGCATGGAATCCATCTTTAAGTACCGCACATGAGTGGCTGGGGGGTATAGCTCAGTTTTACAGTGCTTGCCTAGGAAGTGTGGGACCTATGTTTAATCCCTAGCATAACCTATCCTTGACTTTGTGTGGAATGACACAAAGTTTCCAAAAGGCACAACACCTGTTACTGGGGTGAAAGGAAGGTGTTATTTTAGTTCAGTGTGTCTGGAAGATTCTCAGGTGAATAGAAGGATGGGGAAACTTGGGCTTTGGTACCAGGTGTAGGTTCTCCGCCAATGTCAGCATCTGTTTATACTTCATGATTTCCTTGGTTACCAGGAATATAAACACCACAAGACAAGCTAGGCAGAAAGAAGATTTGAGGCAAGAATATAATTGTGTATTGCATTGAACTTGAAACAAAGTATAGGCAGGCTACTGAGCCTGAACCTGGAAATTTGGGGACATGGTGTCAGCTCCTTGTCTCTCTTACTGTATCCTTTATTTAAACAGCTTCCTTCTCATTTCCCTTCTGGACTGCTGCTTCATAGTTCCAGTCTGGCATGCTACTACTGTTCTGTCTGGCTCCTCTTGAACTTGCCTCTGAATTCCTCACCAATGGGCTACGTTCTAAGTTGGCTGAACGAATTGGTCTGACTCTTCCCAGGTTTTTCCTTGGGTCCTGTGTGTAGACCTACAGCTGTCAGCCACAGGGTCAGGAACACATGGTTGTGAGGGGAGAGATTCTGTAAGAATTATAGAAGAGAAGGCAAAAGTTAGAAGGCTATTAATTATATGGGATTTTGGCCCTTTGTAAAGGAAGAACTTTTTGGCCTTTGGTGGTATCGAACATTCCCCTGCTTCACCTCTAACTTTACTCATCTCCACGTTGTCTTTCTTGAATCCATCCGTTCTTCTTGTATGCCCAAAGTTCAGCTGTTGTCTTTCTTTTTGCCACTTCAGTTTACTCCCATGGCCTTAAGAAAGCGTTTTTAAAAATTGCACTCCGTGGGCCAGTAAGATGGGAGATGAGGAGGTAGCTGAGAGCTGGGAGGAGGCAAGCAGACAGCCGGCAGGAAATCCAAATGTCCTTCCGAAGTGCCCATTATGATTCAAGGGCCCCCTCCACAGATCAGCATCCTCAAGAGGTCTACCAGCAACTCAAAAGATGTGGTCAGCAGGCCAGCCCTTCCTGTCACGTCCCTAGGCACAGAGAGAGGTGGTGTCTTAGGAGCCTAGGCACTGTCAGCCCCGAGGAAGAGGAGCAGGAGAAACCCATCCTCTATAGGCCAGCCAGGATCTCCCAACCCGAGGACAGCAGGCAGCCCAGTAATGTGATCACACAGCCTTTGGGTCCCGAGGGCTCACAGGCTTCAAAGGGCACAGAAAAATGTGGACAGGAAAGGATGCCTCTGTCACCGACACTGACACCATCGCCTCCTGGATTGTCTGCCATGGGTCACTCTGCCGGGGTAGACATCTGGACTTGAGCAGAGGGGAACGATCCGACTTACTTGCACGGTGGTCCCTCTTGCTCTGCCCACTGTGTCCCTGAATCCCATGCACCATGACCTCTGCCTTCCTCTCCTTCCCACTGTGATCGGCATGTTGACAAGGGCTGTCCCAAGTCAGTAGAAAGGGAAAGGGTGGGGATTAAGGGAGGACTGGGGGAATCCACCAAAGACTTGGAGTAGAGACAGTGCCACTTGGCCACTTGTGGCAAAGCCGGTGCCAGCAATTTCAGTTTATCATGCTCATTGATTTGGGATTTCAAAACACAAGTGAGAACTCTCCTCTCCCATCCCCAGGGCATGTCCCCATCACTTGAATGTAAGTTCCACTGAAGGGACAAACCTGCCCTCCACAGGTTAGCCTTCCTTAACACAGGCATTTCTGCATATGTGTGGATATAAGCATACACTTTCTTAAGTAGAAAATTTGGTTACTTTCCAGTGTCATGTAACGCCTTCCAGAGTGTGTCGTCCTTTCAACCCGGAGCACAGAGCATGAAGGAGAATGAGAATCAGTCATTTTATACATCCTGGTGAAGTAGACACTCCTGGCTGCAACGGCGGGTGATTCAGTCTTTACTTTGAAATATGTTGTGGTGTCTTCAGAAACGCACTAGTAAGATGCTATTTCAAAAAATATGCAAATTTCCTTCTCAGGAATACGTTGATGAGCCTGGAGGGCAGTGGAGGGGCGCAGAGGTGAACACATTTGGGCACATGGAGTGAATCACCGAATTTTATTAGTCTACTCTTGAATCTGGGCCTAGACTGTAGACTGTGGGCTCCTGAGTCTAATGTGTCTTTGGCATCTGGATCCATGTTGAAGACTCCCGGTGCTTGATTCAATATCCGATTCTAGCACTTTCTGTATCTTTATTAGCTCTGAAGTTTGCTGAAGCATTACTATGCCTGATCTGTCTCCCAGGTGGAGTCGCAGCTCAGTTTCTATACATTATTAATCTTGGGGAACAGAAGCTTGCTTCAAATATTAATCAGAGTAAACTTTGCCAATTTACAGAGTAACTTATATGAATGGGACATTGCTTGTCACCCAATGTGAATAAGAATCAACAATAAAATACATACCTTGTCTGGAAAGTCTCTCCCCCCACCACCCAAAACCCCCACTTTTTAAAGCATTGCACAGCGCTCTGAGAGGCAGAACATCAAGGGTTGGAGAATCTAGTTCTCACAGCCAGCATCTTCTGCTTTGCTGCTAATTCTGTACCAATAGCATGGCGTATGGACTATTCAACCAATCACTCAAGGTCTTGGTGTCCAAAGATATAAATGGTGATGATGAGAAGAATCCCAAACTCAGAGAATCCTTACAGAGAAGAAACAGATTACTTATACAGACAAGAAAATCAAGGCTCAGCACAGTAAGTGAGTCTCTAGGTTAATGAGGTCTAGATCTAAGCTTGAGACTTTGGCCTCTGGTGCCAACGCCGCTTTCCAAATGTCTTTCTCTCCAATATCTGACATATGCTCATTAAATGTGCACATGTGGTCAGTTCTGACGAGACTTGAAGTGCTGGGGTGGGTTAGTGTGTGTGTGTCTTTCTTGAGAGGTAAGGGATGGGAGAGTGGGGAAGAAGGGGAAAGGGCAGGACCAGGAGGAGAGGAGGATGAAGACCACGATTGAGATGTAAAGTGAACAACTAAATAAATAAACTTAAGAGTTAAAAGAGAGTGGGAGAGACACACAGGCGGGCAGAAAAAAAAAGTACAGATTCCTAAACCTTTGGTGTAGGAGTAGAATTCATTGTTACTAACAAGCCTGGGGCGAGATTTGGAAACAGGGTTGCTCAGCTCCAACATTCTCCTTGCTGTCCTGGAGCCTTTGCAGTTGAATAAACGGACTTGAAGGCAGAGCCGTTGCCAGTCTCTCTTTACCTGGTGTTTCTAATCTCCCTCCAAAAGCAGCCTTCTTCATCCCTGTGCTCTTCCTGTCCGGCTGTGCCTCTTCACATGCTCATTATCCAGGCCTCTGCTTTCTGAGGCTTCCCAGGCTGTCAGTGCCTGGCTACTTTGTTCAAGGTTTCTTCTTGGTGTCGCAGCCTTTGCCTTTGAACAGATGTGTTTCTTTGTCCCAGGCTACCACTACCTTCTGTTCTTTAGTATTTCTTTTTTTTTTTTTAAATCCCCCTTCCTAGTCTGTCTCTCTGTCTCTTTCTCCCCTCCATTTGTTTCTAATGATGGGTCTTCTTATGTAGCCCAGACTGACCTTCAACTCATATCCCCCTGCCTCTACCTGCAGAATGCTGAGATTACAGGTATGTTGAACCACATCCAGCTTCATTTTTTTCTTATCCTTTCATTTTGACAGGCTGTCACATTTTTCTGCAGTCTTCTCATGATAACTGCAGTATGATCGTCTTCAGACTTGTCCAATACTGTTTACATTAAGCTACTCAAATTTATTACAAATGAAAGGACGGCTATGTGTTTGACTGAAAGTAGTTATATTTTAATCTGAAGCACTCACGTGAATTCAACTCTGCTAATAGCTATCTGTGGCTGTTGAGTTGTAGAGGGTCACCTCACTGGGGCACTCTTCTAGGTCCCTCACTGTCTTTTTTTGGCAAGACCTGGAGATGAACCCTGGGTGATCGCTATTGGTCCTAGTCAGTTTCCTACAAGGCCAAATAATGGTTCAAGAAACAATATTTCATTGGAAAACAACCTCTTGATTTCTGCCATCATCTGAGTCAAAGTCAGATACATTCATCTCTTATGTGATGACAAATTGATTCAAGGACTTTGGCTCACAAGCTATTGCTGGAGGATCCAAGCCTAAATTAGATGCGAAAATGAGCAGTTGTGTATGCTGCTGTGGTCTGAGTAAATGACACTGTGAAGTACCAAATTGATTGCATACCCAGGAGAGGAGAAATAATTGGGTGAATGAAATTTGTAGCTGGTTATATACACAGCAATGTGGATTTTTCGCCTAAGAGGCACATAATTATTCCAGGTCCAGTGGAGATTTTCCTGCATAATAGGAATTGAACATGTTTGTGAATAATTTTGTTCTCCCTTTTATTCAATTATCATGAAACACTTCTTGCAAGTGTCATACTTCCAAAGATGAGCGTCGGCAAATCTTCTAAAAGAAGCTTCCTTTCTTAGCTATGTATAATTTTTTTTGTTTTCACAATATATATTAATTTAATATTTTGCGGGCCCCAGAGATCTTAAGGAAATGCTAATTTTAAGACGTTTTGTTAGAATGATTAATGAGAACTAATTGAAAGCCGAGGTTAACTCCCTTAACTGTCTGCCTTTAAGCAACTAAGTCACTTCAGCTAAGCTCCATTTTCCTCGCCTATAAAATAAAATTCTAGCTGTCTCACTGGTTGTTGAGGTAATGGCTTATTCACGTATTTACAGGGGTGTCTGGTCAATTATAAAACCAAGTAGCAGTAGATACATGTTGATTAAAAGAAATAACTTCACGTTTAATATTGATTGAATCCTGTGACTACACTTACACTTCGACTCAATGGGAGTTGGCCAGATCTTGGGAAATTTAGTGGTGATGAAATTGTGACATGGCATTTACATACGCAGAGAACAGAGGATAGTCTGGCCTTTATCACGGGGGTGGGGGGGTGGTAAGTGGAGCCTGTGACATGTCAAAGCCAGAGTGGAATTCTGGGACTTCCTGAGGCAGATGACTCATAGCCTCATTCTACCTAAGTGGTTTTACAGAGAATTTCAATCATTTGAAAACGCAACTCAAGATCAACATTTGTGGAAAATGCCATGCTCTCTGTGTCTTGGTGGTAACATTTATGAATACATATAGGATAATTGTTGCCAGCTAATAGGTAGATTAGCTTTAAGTAACTGCTCTTTTAGAAATGAATTAATTAAATGAGTTTAGTTCCTTTGTTTCATTTGCTACATTTCAAGTGCTTAACAGCCACAGGTGGATTGTGACTTGCATATTGGATAGTATATATTATATGTATATGTATTTTCTCTCTCTCTTTCTCTCTGTATCCTATTACTGAAGAAAGTTCTTTCCTTACCATTCATGGCTTACTTGGTGTTTTACTTAGTATGACATTTCGATATGTGGTTGCATTTTTCATATGTAAAATTTTCTTTTTATATCATGTGTCAGTGTATACCACTGGCAGATGTAACAAACAAAAGTAATATCCATTAGAACAGTTATGTAGAAAATAAACAATCACGGATTTACACACTGGGTCATAAGATGTAGCTGGTTGGAGAGATAGTTGGGCCAGGCAAGTGAAGTGATCTAGCACAGCCAGGTTTGAAGGGCACCTGGAATCTGTGCAGATGTGACAGTAGCATGTCAGAGACGGTCGAGCCGCTGTATATTGACATGTTATGGCTACAGACGTTAACTACGGTTCGATAGCAGGCTATGTCTGTAGGGTTCTTACAAACCATTCCTGCTTCTTCTAAACTTAGATAATTGATGTTCTTTCCGGGCCTTCTGAGTGCTTCTGCATCAGTCACAGAACAGATGAGGGGGGACAACATACACACTCCCTCACAGAAATTTTGTTGCGTCTTAGACAGCGAAGTGGCACGACATTAGAAGACTTTAAAAATCTCTGCTCTTTGTGGCTTTCTTAAAGTATGCTTGTTCTTCACGCAAGCCTTTTCATCAGGAGTCAGAGCCGCTTGACAGCGTCTAAAACTATATTCTGTCCCCAAGATCCAAAGAACATAGAGGAGCCTTATTTGTGGTAGAATAGGGACATGCCAGCTGAAGATTCCTCACTAAGCTTCCTGTGAAATCTGCTGCAGATAGTCCAATGGTCCAGGGTGGACAGCCTTCCAGTTTGATCACAGACATCACACCCGCAGAAAACCTGAAACTCTTCCCACTGTTCCATATCTGCCATGGTGCCTAAATCTGGGTATAGACTCCTCAGAGAGACACCAGTAACACCCGCTCCACGCTATACAGGCTCAGAAAAAGTCTCCGTGATTTTTAAGGACCTGACCATTACAGTTTAATGGGCAAAATCCCAGCCTTTACTCCATCAGGTCACGGAGCTGTACTGAATCAAGACTGCAAGTTCTTCTAATAACGGTTTTGGGGAAAGCAGCTTATCTCCCATACAGAATTGGCCAAGGTAGCTAATGGATTTGAAACAATCAACTTATTGAATCAACCTCTATAACTTCTGAAAGTTCCATTAGACCTTATGGGGAAGGTTCTGAGACCGTCTCACTAACAAACTTACTTAACTGTACACTTTGCATTCGTTACTTTGCTTGTCACTGTGATTCGGTATCTGGCAGAAGAAACTTACGTGAGGAAAGATTTATTTTGATTCGTGGTTTCAGAGAGTCTCCGTACCTCATGGTAGGCAGAGGCATGGTGGTAGGAGTTTGTGGAAGGTTCCTGGCATGCTGTGGACAGGAAGCAGAGAAAGCCAGCTGGAACCAGAAACATATGTATCCTTTTGAGGTCTGCCCCTACTGACCTATTTCCATCAACCGACCTCTACCTCCTAAGTGCTGCATATCCTTGGGAAACAAGTGTTCCAAACATGAGCTCTGTGGGGAACTATTTGTTTTCGACACATTTATGTCTCAACCATTTCAGTGCTTTGCAGAATCACCATTCTGTAGCATGATGTTTAGAAGGCATCGTGTGGAATCCTGGGCGATATGGATTCCTCCATCTGGATATAGTGTTCTGGGAATCCTCTGAGCAGCGCTGGCTCTTCAGTTCCTATTGTTGATTTTTCCAGAGTCATAATCATCTGAGTGTCCGTCTGTGTTAAAATATTAATTATTTGGATATAGGGTGTGTCTAACCATGCTTCTTATCTCTGTTAAACTCACCAACTGTAATGCTAATGTTGTCAACTTGACAGAATCACCTAGGAGACAAGTCTGTGGGCATGCTTATCAGAGGTCATGCCTATCAATCAGAGGTTACCTAGATCACACTAACTGAGGTGGGAAGACTTGCCCAGTGTCCGTGACATTGGTCCATGGACTGGAGTCTTGGGCTGAATGAAAAGGTAAAAGCGAGGTGAGCACCAGTATTCATCTCTGCTTCCTGACTGTAGTTGTAAAGTGGTCGGCCACCTTCGACTCCTGACACCATGACTTCCAGGACAGGGTGAATGATGCCCCTGAACTAAGTTTAAAGCTGCTTTTGTAGGGTACCCAGAAAAGAGTTTTTAAGACATTAAGTATGTCTGTTATAGATCAACTTCAGAGATGGAGGGAACAAATAGCTCAAGATTATTTTGCTTAGGAAGAAAATAGGATCAGAGACGTGCTGTGGCTTTTTGTTCGTATTCTCCATTTCTCATTAAGGCTGTTGGCTTATCTTTTTTTTTCTCAAATAGAAAAGAACAGATCAATTAATGGATTAGAACTGTGTCCGTGGTAAAACAGAGCTTTACCTCAAGGGTGAACTCTTGCCCATCTTTGTGAGGGTGAACTCTGAGTACTCAATATCCTGCGTTTCTTCACCCAGTGTAGTTCTGTGAGTACTGTCTGGATAGAGACAGTGCATGGTGTATCACTCAGAGCCTTCCTTGCTGCTTTATAGGAAAACCTTTGATGACTTTTCAGTAAGCAGCCAATAACCTCAGCACGGCTTTGAAACTGCTTCGTGACCTACTTGAAGAGCCTTCCATTACAAACTCCAGCTACATCCTATACGCTGTTCCTCTTCTGTGACCCTCCTCTATGACCTTCCTGGCTTACTAGGTTTTTTGGTTTTGCTCTTTTTTTTTTTTTTAATTCTTGCCATATAAAAGTCGATGAACTATGCACTTTACATAGTAGGAGAAAAGATTCACTCTTACGAGCTAACAGAAGGCTTGCCACTGGCTTGAAGCATTTAGAGCACAGATTTAGGTTAGAAATGCATTTCTAAGTCCACTCCACAGAGGAGAAAGGTGCCACGGGTGGGTGTCCTGCAGCCACCTCTGTGAAAGGAACAGGAGCTCTCCTCCAGGGTAATGTCCCAGAAGGAACTGCCTTGTTAGGGCTGTGATCTGAAATGAATATACCTCTGGCACCTTCTCTGGGATATCTGTTGGGAAAGTCCCATTACTCATCTTCATTATACGGGGGCTTCTGGAAACTACTGCGTAGCCACACATGTCTCTGCTAAGGAAAACGTGGAAAGCCACAGGGGTACGGTCACGCATGCCTCATCCCGCTGACCCTCAGGGCATGTAAGAGTCAGAAAGAGGGAAACGTGTGGTGGAGGCTACTCTGAAAATTTTGAGTTTTGAAATGTGGGGAATGTCATGTTCTCTTGGAACAGTTTTGAACTTCAGAGATAGTGCTCGCGTTAGGCTACCTCGGGGGTCTCTGCAGGAAGAGCCCTCCCACAATGCTCTCTTTAGCCTACCCTAGGGTCTCTGCAGAAAGAGCCCCTTGATGAGCACTGGTATCGGAGCCACTGTAATTGGTATCGATCTGTCTTAGTTGGGATCTTATCGCTGTGAAGAGACCCCATGACCATAGCTGGGCTTACAGTTCAGAAGTTTGGTCCATTATCTTCATGGTGGGGTGCCAGGTGATATGCAGGCAGATGTGGTGCTGGAGAAGGAACTTAAGAGTTCTACACTGGGTTTGGCAGGCAGCAGGAAGAGACTGAGACAGGCTTCTCCAACAGAGCCACACCTGCTCTAACAAGGACACAACTCATAGTGCCACACCCTATGGGCTTATGGGGGCTATTTTTCTATTTTTAAACATAATTTTTGTTTATTCATTTATTTGTTTCTTTGTTGGTTTTAGCTCTACATCCACATTTCTTTTTTTTTAGTCATTTATTTTTATTTTTTGAGATTTTCAATTTTTAAAATTTATTTATTTTTCTATTTATTATAATTTATTCACTTCATATCCCAGCTGTAGTATCTGACCCTAGCCTGTCAGGTCTCATCAGGACTATTGTCTTCCTCTGTGGCTTGATAAGGCTGCTCCTACCCCGCTTCAGGGGGAGGTGATCAAAGAGCCAGCCACTGAGTTCATGTCAGAGACAGCCCCTTTTCTCCTTACTAGGAAACCCACCTGGAGACTGAGCTGCCATGGGCTAAGTCTGTGCAGGGGTTCTAGGTTATCTCCACGAATGGTCCTTGTTTGGAGTATCAGTCTCAGAAAAGACCCCTGGGTCCAGATTTATTGGTTCTGTTGCCCTCCTTGTGGAGCTTCTGTCTTCTCCAGGTGTTTCTTTTTTTAAAAATGTAATTTATTTATTTTTATATCAATCACAGGTTAGGTACTTTGCATCCCAGGCGTAGCCCCCTCCCTCATTCCCTCCCACTCTCCCCATCCCTCCCTCATCTCCTCCCGACCCCTCCAAGTCCACCGACGGGGGAAGACCTCCTCCCCTTCCATCCAACCCCAGCTCATCTTGTCTCCTCAGGGCTGGCTACAATGTTCTCCCCTCTCTCCAGGTCTTTCTATCTTCCTCTTCTTTCATAGGATTCCCTGCACTCTGCCCAAAGTTTGGCTATGAATCTCAGCATCTGCTTTGATAACCTCTGTAGAGTCAGAGGCCCTCTGTGGTAAGCTCCTATCCTGTTCCCTGTTTTCTACCTCTTCTGATGTCTCTCCTGTTTGCCTTTCTGAATGAGTATTGGGCATCTTACCCAGGGTTCTCCTTGTCGTTTAGTTTCTTTAGATGTACAGATTTTAGTATTATTATTCTGTATTATATGTCTAATATCCACTTATAAGTGAGTATATACCATGTGCGCCTTTCTGCTTCTGGGATACCTCATTCAGGATGATCTTTTCTAGTTCCCACCATTTGCTTGCAATTTTCATGATTTCCTTGTTTTTAATTGCTGAGTAGTATTCCATTATGTAAATGTACCACAATTTCTGTATGCATACCTCAACTGAGGGACATCTGGGTTGTTTCCAGATTCTGGCTGTTATGACTAAAGCTGCTACAAACATGATTAAGCAAATGTCCTTGTTGTGTACTTGAGCATCTTTTGGAAATATGCCTAGGAGTGGTATAGCTGGATCTTGAGGTAGCACTATTCCTAATTTTCCAAGAAAGTGCCAGATTGATTTCCAAAGTGATTGTACAAGTTTGTATTCCCACCAGCAATGGAAAAGAGTTCCCCTTTCTCCACATACTCTCCAGCATGTGTTGTCACTTGAGTTTTTGATTTTAGCCATTATGATGGGTATGAGATGAAATCTTGGGGTCATTTTGATTTGCATTTCCCTGATGACTAAGAATGTTGAGAATTTCCTTAAGTGTTTCTCTGCCATTCTATATTTCTCTATTGGGAATTCTCTGTTTAGCTCTGTACACCAATTTTAATTGGATTACTGGATTTGTTGCTGCTTAGCTTCTTAAGTTCTTTATATATTCTGGATATTAGCCCTCTGTTAGATAGGTTTGGTGAAGATCCTTTCCTAGTCTGTAGCCTGTCATTTTGTTCTGATGACCATATCCTTTGCTTCACAGAAGATGTTTAGTTTCATGAGGTCCCATTTATTGATTGTTGATCTTAGAGCATGTGCTGTTGGTGTTCTGTTCAGGAAGTTGTCTTCTGTGCCAGTGAATTCAAGGCTCTTCCCCCACTTTTTCTTCTAACAGGTTTGGTGTGTTTGGTTTTATGTGGAGGTTGGGGGCCATTTTCAAACCACCACATCACCTCATTCCTTTACCCATGATGTCATAAGCTCAAGGCACATAAGTGCAAATTATCACCAAAAAGAACATTGTAGGTATTTTCATTTTGAGCTCATTGAATTAACATTTTTCTTATCTCTACATAGGATCTGGTGGGAATGTCTACTGAACAACCCAGCATTAGAGACAAATGTCTGCTCTGTTTTTTTTTTTTTTCCTACCTGCTCTTAGAGTCTCTGCTTGCCATCTGTAACTGGAGGCAGAGAGAAAGAATATGACCTAGTGACCCATATTGCCTACATCATGTCTTCTACTGAGGAGTTGCAGAAATGGTGGCCAATATTAGTGCAAAACCTACAAGAGCTGCCAGAGTGCTTGATCTCCTCTTCTTGCTCTCCTGATCTGTAGAGATGATATCACTCTCAGTGGAGTTCATTTTCATGAGCGAGTTTGCACAACAGGACCCTACCTGGTTTCACCTGAATTAGGCAGTTAAGCAGCAGTGAGGGTGAGGTTCTTCTAAATGAAGCTTATCCCTCAGCTGTTGGACATGGGTGCCTATTTATCTTTAGGGCCCTTTTTTCTCCACTTGTAAAATGAAGTTGCTGGTAGTAGGGTAAATTAAGCAAGAGTTACTATGAAAACAGACTTACAATCATTTTATTCTATTTATCCACTATGAAACTTGATATCATTGATCATTTTCTTCTTAAATTGCTTACTGTGGTTGTTAGCTTGTAGGCCATCATTTCCATGTTAGCTCAGTAAATATTATGGGGAGGGGGGTGCTAAACATTGCTCTGGAGATTTAGACCATGCACTGGCAGTTTTTGTCACTGAGGCTCTTGTAAGGTATGCAAACATAATCTAACATTTCCTCCCCTCTGAATGCTCCTTCCTTCTTCTCCTTAATTTTGTTTGGAATCTATCAATAATCCTTTCTAACTTTTCCGTGTATCATCCAAGGAAAGTGATACTCCCCCCTGGGTTGGAATCGCTCTTTAAATTCTTTGATTTAGAACACTTCCTGCGTGGGCCTATACCTCTGGAGCTGCAGGTTTGTATTTGTGTCGGCATACTTGTTATTATCTTTACTTGGCCATCCTTCAGGAACTTCCCACTCAAAGGCATTGAAAGTAAACCTACTTTCTCGTTACTGGTTTCCTCTCAGCCTCCGATCCTTTCCTCTGATATCTTGATTAAGGATTTAACCACCTCTTCTGCCAGTCTGACTGAAAACTTCGGAGTCATGTGCTTTTCCTCCTTTCCATCACCTCGCTGGTCACTCGCCCTTTGGGATTGTCAGTGGAGGTGTTGACAGCTCCTGTCCTTCCTACTGTTCCTGCTCCCACCAAGCTGAGGTCAGTTTCTTTCTGAGGTCAGTGTCATCAGCTTTAACCGATGTGCCACTACCCATGTCTGTACATGCGCATGCTCAGATGCATCTCAAAGTTTCTACTGACCACGTGGCAGTCTTCAGACACATCTGGTCTGTGCCTGTGCAACCAAACTTGTAGACTATACTTTACTCTCTTGGGAGAAAATCCTTGAAAAAAAAAATGAAAGGAGAGGATATCTGCTTTCTCTATGGCCTTTGAGTGGTGGGTGCATTAGAAGAATCATATCTTGAATGGAGATAAGTGTTAGGATATCGCAATCAAATAAGCAAATTATTTTGCTTGCATATTTTCTTTTATTGGTGTGGTAAAGTGATAAAAGTCTGTATGAGTCTAGAAGATTCTTTCCAATAGTGTAAAATTAATTAGTACCTCAAGTGGGAATCTTTGGTGTGTTATCACTTAATTGGCAGATTTTCCTGTGTGGAGATGAAAAATAGTGGTGATAGATAAATAATGACATCTTAGAGTTCAAAACTCTAATCTATTTATACCTTCATTACTCATTTCAGACTTCTCTGCCTTCAGTTTCTTCCTCTTTGCATCAAATGCATATTCCCCATTGCCACTAGATCTGGCCATATTATTCTATTAGCTGCAAATATCTCATATTGAGACAGGATAAAAAAAGAAAGGATTAGTTCCACCCATTTGCTTGAACATTTCATGATTTCCTTGTTTTTAATAGCTGAGTAGTATTCTATTGTGTATTTGTACCACATTTTCTTTATCCATTCTTTGGTTGAGGGACATGTAGGTTGTTTCCAGTTTCTGGCTATTACAAATAAAGTTGCTACCCAGAGTGATGTAACTCAGACTCAGAAAGACACACATGGTATGAACTCACTTATAAGTAGATATTATCCGTATAGTGTAGGATAACCATTCTACAATCCACAGACCCAAAGAAGCTAAGTAACAAGGTGGGTCCAAGGGAGGATCCTTGAATCTCCTTCAGAAAGGGAAGTAGAATAGACATCAAAGTGTGATGAAGAGAGAGGACTGGGTGGAAGAGGGGGTGGGAAGGGAAGACAAGGGTGGGGATCAAGGGGGGGGAGGAAGAGCAGTGGGCAGAGATGAGAGAATTGGGATGAGAAGCTGATGAGGGGGAGCAAGCTGGGACAAGCTGGAGACCCTTGGCAAGGTAGGCTCCTGGGTGGACATTGGGACTACTCTAGCTAAGACTGCTCACTGTGGGGGATTTGGAGACTGAAGTGGCCACATCCTATAGCCATGCAGGACTTCCAGTGGAGGGAAGAGAACACCAATCCACCCACAAAGCCTTTGACCCAAAATTTACTCTGCTAACAAGGTGTGCAGGGATAAAGATGGAGCAGAGACAGAGGGAAGGACCAATCAATGACTGGCCCGACTTGAGACCCACCCCATGGGGGAGAACCAACCCCTGACACTATTAACAACACTTTGCCACACTTGTAGACAGGAGACTAGCATGACTGTCTTCTGAGAGGCTCCACCCAGCAGCAGATCGAAACAGATGCAGAGACCCACAGCCAAACATTAGGCAGAGCTTGGGGAGTCTTGTGGAAGAATTGGGGGAAGCATAGAGTGACCCGGAGGGGACAAGAACTCTCCAAGAAGACCAACAGAGTCAGCTAACCAAGGTCCTTGGGGGCCATGCAGAGACTGAGTACCAACCAAAGATCACGCATTGACTGGACCTAGGTCCCCTACCCATATGTAGCTGATGGGTGGCTTAGTATTCACGAGGGTTCCTTAGCAATTGGAGTGGGTGCTGTCTCTGACATGAACTTTGTTTGCCTGTTTTTGGATCACTTTCCTCTAGCTAGGCTGCCTTGTTGGCCCTCAGTGAAAGAAGATGCATTTAGTCTTGACGGGACTTGATATGCAGGGTGGGGGAAGGGTGTCCCCTTTTTTAAGGAAAAGGAAGGGGTAAAGGGGGTAAAGGGTGAGAGGGTAGGACAGGGAGGGGAAGACGGAGGGGGCTTCCATAGGGATGTAAAAGAAGGAAAGGAGAAAGGAAGGAAAGATTAAGGGAACAAGGGAAGGAACAGGAATCTTGTATTCCTAAGTTTCACCAGCTGAGAGTCAGGAATTCTAGCATGATTAACAAAGTTTGCTGTAAAAATTGACCACATTGAGAGACTATTCCATTCCCATAGTGATACTCAAATAATAACATTAAAATAGCTGTAAGCTGTGCCTAAGCCTAAGTGCATATGACCTCAAACTTGGACTCTTTGCCCAGATGTAAATCCCTGATTGTTATTATTTGGTTTTTGGTTGTCCTTACTTTTTTGAGGATCTCACACTACAAACTTTGCTTACAGAAAAACCGCATGTCTTAACTCCCTTGTGCTCTAGTGTGGCAAGGATGCCTCAGCGTAGGGCACAGGGCTTTACCTCATCATCAGCCTGTATCCCTGCCTAACATATTGTGGAGCACCCCACCCCGATCTCATTTGTAAATAAAACAAAATGAAGAAAGCCTCCCCCGACCAGAAATTTCTTCAAAAAAAATTATTGGAACAATGTGACTGACTTCAGAAGCTGCCTAAGCAATACTGCTGAGATGAGACGTGCGCTGTCTTGAGAAGTCCATACCAAACTTGGGTGAATATGTTTCCTGAGTGCTCCTTTCTCTACCACTGTTCTTCCTCAGGGAAGTTAGAGTCTCTTACTTCATAAACTCAACAGCTGCCCATACTGACTTTTCCTGAAGTTCTTTTTTAAATCATCCCTAAGAGCGCCTTGCTTCAGATGAGTGGAGGCCTCTGGAGGAGCCGCTTGGTCTGCTGTAGGCCTCACAATCTCTGACACTACGGCAGGGGCTCTCACACTCAGGGTGGGTCACCTAGAGGTTGCAGCCCAGTACCTGTGTCTCTCGGTACAGGGCAGGGCTGAGCTGGTGGACTTCCATTTTGTATAGCTCCCTGGAGCTGTTGAAGCTGCTGGCCCAAGGCTTAGCCTGGAAGGAACATGGCCCTTTGGTGCAGGTCTAAGCAGTCACATGTCACTCATAGCTCTGTTCCTGAGGCTGGGAGTACATGCGTGTATCAGCTGCTGTTCTCTCATACCTGCTCTTCATCATGTCTGCGGTTTTCTATTCAGATCCTGACAGGCCCTCCTGACTCTGATTATAAAGAAACACAGTGCCTGGGGACCCTTCAGAGCTATTTGGCTTCTATGATACAGCACAATGAACAAATTGTTTGGCAGAGAATATTTCTTTTACTTATCTTTTTCAAAGAGGTACATTTCAGGATGTTTATCTGTGGAGATTAACTTCTAAGACAGCTAAACTTAAGTGGTCAAACTTTTCCAGTAATTACAACGATGATATTCTTTTGGGACCAACCAGTCACCGAGTTTGATGGGGTTTTCCATGTTTCTGGATTATCAGCTTGGCAATCGTCCCTTCGCAAAGCACAGAATTTATTATGAGTCAGTGGAACCATTATTGCGATAATTTTAAATATTTATAAGCTACTATAAATATATATGGTGCTGAAAAGTAAATTAAATTGTACCAAACTGATAAAATCCTCAATATTTACAGTTCAGGTTCGTAAATAATATGGTAAGAACTCCAAGGAGTGATAGCATGGACACAGAGGGAAAAACGCTTATTTATTATTATTATTATTTTAATGCTGGGGATTGAACCCAGGGACTTTTGAATATTGAGCTGAGCTGTACCTCCAGAACTGAAAAATAGTAAGTCTGTGTTTTTTAACTACCAGAGGTGAAATGGTACACACTTTCATATGGCCCATCCTTTTATAAAAGTAAGGAAACTTAAGGCTGAAAAAATGAAAGATAGGTTGGCTCACCCAAATGTTCATTGGCAATTGGACAGGACAGACAGACACTGCAGACAGGCCATGGATTTGTGGCTTATAAGGTACTCCGGTTAGGATCATTAGCATTCGGGCTGCATGCTTGGGGCCCAGCTTGGTCTTACTGGAAGGTGGTAGGAGCTTATAAGTCAGATCTATGTCTGTGGCACATGCCCTCAAAGGACGTGACTGTGGAACTTCAGCTCCTTCTCTCCCATTTTATATCCTGGCTATTAGGATAATCATTCTGCCCACTACATGCTCCCCACAATGGTGTGGTATGTTGCTCCTTCACAGCTGCCAAAGCAAAAGCACCAGCCAGCTATGAACTGAAAAGCCTAGAACTGTGACATGAAGTAAACCTTCTCTCTTGTTACGCTCAGTTATCTCATGTAATTCGTTATAGTGACAGAAAGCTTACCGACATGATTTGTTGTTTTTGACCTGCTAGGACAACAGAGGCAAACACTGTCATGGCCGTGAGAAGTAAGCTCAAAGCTCGAGTGTCATGCTATTAAGTGAATATTAGGCAAAGTGAAGACAGGCTGCACCCTCTGCACAAAGAGAATCATAGGAACAAAGCGTCCATGGGCTTCTCCCTCAAGAGAGGGCACAACTCTTTCCCCTGGTTACTCTGAATTGGCCTCCAGAAAGCTGTTCAGTCAGTCCACTCAGTGGAGGATCAGACGTTCTTTGTCAAAGTGGAATTGTAAGTGGTAAGTTCTAGAAATCCCAGCGAAGTCGAAGTGAAATCTATTGAGCATATTCAGGTTTTGTTCCGGTACCTTTGAAGTCTGAAGCTAAAAATGCAGTGTCTAGACAAGCATTGTGGGAGCTCTCTCCTCTCAGGCCTTTTCAGATTCCTCAACAGTCTGCATTTCTTTCTTGCAGAAATCGTTTTAACGAGTTTAGTGGCAGGACTCTGCTGCTCTGCTGTGTTCACTGTGGAATATCTCTGTTCCTAACTACGCTCTTCAATGGAGGGCAGTCGGGGTAGGATCAACGTAATGAGCCTCATTTTCCATGGATGCTTCTTGGTGGTGAAAGAGAGAGAGAGACAGAGAGAGAGAGAGACAGAGAGAGCGGAGGCTTATTCTTGTGGGAAAAAAAAGCCTTCAGCTAGTAGCTGGTAGGGCAGTTTCACGCCTTCAGGTCCAGATTCATACCATGCCTGTCATGAGCTACAAAACCCAGAGCATGTTAGGTACTGCTCTGCCGCCGAGCCGCATTCCCAGCCTTCGGTGCTTGAGACAGTGTTTTGCTCTGTTGTTCTTGAACTTGCTATGTACTCCAGGCTGGGCCTTGACATTGTCATGCTCCTGCCTCCATCCCTCAAGTTTTGGGATTACAGATGTCTTTTACTCTGCGTGGCTTAAACATTGTTTTAATAAGATGTGGACTGTGTTATATATTTAACTTATATAAGTCTTAGATGCTGAGTAACTACTTTTTTCGATACTGTAAAACTGAAACTTCTTTTTCCCTCTAATCCTTGCTATCTGCAATGCCATTCAATAGGAGGTAGCTATTCTTGAAAAGCATTAACATCTAATGGGTGTTTCCTGGCAATGTGAGTCTCTGTGGACATCAGATAGATAGATATATAGTATAGTAGGAACATTAGCTGATAGGTCAACATGCCTTAGAACCCACAAGCTATTTCTCTGGAAATCCCCTTTATGACTACAAAACCTCATATGGCAAAAGGATTTTCCATTTTCTATTCCCATCCTTCTGACTCCCTTAAGGGGCTAGTACTTAATTATCTCTTTTTCTCCAGTTCACTTCAGAGACTTTGTTTTTGCTAAAGTCAGTGCCCAGATGGTTTAGATCAGCATATAGTGAAGTTATTGGTTTAAGCCCTGAGCTCAGCACATGGCCATTTGGGACCCAACTCCATCAGACTCACAGTTTTTTATTTTCTTTTTCTGGGGCATGGTGTACTTCAGCTTAGCATTATATGTGCCATACATCTCAACCATCACCTGCCAACAGATGCTGTATACCCACTGGCCTTCTTAAAGTGGTATAACTCTAGGACACCAACTGATAAAAACTGACACAATTCATGGGCCATGTAGATGTAAATTATATATATACATATATATTAATTACATATATATTTCTTACTTTGTTGCATCAGACCATCACTTGTTTTCTGTAGCTATAAGCAAAGGTGTTGTGGCTTTTAACAATACAGGATGTAATTTAAATATAGGAAAAATAATTCTGTTTCAGAAAGATACATTTGTAAATTCCTTTGCAATGCTTTCCATTCCCAAGCTATTTTAGGCTCAAATAAATTGCTTTTGATTCTTAAGAAGCATTCATTATTCTAATGCCTTTAAATGGAGGTTTCCAGAAATCAAGACAGAACCAAGAATAGAATCCACCTCTGATTTACTGTATCATTTTTGCATATGAATCAATTACATAAGGTAGTTGCTGCGCCCTTCTCTTATCTATTTATATAAATGGGTCCCATATTCATAGCTGAAAGAGGAGCACACAAAATGAACCCTTGTCGCTGACTACTGATACCATACCAGTGACACTTCGATGCTCAGCTTGTTCCAAGATGAATTGGTGCGGCTGTTTTGGGTGAAGGTTTCCTGGATGCACCTTCTGAAAACCTTCATTGTCCTCACTCTGCAGGACAAGCTCTCCTCCAGAGGAGATTTGACCTCCTCTAGAACGGGGCGATGGTGTCCGGCTTTCACAGCTGGAGTCCAGAGGTTAGTGCTGCAAACTCTTCACTATGAATAGGACAGCCCTTCAAACTGGGATTATCTAGCTCTGGCCCAGCAGCCCTCCAGTGGATTCTAGTGGCCATGGGAACAAATTCTCCTGAAAACTTCCTTACTTCTTCTCTGAGACCTAAAATGATTCCACTGGGTTCCTTTCCACAATCTGATGGGAGGTTTAGGGATGGCAAGGGGATGTTTCTTCCGCAGTTAGGATGTATTTGACAAGGGATGTTGATGGTGAGAGGCAAGCAAGATGGACAGCAGAGGGGAGTATCAAAGCTTCTGGGTTCTGGAGGGAAACAATGCTCCATTTCTTAGTCATGAAATCTGTGTGTTTCACTGATAGTAAACTATACTCATAAAAAAAATGGATACTTCGTAAATCAAGGAACAAAGAGGAAATTAGGCCGTGTTGGCCAAGTGTTGGTAATTGTTGAATAGGGGATTGGCCCATAAGGATTTCCTGAGCTATTCTAGTTTTGTGAACGTTTGCAAGTATTTATAACAAAACGGAAGCCTGCTCAAAAATATAGGCTGCCTATAGAGATCATTGATGATATATGAGGCTTCGGTGAATTGGCAGAATTAGCTGTAAGCGTTTTGAAGAAATGAAGAAACACAAGGTGTTATGGATGGAAAGACTCAATATTTCAGAGACGTCACTATCCCTCAGGAATAAACTAGACAGTATGAGATTCTGATGAAATCAGCTTTTTTTTAGAAGTAGGAGAATAGCCTAAAATTGACTGGAAAAAGGCTTCTGATACCTGTGAATAGGAGAGTGACCGGGAGTCTTTATACTGAGCTTTACTGTATTAAGACAATCTCTCTGTGTGTATATGTGTGTGCATATATATACAAATGTATATATTGGGAGGAGACAGAACCTTGGAGAGAATTTCATCTGAGACCCATGGAGACAGGAACAGTCTCCATGACTGACTGGAGGTGTGGGACAACATTTTTTTACCAACGGACTAAGCTGGCTTGGTGACCTAGGCATCCAGTTGGTGGGACCTGCCAGTGGTAAGCAGGGCTAGAACCGAGCGTGTGCCGGTGCCTGCTGGGCTCTGTGGGTTGTGAGGTCACTCCTGGATGCACCCTTAACTGTGCTTCTCCCTTCACAGGTCTCACCGACAAAGTTGTAAGAAATACTGTGTATTTTAGGATAGAGGTGACACTATCCAGGCTCAATGACAACCTGAGTCGTTTATGTAGTCATGGCTAGCCCTCAGAACCACAGAGGTCTGCCTGCTTCTGCCTCCCCAGTGCTGGAATTAAAAGTGTAGACCACTACGCCTGTCTCCTTGGATGCTTTTAAGTGTGCAGTTTGGAGGTAAACGTTTTCACCTTATGGGGAAGCACTTCTGCAGAATGTACTTTTCTCGCAGAGCTGAGGACCCCGTCTGAGTAGCGGCTCGCATTGCCGCCTCTCCCTAATCCTCATAGGCACCGCTCTGCACTCTACTTGTGTGAATTTGACTAGTCTAGATCTCTCATGTAAGTAAAGTTATAGGGAAATTGTGATTTGTAACCGACAATTATAATGTCCTCCAAATTTAGACATATTGTAGCGTGTGGCAGGATGTCTTCCCTGTCCAAGGGTTCAAGGGTGTATAATATTCTGTTCTATGCACTGATCACAGTTCTGCTTATCTGTCCATCACAGATGAATATTGGGATGGCTTCTGCTTCCTAGCTATTGTACATACTGCTGCTGTGAGCATGGATGTGTAATACCTCCTAGAGATGCCGCTTTTTTGAATATATGTTATTTTGGATATTTATTATTATATTTATGGTAATTCTTTACTATGTGCTTGTTTTTGAATAATGACCATACTGCTCTTCATGGCAGCTTTATAATTCCACCAACATTGTACAAGAATTTTGTTTTCCTTATTCCATTTCCAATGCTCGTTACTATCAGTGATAAAGTATGGGCATGAAATGATAACGTAGATTTTACATATTTTTAAAATCTTTGTGTGTGTGTGTTTACATACACACGTGCTGCTCAGCACTATGTAAGCTAGCTGGCCTGTGAGTTTCCAGGGCTTCTCTTGTCTCCTCTTCCCTTCTTGCTGTGTGGATTACGGATGCACATTACGGCATCTTGCTCTATGGGGGTTCTGTGGATCTGAATTTAGGCCCTTATGTTGCACGGCAAACACTTTTACTTACTGAATCACCTCCCCATTCCCATATTATAATTTTTATCTGCATCTCCCTAGGGCTAACAACTCTCAGTCTGTTTCCTGGCCACCTCTGACTATCATTCCAGGAATTTTACACTTTTGAGTCTTATCCTTAGGGCTTTGATCTGTCTTGTACTCATTTTCACATATGGTTCAAGAAAAGGCTGTCACTTCATTCTTGCCTGAGATTGTCAGATTTCTAACAGTATTTGTTGACGAAGCTACCAAGTCTTTAGATGATTAAAAGACCCTTAGCTACAAAAGTGCTTCTACTCTTGTGCGAACCCATAGTTACATGTTTTCTACTTTTCCATCTTTCATTTTTTTTAATCTCTGCCCAGGTCTTTATTATTTATTTCTTCTCCGGGTTATAGGCTTAATTTGTTCTTTCTTTTCTTCTTTTCTTGAGGGGAAAGTTGTGGTTACAAAGTTTGTTGTTCTTGAGTTGTGTGAGTTTATACACTTAAACTTTCCTTTCTGCTCCTGTTGGCCACACCCAATCAGCTGCTCTTCTAAGGTATTTTCTAATTTCAAGTGACTTATTGACTCATTGGTAAAAAGCGTGCAGTTTAATTTCTATGTAGGTTTGCATTTCCTTTGTTCCTTTCGCTCTCAATTTCTAGTTTCACTCTACTGTGGTCAGGGAAGGCAGCCCGTGTAACACTGATGCTTTAAATTTGCTGAGCCTTGGTGGGTTGGCTGTAAGTTACTTCAAGGCAGGGCTGCTGAATTGCTTTTGATATTAACACACACGTTACAGCTGAATAATAATTGAAAATTAAAGTCATTTTGGTTGCATCTCTATACCATGGAAGTATTACACAGCCCTTGAATCACAAGCACAAACCCCATCTTAAGTCACCTGTTTTGCAATGTTTTACTCAATAAAAAATCAAAGAAGAACCTCCTCCCCACCCCCTGCTGCTCCCAAACCACAGATGAACTTTGATGGTCACTTCATGTGGGACTTTCATCACAGAGGATGAAATGGAGAGTCCTGCATGTTTCCAAATAGTGAGTCCTGAGGAATAAGGCTTGACCATAGGTCCTTGTGTTAGAGCAGATGTTTTAGGCCGCACACTGGTGTCCGTATCTACCACACAGGAGACTTGCTGATGGTGTCCTTGGAAACTTCCACTTGCATAGCCTAGGTTTCAGAGTTCACAGCAAAAGGAATGGCACTGAGGACTTCTCATATATCCTTTGCCTCTACACATACAGGCCTCCCTACTATGAACACAGAACACCAGAGAGGCACATTTGTTAGAGTCAATCAGCTTCCAAGGAGAAGTCATTATTGCCCTGAGTCCAGAATTTATATTAGGATTCTCTCTTGGATTCTTCCATTCCATAGCTGTTACTGTGATTAAAACAAACAAACAAACAAGCAAGCATGCACTTAGTTACTTAACTATTTTGAAGCATTCAGTTTGTAGCATTAAATATATTCATGCTGAAGTGAAACAAATCCCTTGGGCATTTCATGTTGCATAGTGACTGTCTTTCGCCCCTACCTCCAAGCCCTGATGTCACCATCCTGCTTTCTGCTTCTATGAATCTGAATATTCTTAAGCACTTTAAATACTATATCATTTGACTTATTATCTGTGTTATTTCATTTAACATCTTCAATATTCAATGTTTCCTTCCTTTTTAAGGCTGCATAGCATGCAACCACATGTATATGTTACATTTATTTATTATCTCCATACCCTGGGGATACTTCCGTTTTTGTGTGTTGTGATTGGTGCTGCTGTGAATATGGGTGTGCAAAGATCCCTTAAACATACTGTTTTTTTTTTTAGTACTTATACTCAGAAATGCAAATATATAAGGATTTTGGGTTCTCTAGATTCTCACCAATATTTATTATTTTTTAGTGGTATCCGACTGAGAGGGCTGAGTTGTGTAGCTAAGGATGTTTGAGTCCCTTTGTTACACACTTCTTTTTCATGATAGAAGATTCATATGCAAATACACATCCTATAATACATAAAGAAAATCTTAATGATATGTAAACAGAAGAGATTTGCTAGATAGTATGCATTGCTAAATTATTCTTGAACAATTCAAATGGAATTGGTTTGTATAAAAGTAACCTTGTCATGTAAAATTCAAGAAAAATTCCTGCTGTTCAAGCCAGATCGTTATTAAAATGTGTGATAAAATATTTTACAGAATATATATGTTTTTTTGAGACTGGGCTCCTTTGTGTAACAGAGCCCTGGCTGTCTTGGACTTGCTTTGTGTAGACCAGGATAATTTGGAACTCTCCCATATGCTGGGGTTAAAGGCATGCACCACCGTGCCCGGCCTTTACAGATTTTATTTTAAGAGTGGTCTTTGTCTAACTCATCCCTCCTCCAAATAACAAAAGCATGATGAATTCTTCTTTGAGTCATGGAACTGTGTTTATATCATTCACAGTTTACCTGAAGGGAATTACAAAAGGTGAAAGATATAAAAAAAAGCAGGGAAATTGATTTGCAATACAAAAGCAGCCAAGAGTGCCAGCTCCCAGGCACATGGAGTCTGTATACAGTTAGTTATAAAATCTTTATAGAAACAGGTTCTAGTATACTCTCCCTTTTACAGGACAGCCTCAGGTATATTAAGTAAGTAATCAGGGTTAAACTGTGAAGAGATGGGGCCAGGATTCAACTCACATAGTTCAAGTCCCTTTACTACCTTTCCTAAGCACAGCACTAACCATAAGGTAGTATTAAAGATGTATGTTCCTGCACCAGAGGCAAAGAACAAAGGATAGTGGAAAATAATAGCACCTCTGGCCATGAAGCCAACTTTTCTTTTCCTAAAAGGAAAGGAAGTTATTTGTTGGTAGGAGAAAGATTTATATGCAAATACACATTCAATAAAATATTTTGAAGAAATAGTTTGCATGTATATGTAGTAATTGGAATTTCCCTTGCTCCTTTCCTCTTCAGATCCCATCCCAAATGCCAAGTGTACTTTTCACCTTCTATATAGCACCTGCATTTTGAATTGCTAATATAGACAGATAGACAGACACACACACACACACACACACACTCACTCCTCAGAAGAAATAATGGGCAAAGCTTAGAGTGATTTCCTAAAGTTTGCTTTCCTGAGTGGACCTCAGTGGTCTAAAAGCATCCTGGTTTTGCAAGAGGCAGCATGAGTATAGGCGGTCTGAAATTAGGCTGCCTGAATATGAGGCCACCTTGACTCTACATCTGAAGGCAAACCATCCAACCCATGTAGTCACGTGTCTTCACCAGCAACCCGGGCACAAATAAGAGCAATGGGCAGTTGGACCTTTCTGTCCGCCCGTTCCTCGGGGGTGGATTCAACTAACTACAGATCAAAGGCATCCAGGCAAAGCAAATTGTGTCTGTATTGAGAACTCCGGCTTCTCCTTGCCATCATTCCCTAAACAACATGCTACAGTAACTACTGACTTTGTGTTTGGCGTTTCGAGCTGTCTAGAGAGGAGGTAAAGTATGTCAGATAGCCTGCGTAGGTTTATGTTCAAACACACCATGTCAGTTTCCATTGGGAACTTGGGTTCCTGCAGCTTTTGGCTTCCATGGAGATTTTGAACATGACGATCCCAGTGGGTTCGGAGGAGCGGCTGCATATCGTAGGATAGCTGGGAGGACTTAATGAGTCAGGATGTGTCAGGCCCTCAGCATGGTGCCTGGAACATTGCTCCTTGGTTCACCGGATGACTCAGCCAGCACTGTGGAGAGCCAGGGAGAATGATTTCCAGGCACTGACGTCTGCCAGGCTGGATTCAACACTGCTTTGGGCTTGTGATTTCTGCTTTCTTCTCTCCCCCCACCCCCACCGTCCCATCTTAGAATGGAAATGATATGACTGTTACCTGTCACCTGTCCCATGTTTGTATGTTGGGAGCAGATAATGTGTTTTCTTCCACCGTCTAGGTCTACACAGGAGGAAGAATTGGGTTAAAGGGTTAGACTAAATAGAATGCCCTAGAGCCTCTTCACGCTCAGTTTAGACAGTGAGGAGAGTGGGATCTTTTAGACCTATAAGATTTAATGGAATATTGAAGCTGACACTGCATCCTGGAGGAACTGGGAAGCACTGTGTGGTGCACGAAAATCCAGAATGAACTGGGGTGGGCAGAACTTGGGACTCTCATGGCTTCTGTTCCCAGTGTTAGTCTGATCTCTTGTGGCTATGTGGCAAAGATAATTTATAAATATAATTACCATTGCTAGTCAAAGAAGGACAATAACTCATGGATTACCAAGGTAGGCCAGAGATAACCACAAGAGACCTTGATATCAGAAGACAGAAAGCAGAAAAAGTCAGAAGGAGCCAAGTTTGGAAAGGACTCAATCAACCATTGCAGGCTTGGAGCTGGAAGAGACCATATGGGAACCATGAAAAGGAAAATAGCTTTTGCCAACAATACAAATGAGCAGGGAACTTGACCCTCCTTTAGAATCACTGGATAAGAGTACATTCAGCCAACACCCTGACTATGGCTGTGTGAGACCTCAAGCAGAATACTCACCCTGGGTTCACTGAACACCTGAACTGCAGAACTGTAAACTGATTACTCTTGCTTCAAGCTGGTGAGCTTCAGGTAGTTTGTTGTGACTGCACTATGAAGTCAGCACATCGGGTACTAACTACTTAAATGCCTGGTGGAAGTGCAGAAAGGACCAGAGGCACCACAGGATGTGAGTTGCTGAGGAACTTTTTTTAATGTGTAAAAAAAGCAGATGAAGTCCTGATGAATGCAAATTGTCTGACATAGGTGCAGCCCGTGACAAGTTATGCAATGCCTCAGACCCATGGGAATAACAAAGCTTTCTTCCTGGTGATGTTCAGAAGAAAATGACAAGGTCTTCCTCTGGTCCAAGTATGCATGTTTGTCTATTGCCTTATGTGTGCAAAGACTAGCAACCACAGCCCCCCCCCCTCCCAGATGACTGCAGACTGGGACTGCTCACCTACAGAGACCTCCTACCGACAGGAGCTACCTCCTCTTCCCCTTTCTCATGCTACAGGTTTTTGCATTATTAGTTCTGCCCCCGTCAGAGGAAGCCCAACCCACCCAACCCCAGGCGTTTTCTGCATGCGTCTGTATGTCTGTCCTTCTTCTGTCCCTCATTACCCCAGTCAGGTTCATTCCCAAAGCTGTGCAGGGCGCATCAGTGGACAAGATGGGATGACAGAGAGAACACAGAGTGTAGAACCTGTAGACTCTTCCTCGGTCTGGAAAAATCACTTTTGCGTATACCTTCTGCCCACACCCCCGGCAGTGTCACTTTCAGGAAGCAGACTGACCATTGCTTAAGTGGCTTGTGAAATATCGCTTTGTAGTTCATATTCCCAAAAAGCTGAGTAAATATGGTTGTGTGTAGCTTACCCTCTAAGGATGCTTCTCCTGGCTCTCCCCAAGCTGGAGGCAGTATTAGTAATTGTGTGGCAGCCAGCTGTGTTCTCCCCTCAGAGAACCACTGTTGAGGCTGCCCGTGAGGAAGGAGTAGCCAGTGCAGACAAAGCTCAGTCTTCAAGCAAGCTCCCAAAGCGTGGGTTCGCCTCTGAGGTTTTTGTAAGAGCCCGTTGCACTTGAGAAACAAGGATATAGGAATACTCTTTAGGAAGGTGGGCCAAGAGGAGCACAAGGCACCTGGAATAAACAAACATGCACACTAATTTTTGTGAAGACACTGTTGAAAACCAATTAAACAAATGCCAGCCTCTTCTGTGTATCTAGAGCAGCTTCTGCTATTTTGGTCCCTGTAATTGAGAGTAAAAATAAGCTCCGCTGCCCATGAAAAACAGCCACCGGTTACTCTAATTTTAAATGATGTAGAAAAACAGGAGGTGAATTTTGTGAGCCTGCCTTCTAGGAATGGCAGCTGGATGGATCTTATTCTGCCGCTATACTATACAGTTTGAGGATTCTTAGTGAAATGAAGTACCACATGCCTGCAGGGTTCTGGGTGCAACTTGGTATGTGTGGGGTCAAGGGAGGCAGAGACTAATTGTATATTATCATCAGGAGTGCATTTTATGGCTTCCATCTGAGTTATGAATGTGGGCCAGTTAATTTAATGTTCAGGTCTCAGCTTCTTGCTCTAGGAAATCCAGAGTAACAGGCAGAGGATACATAGTTGTGTATAATTCTGTCACACACACACACAGGCATAGACACACACACAGACATGGACACACACACAGGCATAGACACACACACAGACATGGACACACACACAGGCATAGACACACACACAGACATGGACACACACACAGGCATAGACACACACGGACACACACACAGGCATAGACACACACACAGACATGGACACACACACACCCGGGATGAGCCAAAGAGGAGGGAGAAGTGACAGAATGGGCAGCAGTAACTCTTCAGGATGGTTGTGGGACTTTTCATTGGATCGCCTGACAGCTTGTCCACGTTCCACTTACTGGTGGGTTTGGCAGGAAACATGCCACATACATAGAGGCAGATCCAGAGTCTATGGAGCTGTTGCCTCAAGTGATGCTGGCATCCTTCCCTCTCTGGGGTAGAAAACAAAAAGATCTACTTGGGCAAACTGGATAAAAATGCATGAGCTTGAGTACAGGATCATAGCCATAGGCCCTGAGCAGATGAGAGTCCCAAACGAACTCTCATACCTCCGCCCCAAACCTTGCCAGCTGCCTCTCATTTCCCAGGACTCCAACATTCAGATCCTTCCTTCCTTCCTTCTTTCCCTCCTTCCTTCCAGAAACACTGTCACAGACAGACCCAGAAGTATCTCTGTGATAACAAACCCAGTCAAGTTGGTCATGAATATATTTGTATATGTACACACACAGACACACACACACTCCTTAGAAAGAAGGGAATGTAGGTAGAAGACAAAGAGTACTCAAAAGGGCTGATTTGCTTGGGTGACAAGGTGGCAAAAGGTTAATCCCAAATGGAGCTTCTTCAAAACGTCTCCAGTGGCAATTTGGAGTAGGGGCCAGGGGTGTGTGTGTGTGTGCGTGTGCGTGTGCGTGTGTGTGTGTGTGTGTGAATATCTCCTTTGTGAGCAGCATGGGGCTAACATTCACTTGGAAATGTACACCCTTTTACTTGGCTTTTAAAGAAATGAAGCCAGGCAGCCACATCCTGTAATCCCCTAGCACAGAGCAGAGTGGGGAATCAGATGGCAAAGTCTCCCTCTCTCTGTCAGAGATGCTGTGATTAGGCTGTGGAATCTCCTTGTAAGACGTCCCTTCCCGGTTTTTATGCCTCCAGAAAGGAAAATTAAGGAAAACACATTTACTCCCAAGTTGCTCTCCCTGATTTTTACAAGCACAAAAAGCCTGTTCTGAAAAACTGAAGGCCAAAGCAACAGTTTCCAAGCTGGCTATTGTGCCATGCCCGGCATTGCTTATCCTCTGAAGGACTTGATTTTCTCCTTGGTTGTCTGTGAAATGGCAGGCTTTGCTTCAGATCAGTTTTTATAACGCCTTCAAGGGCTCTGGCCACTTTCTTTTCTTCTCAGGGAAGCAACAGGAGCAAAGGTAGCTTTGGTGAAGAGGGGGTGGGGTGGGAAGCCAGCTGAGCAGTAGCATCCATGTCTCTATGCTTCCAAACTGCAGATACAGTGAGCCCAGTTTCCTGCCCTCCTGACGCCATATCTTCACATATGGGTGGACCATGCTCCTTCCACACTGTGAGCTGAAGAAATCCTTCTTTCCTTAGATTGCCTTTGTTCAACACTTTGTTACGTCAAATGTGCTAACCCACAGGCATGTGTGGTTGGTGGTGAAAGGTCTGAGGATGTTTCAAGATGGAGCTCATAGTTCAGGGTTTAATGTTTGGTACCTTGAAAATATTAAAAATACCTTGAAGAGGACTGTGATTTTACTTCAATCCACGACAGAGAGATGGTTTGCTGAAATCTGAGTCAGAGGCAGGCAGGATTTCTAGCTTCTTTCATTAAGAGAAACCTATGCCAGCCAAAAGGACATGTGCCTACCATGTGCCAGGCTTTGTACTTGAATCTTCCACTGAGTATGTTTATGCTTCAGCCTTAGGGAAACAGAGGAATTGAGGAGATAAAATGCCTTTTTTGGTAGCGGTGGGATTTGAATCCACCTACTGGTCACCGAGTCTATGTCCTTTCTCGTAGCCACTACCCTCACCCTGTAGTCATCCATGTGAACATTTGGCTTGAATCCATGCAGCATCGCCAAGGCTCCATGTATCCCCAGCTCAGACTACAACAGGAAAGTGAGGCTGTGGAAAAAAAAAATCTCAGAGCTGTTCAGGTCAAGGTCACCCAGCAGCTCTCAAGGGGATGCCATCAGGAAGCAGTAGGCTCTGGGACATGAGGTGATGACCTCATTGGCTTTAAGCCTGTCTATAACCTCCTCTCCTTTCTGAAATCTTTCATTCCCTCTAATCTTTTCCTTTAGAGTAACAGCATGTTAAAATCAATACTTATTACTTGTGTTTCATTTCAGTGTTGGCTTTACCATGATTTCTGTCCTCCATACTCTTAGTCTCTTTCCTCCCACAGCACAAGAAACACCCCTTCAGCAAGGCTAGAGCAGTGGACCTCAAGTTCCGAAAGAAACATAATTTCAGAGAAGGACCTGTGAAGTTCTGCATAGGCTTTATCATGGAGATTAGACACTGGGTAATCAAGTCAGTGTTTTTATTTGTTTGTTTGTTTGTTTTATTTTTTGAGGACAGGTCCTTATGCTTTCTGTATGTGTGTTTTGATTTCTCAGTCACATCATTTGTCTTGGAATAATCTACACATTATTTTTAAAAGGATTTTTGGGAAAAAAGTATCTGTCTGGCTCCTGCCAGTTAGCAGGTAGGGAGGAGCATGCACCTTTGCATGCACCTTAGGTTCTGAGCTTGCAAGAATCTATGTCCCTCACTGACTGGCTCTGCTATTCAGGGCACCCCACTTCACTTCTCAGAGTTTCACTTTCCTCATCTGAAAGATGGGAGCACAGTACGAATTAGTTACTTTCTCATAGATTAGGACCAAAATGCCTGACTACAAGTGACTTGAGTAGGGGAAGAGGTTTATTTTGGCTTATAGTTTGAGGTGATGCAGTTCATTATGGAGGGAAGGCCATGATGACAGGAGCGAGAGGCTCCTGGTCATATTGTATCAGTAGTCAAGGAGGAGAGAGAGAGAAAGTGGGTTGGGGGATGGGCTATAAATCTTTAAGACCCCTGACCCACACAGTGACTCACTTCTTCCAGTGAAGCTCCTAGAAGCTCTACAGCCTTCCTAAATGACACAGCCAGAGACGTATTCAAAAATATGAACTTAACCCATGGGGGACATTTCACGTTCAGACCACAATGGCTGTCTTGCAGGGCTCCCAGCAGAAAGTTTGGAATAGGCCATAGTTTGACCCTTCTGCCTGTAAGTGTCTGACTGAGATACAGGGCAAGGTGAGACTTTTCATCGCATCTCACAAGTGGTTAAAATAGTGTTTATTTACAGAATTGTTGAGAGGATTCCACAAAATAAAAGCTTAAGAGCTCTTACGTCCAGGACATAGTTCAATGTATGTGCTTTATTAAATGTCAACTTTTCTTGGGATCAACAAGACCATGAACTTTCTAGATAGTGGCTGTCCCGTAGCTGAGCTCCAGGAAATACCAGTTTCCCCCTCCCACGCAGAGTGGCAGAGCTCACTGGATGGGTCCCTATTGTTTCCCCTCCCACTCAGTAAATACAAGATGAACTTGCCACTCTTCCTCTATTGCATGGGGACACCTCCTGTATGGAGGAATCTTGTCAGAAGAACTGGCCCTAAGTTTAAGCTCAGAGCTCTTTATCTGCTTGTGGTACCATCTCCCAGCCATCCCCTTGGCATGGGGACATTGTTCCTTCAGTGGTGTCCTTTGGGTCAAACCACTGTCTTCTGAAGGGCTTTATTACAGTACAGTCACCTCACTGGGCTGTAATCTGTGTCCCTTGCACAGTCACCTAGATTGGTCTAGTCTTTTAGGACTGGGAATGACAGATTTTAAGAAGAGAGAAGAGTCAATTTGGCGTCTGTCAGAGCAGCAGAGGCAGGCTTTGGCAGATGTAAAGCGGCCTAAATGAGATCAGGAGAGGCTCTTTCTGCTTCCCTAGTTTGCTCTGGGAGCTCTGAGAGATGGAGGAAGAAAGCAAAAGGAGGCCACCTGCCTCCACCAGGTCTTCTGGAACCTCCTCACACCCACACAAACGAACCGCTTGCTTTAAGGAAAAAATAAGACCTGAGAACACAGATTCAAGTTGCCCTGAGTGAAAAATCTACTAAAGAAAAAGAAACTCCTTAACATGTTACTTAATGGGGAATGCTACATAGAAGGGTTGAGGGAAAGCAGGGAAATCCAACTCCTGGGCCCAGGAGAGCACCTTGCTGCATTCCTTGAAAAAAGCCTAATCTGCTCTTGTTCTTTTACCTGAGTGGCAAGGGAATGCTAGGTCAGATGCTTAGATCAGTGGCTAAGGCAGCAAGTAGCATGTCCTTTTCTCCCAATCCTCCCCATCCTGTATCTAAGGGCTCATCTTACTAACGGCCTTCTCTCTTTGGGGGAGGAAGCAGAAATTGTCTATCTGGGGCTTTCTTGCATAATTCTATCATAATAATTTCCTTGGAGGTATTTTACGTTACTATGGTTGGGGTCTTGGACGCCTAAGAAAGAGGGCAGACTAGATGTCAGGAAATGATGCTGAGATGCCATAGCATCTACTCAGATGCAGGAGTGAATAGCAGAAAAAGGGGAGCCAGAAGAGCCAAGTGTTCAAATACCTAATAACCAGTCCACAGACTGGAGTCTCTGCGGGGTGATTATAATATCCTCACAAAACTTAAGCATAGGAAGAGATAGCTGAAGACAGGTTCAGAGCCAGGTCGTAGAAAACAAATTGAAATAGAAAAGATTTTTGTTTGTTTGTTTTTTTGAAAGAATTTTTTTGGTCCTTCAGAAACATAATTCAAACAATAACCAGTACAGACAGAGCCCTTTCTATGTAAGTTCTGGAGTCTGAAATCCTAGTATCAGACATACACTCGTTTCCAGTCTGTGTTTTAGTTAGGCTCATGCCTTACAAACATTCTTTTCTGGGGATTTTTTTTTCCTCTTAAGATTTCCATTATTATTATTTGTGTGTGTGTGTGGGGGAGCAGTCATCTGGGTGTGGGCACATGAGTGCAGGTGCCTACAGAGGCCAGAAGAGAGCCTGAAATCAACTGTAGCTAGAACTACGCAGTTGTGAGGTAGACGTAGGTGTTGGGCCCTGAACTACAGTCTTCAGACAGAGCAGCAAGCACCTTTATACACCGGGCCATCTCCCTAGCCTCTCTTCACCAGCGCATTTGAGCTTTTCATTTTGTTATTTTTTTTTCCCCAAACATTGTCAACATTGTTGTATAAGCAAAGATTTTGTAACTACTTGCTATTCTAGTTGACAAAAGATAGTGAAGTTATAGCTGGACTAGAACGCATTTAACATCTATAGCTATATTCCTGTGTGTCTGTCTCCTTGATACCCAGCTTGTTTTTTAAATTTTATTTAATTATTAATTTATCTATTGAACTATGCTTTACTGCTCAGGTGTGCAAATACACACGCATCTTCTTGTTAGCAGGCTGGGCCTAATGATTCAGGAAACTGCGACCAGAGCTGTTGGGGGAAATGAGAAATGCACAGAGCAATGGCAGATGGGAGAGGCTGAAGGCTTTTCAGAAACGTACGAGTTAGAAATTAGTGCTTTCTTGCCAAAACCTAGGTGAGGCTTTGTAATCCTTCTCTTTACCATGCTGGAACATTTTGGGCTGTCATTCTGTAGATTCCTATGAACAAGCTCTTACAGCACTTGTATACATCAGAGTAGTCATCAACACTTATTGAAACATTCCAACTGGGTACTCTACATAGTTGTATCACTGTATAGCTGGAAATTGTTAAAGTAGCAAATAGCAGGCACAAAATACCATGGTTAGAACCAAGAAAGTAGCCACCAGAAATAGACACTTTTAGCATCAAAACAAAACTGCATTTTAAAAAGTTAACTTTTAAGTGATTGCAGTAAGGCCTGGAATTCTCTGCCATTGTAGCTAAGTCTTGGTAGCATATAATGATGGTGTGCTGTGTGTTGGCCTAGGAGGAGGGTGAAAGGGACCAGTAGGGTGTCCTTTACATAATTCAACAGAGAACTGGCTCTAACATGGCTAACTCGCTCTTGGTCACACCCCTTCGTGGGGAGGAAATGGTGAGTTAATGAGAAAGGTACACTGTAATTAAATGAGAGCTCTTGCTGTGGGTTATTTAATATAAATTCTTGCTTTAGTTCATCTGAAAATAAACTGTATTTAACTCAGGATGGAATCCAATGTTCTTTCATGGTTTTCTATGGAGTCTCAATCTAAGAGAACTGCCAACAAATGATGTGACTATTGGTGAGTAGCCCAGTTTGGATGTTTTCAACTTGAAGTTCATGTTAATTGACTTATAGAGATTTTAAATATTATTTTATTTGTTGTCCTGTGTGCAAGTGTACACATACCACAGTTCACACGTGGAGCTCAGAGGACAGCTCATGGGAGTCAGTTCTCCCCTTCCACCCTGAGGTCAGGGGACTGAACTTCCACACACCCTGGAGCAATGAGTAAACTGCATCATGAGTGACTTCAAGTATGACTTCACAGCTATGACACACTTCATCATCTAAGATCTAAAACAGGCAGACTCAGCTTTAAGCACCATTGTTTGTTAGCATTCAAAAGCAGGCAGCTGCCAATACCTGGCTATGTTAGGTGGGAACATTGACAGCTATTACGGTATGGCTGCAAGAGGCTGGGGAGACAGCCCAGTAGGTAAAGTGCTTGCCAAGCAGGCATGAGAGTCTGAGTTAGAGCCCCCGTGGCCCAGCTTGGCCTTCCTGCTTCAGGACACCGACAGATCTTGACTTAAACAGCACAAACACCTTTTGAGGATTCTCTTACACACATGAGCACACACGCGCACATGCATTCTTGCAAATGCATACCTTCCCACATACACATGTACACATACAAATATGACTATAAATATTTGTTGAATCTCACAGCATTCATCTCAATGTTTTAACGCAGTAAAACGAAACACAAGATGCTACAACCTAGTTTTAATAAAATAAAATGTACTCATAGAAAGTTTAGAAATGCAATTCATAATATAATATGCTTACTGTGGGTGGTGATTCGAATTAATTATTTTCTTGAGAAATGTGTATAGATTTTATTTTTACTATTTGAAAATATTTAGCATTTGAGATAAGGTCTCACTATGCTATCTTTGGACTACCATACCCAGCACACTTATTATTTTTTTTAAAGAAGTTTCATATTTACATAAAATAGAAGAAATCATTCAGAGAGTTTTGTGTATCTCACATCCAGCTGCAAAAGATTGTCTGGTTTTGCTCAGAGGAAAAAAAATGTGAGGAAAGAGACAGACAAAAGAAAGCGGGTGTGGGAGTGCTGAGGACCAGACTTCTCAGGGCTGCGCCAAACATCTCTAAATGAAAGAAATTAACCACCTTTTCACTCATTTCTCATCTCACTGTTCATTAGTTAATTCTCAGTGTTGTTTAATTCTGCCACTCATCTATCTTTCTTTTTATGTATAAAAAGAGTTAGTGAAACGGCAGAGCAGTTGCACTTATGAACATTCCCTCTGGTTGTGACACTGTGCACAGAACCCATGCCAAGTCCAAACAGCATAAAGTTCCAGCATGGAGAGGGAGGTGGGCACAAAGTCCTATACCTAGCTATTGGCTATTGGTGGTTTTCTTTAAGAGTCCCTGGTTGGTTGATAGGGCTTCAGGGGAAGGCCACACACCCAAGAATATATGGGCAGCACAAATTGCACTTGATGGATTTATTTAGAAAAAATAAAAGGACATATATTTGAGTGAGTAGGGAAGAGGGGTGGGTTTGGGAGAAGTTGAAGGATGGCGTCAATGCAATTGAAATACACTGTATGAAATTCTCAGAGAACTAATAAAAATGAGATTTAAAAAAATCTAGATTCTAGTCGTTACTGTTGTTTGCTTGGTATCTGGCTGTTCTTATTTGATCTCTCTGACTCAGTCTGATCACCTGAGGGAGAGGATAAATAACAGGGTAACAGCTTAATATACTATGTAGCTTAATGTAACCCTATACAAAGAAATATGGCTGACGTGGGGTTAAACGTTACAGTTTATAAAACACTTAGCACAGTGGCTGACACAGAGGAAGTGTCACTGTCCGGGGGCTACTCAAATATGCAGCTGTGGTCACAACTGGAATTCAGTGAATGTGTTTGAAACGGATACTTTAGAGGAAACCTGTGAGAGGCTTCTTGGAGTAGGATAAATTAAGAATTAAAAAAAAAAACCTGCCTTACCTTTTGAGAATGAGAGCTACACAAAAATGCAATACATATCTAATTGAGTAAATTATTTGCTGTCTTTCAAGTTCTGCAATTGTAGCTAAAAGTGTTAATGAAAGGATTTATCCTCAGAGACCCTGAGAAGTATCTCTCCCATTTTCACTGTTGAAAGGAGCAATAAATTGTACATTTCTATTTGTTGATTGGTGCGACAATTTTGTGCTGAAGTTAAAATTTAAATGCATAAGATCAAAAGTATATTTTGTGAATCAATATAAGAAAAAGGTTTCAAACTGATGGCTATCTCTTGACTTTTTTTTTAACAAGGAGCATTAGAAATGTACTCAGTATTGCAATTGCTGCAACATTTCTCTATTTCATTCTAATTAACACACACACACACATATATATATATATATATTTTTTTCAGGATCCCAACATTCCATCTTTTCAAACAACCTAGTTTATAGTTGCAAAACCAAAGAATATTTAAGAATTTCTGTTCACCTCATAATGAACTCAAAAGACTTCTGCTTTCTTAGTGACAAGGTGTTGATGTGAAGGGAGGTTGGTTAGTGACTGCTTCTGGTTCCGTTCCAGTTGAACAAATGTTGGGAATCACCATTGATTAGGCTCATCGATAGCCCAAGAGAGCGGATCAACAGCCATTTGAAGCTACAACGGCAGCTACTTAATGAACTATTGGATGGTCTACATCACAGAAGAGTTTTGTTTTGTTTTGTTTTTTTAAGTCTGAATACTAACATAGAGAAGAGACTATTTATAAATAATCTTCCTTGTACAGCTGGGTAGAATTTGTGCCCATTCATTGGGTCCATGTTCAGCATTTCCGAAGATTAACAATGTGAATCATGCAACTGAAACCGTCACTGGCTGACTTCAGAATGCCACCACATCAAACACCCAGTTGGCGTCAGGGAAGGAAGTACGCTGTAACTGTGTGTTGCCTATATGTTTTCTTAACCCAGTAGCAAACTTCCTGTGGAACCCGTACAGCTGATGGACCGTCTCCATAGACGACGTGTAGGCTGTCAGGACACAGCTACCATCTTGTTATGCTTTTGAGCCGATTCATCCAGCCAAAAGACCGTTTGGAAAAACAAATTCTGAGTTATATACATGAAAGAACAAGAGGAAAAGACTTACAAACGGCCTAGGATGGAGGTCATCTTCGGGGAAGGGTTAGGGGAACAGCTGAAATATGATGCAGTTGCCAAAATCAATCCCACTTACTCAGGTTGCTACGATGGTTACACAGCACAGCTTACCAATCATCGATACCAGCTCCAATCTGCTCACTTACCATCTTTTTGTCAGGAGTGAGTGCTCTTTACATATGTCATTCTTCTTTGGCTAAACCTTGCTCTGATTCATTCTACCTTATCTTGATACTTTTCTGCAAGAGAGTGGCTACACTAACAGAAAGCCGGAAGGCACCCCAAGTGTCAAGGGGAACACTGGAAACCCTTTCAGGACTCTCAGGTCTCGGAGACCATAGAAATCTACAAAAGTAGGAATGGCTTTAACCCCTAAAACCAGTATTTTCTGTGAGGAAAAAAAATTAAACAAGCTGTTTTGGGTGTCGTATTGAAAAAAAAATTAACCAAAAAGATTCTGATTGGACACTTTCTTATGTCCTCACCCAGTGACTTGGCCCTCACCCAGAAATGGCGCAGAACTACTGTCTGATGTCTTAACAGGGGTCAGGAGAGGCCTGGCTTCTGCTCCCAGTTTTTATCACTTGCCTGTGGTAATGGAGAGGTTTGTGCATTTGATTGTGTATTGGCTTGGGTTTCAGAGCTCTCAGCGTCCTTTCCAGGGACAGGGACTGGGACATATCCTGGAAACGGCCTGGCAGGTCACTGTCCTTGAGTTCTCTGCGGGTGAACTCGGGCAACCAACAACTCGGTGACTCTGGCAGATGTTTTTGTTTCTCAGTCCTGGGCACCTTGCCCTGCAGTCTTGTACACAGAGGGTGCTGCCTGGCATCCTGCCCAGTGCCACCAGGAATGAGTGCAGCCCCAGGGAGTACTGCCAAGTCGTGTTGGCAAGCTGCTTTCTGGGAGCTAAGCGGCCGCTGGATGAGTAGAACACTGAGAGGAACAGAGCGAGGACCAGGCTGACTGATGCATGCGGCTGCGCGTCCTGACTCTTCTGCGTGGAGCCGTTTTGTTTACACACTGCTTTTGCCTCATTGTGCAATTGTGGTGACTGGGAGTGTGTGTGTGTGTGTGGGGGGGGGGGTGCTCATTGGCTAGAAGCCATGGGTTTCACTGCCCTCCCTGTCTGCAGCAGGAAAATATTAGTGGGAAATCATGCCGCCTGAGTGGGTTCTGGTTGAGCTCAAAAGACTGAAGTCACCTAAACGATAAATAAGAAACAAACTCTTGCCAGTCAATGCAGATTTTACAGACCCACTTTTCGTAAGAGTGTGGCATGGTAAGCTTGGAGTGTGAAAGCCTGGCTGTAGGCCACGTGCCTCATTTGCAATATGAGCCCTTTTAAGGCTTTCAACACTTTCTTGCCTTTCCCTATTTCAACAGCTTTGCTTCATATGGAAGCATTTATCAAATTTAAAAGAACATGTAAGTGAGATAGCATAGAACCTTAACAAATCTCTTTGTACCTCGATTTCCCTCCCCCCTGCTGTATATCATTCAGTCCACTTGTTTACTTGGCCAACATCAGTTGAGTATTTTGCCTCTGCCAGACAGTAGCTTGCTTTTGGCTTCTGTACCACGGGGCGAAATCATTGTTCAAGGATAAATCTTAAAGCAAAGAGCTAATCACTCTTAAAGAGGCAAGAACCAAGGGCCATGGGAATATGGAGGCCAAAGAAACGTATTCTGCTAGGAACAGCATGAGGTGCTTTGAGCTGAGGTTAGGAAAGTGAGCATGGATTACACCAAGCCACTGGGAGGCTGTAGCCAGATCAGGGGGATTCACTCTTAACCAAGGGGACAGCAAGGAGGGCACAAAAATGAATGAAGAGCATGCAGAAACTGGAAGACAACCTACTGTAGAAAATTTAGTAGCTGAGCTGGACCTGAGTTTGCGCTTACCTTATCCATAGAGTTGCCTGGATGAATGACTGCACTAAGCATCTTGCAGATTAGAGAAATGATTGAGAGCTTTCATGATGACAAAAAGCAATGTATTCTTACTATAGTTAATCTAAAGGCACGTCGGTATGAAAAAAGGAAACAGAAACTGTCTAGAATCTCTCCTCGACATCAGTGTTTTGATGTGTGTTTTAATACCTCTATGCCAACCCACAATTTTTCTCTATGATGTCTAAACTGAGAACTAAACAATGAAAATGGGTAGTGGCTAAGACAGAGGAGGCCCCCCCCCCAAGAAGAGAGACCAGCTTGTAGAAGACACTAAAAGGGGTAAAAAATTGGCTCAGGGAGGAAAACCCACTTGGAAGGGAGTGTGACATGGAGTTGAAGATTGGCAGCGGGGAGCACCGGGCCATCTAGGTCAAGTCCAGCACTTTGGGCAGCTGAAAGATTTGACCAGGCAAGTGACCTACGTGCTCTTCCTTTTCAAGAAGATGATAGCAGCCAGAGGGAAGCTAAACGTAAAGAGGCAGGGAGGAAGGCGGAAAATACTGAGTTGGGGAGGCAGATCATGGTGGCAAGCATACTGAGCCAGTGGCTCACTCCCGGAGACTTCGGAATCGTGGCATGATCATAGGCTTTAATGATGGGTTAATGTGGACTCTGAGGGGTTAAGGAGAAACTGAGAATGAACTGAATGTCAGCACAGAGTATCTCTATGTGATGGGGCTGTAGATGAGGTTTAGCTTTTTTCTAGTATGTAGCTGTAGTTTTATTTTTGCAAGCTTCCTTTAGAAAAAATAATTAAGTTAAACTTTATTATTGTCATCAAATAGGAAGTTATTTGAATAGATCAGTTTTAATTATTATGCACAACACATTTGACTTTAGAAAAAAAGATAATGTCTTTTTTGTGGGAATTGAGAAGACAGTGTGTAAATAGTATATCTAAAACAACTTTACCCATATATTTGTCATATGTAAGTTGTGGTGTGTGTATGTGATCACACACATACAGCCACACACACTCAGAAATTTTGCTTAGTACCCGCAGATAGATTTGTATTTCAATAATATCAAAAAACAAAACAAAACAAAAAAAATGAAGAATTGATATGTGGTATCCTGAATGTTACTTATTAGAGATTTTAGGAAATGCAAATGGTTTCTCTTCTTTTGCACGTAGCTACAATATCCATAGTTAGGGGCATATACTTAATGGCATAACTTTCTCTCGCTAGGCCCTACCTTCTAAGTGTTCCACCATCTCCTCGTAGTGCTTCTGTCTGCTAACCAAGCCTTGAAAATTTAGATCATGGGAGATATTTCTGATTTTACATGTAGCATTTGTGCAAGCCATTTGAAATAATAGAAATTAGTAGGCTATATATACCTTATGAAAACTCATATTATCTTCTACTTTGATCCCCATAAAAAGAAACAAATTGTGTTACACATTCAAGGGCAAGTGATGCCTTTTTGTTTGTTTTGTTTTGTTTCTATTAGTGACACAGTTTACTAGCAAAATGAAATGGAGGCTTGAATAGTGTCCTGAGTTAGTTAGGTACCAGCTGAAGACCTCATTTTTCATGTGCACACGATAGTTAAACATTTTATTTTTGAAGGTCATGTAACAATAGCAGCTGTTACCTAATGTCCACACTTTTCTTCTACTCCCATGACATTTTCATCTGGACAAAAAGATGTTTCCCATGGTGAGGTCAGTATTTTTACCCCGTGTCAATATGGTCACATGATTGTGTTCTGACAATGACAAGTGAGCAGAAATGAAACAACAGGGTTTGTCCTGAAATGACACGAAGGCCACATCATATTGTCTTCTTTGTGGTAAATGAGACGTAGATGTGTTGACAGGAGCTTGAAGAGCATCCTTGGGTTCAGAGATGGAACTCAATGGTTGATACACCCTGGGCTTCGCTGTGTGGACTTTTTATTTAAATGACTGTATGCCTGAGTCTTTTGGTCATGACATCTCAGCCTGTATCTCATCAAGTGCAGGGTCTCTAAACAGTAAACTGCCTCAGAGTATAGTAGCTTAAAACAACATCTATTTACTAATAGATGATGCTATGGTTTCAACTAGGGTTACACTCTAGTTGAAATGCCCAAATATGAACATTTGGGCAGGCTTGTTTGTCTGTTTGTTTGTTTGTTTGTTTGTTTATTTTTCCAGCCTGGTCTGGAGTTATCCAGTTTTCTTCACGTGTCAAGTGAGTTTTCTGATGGCTGATTGGTGGCATTATCCAGCCATTGTAGTTTATGGGCTACATGTAATTTAGAGTCTTCCATGGGCTCATGCAGGTGAAACCTTGGCCTCCAGATGATGGAGCTCTTTTGGAAGGTCTTAGGCTTTCTAGGTGGTAGAGCCTTGCTGGAGGTAGTGGGTCAAGAGGGTTCATATTCCAGTCCCACTGCCAGCTGGCTCTCCTGTTCTGGGTCACCTACAAAGACCTTCACTTCCTCTCTGCACTGATACACTTACTAGTAACACAGGGGGAGGAGGGCAGGTTGTGCATCATTTATCATTTATCCAACATCTTTTAGCTTGGTCATGTAGCTTATTTTGACCAGTGAATTTGGGTGGATCACGTGATGACATTGCATTTGTGGCGGAGAGAGCACTATGTGTTTTGGTTGGACTCACTGGGCTCTGGCCTGCTCTGTGAAAGCAGTGTATTCTAGATCTTAACTGATCTTTCTGCCTGTCTCGCCATGAGAAGCCTAGAGAGAGAGAGATTGCTCACACTACAGCAGGTGAGCCATCGACATAGGGAGAGAGACAGAAACAGTGTAGACTGATATTCTGGAATTGGTGCTAGCATTATTGGAGGGAAGCTGATTAGTATTTTCAATCTCTACTCTATTAAAATACAAGAAATAAAATTAAAAGAAAAAGAATCACATATAATGTTCACAGAAGCACCATTGCTGACATTCTGTATTTTTCCTAGCTTTTTTCTATGCAAGGACATCAGTCATTTATTTATCATTTTATTCAGCAAATAAAATTGGAACTGCCTACCAAAATTTAGAGGCAACAAGATACTGTAAACTATCAGGTGCCATGTTGCTCAAGGGAATTTTATTCAGGGGAGAAAGTGGTGAAACAGGCTCACAGAACATAAAACAGTTAAGAGTTTATTCACAATAACTATAAGTACTAAGGAGAAATACCGCACACTAGGAAAATATTTAATCAGAGGAGATGATGAAGTCTGGAACCTGGAAAAACTTCCATCTAGAAATAATATGTTATAATATATTATTTTTATATATAATAAAATACATCCTGTATTATAGCATATGCCTAATTTTAGACATTATTTACATGATGTTATTTCAGCTACACTTATATAACAATGTACCATATATGAGGACATTATTTAGTATGTTCTCTTTGATAAACGTGTAGATATGTTTTTACCCCATTATCTACAATTTATGTTTTTGCCGGTATCATATTCTATCTAAATGTCCCTATCATGCTTTTGTCAACCCATCTCCCGGTATTAGACGTTTGAATTGCTTTCCATTGATTGGCCAGTACTCCAATCCATGAGCAGTGTGGTAAGAGCTATGATATGTTTATTGAGAAGAAATAGTTGTGTTGAAAAATGAGAAAGATATGTGCTGTGAAGCAAAAACTTCTATAGCCTATGGTGACCTATGTATCCCTGAAGGAAGCACAATGCCTATATTTATTTTTGAGGAGAAATGTCTCATTACTCTCAGTGAGACTCTGTTAGTCATTCCTGAGGTTCTTTGGAGAAAATTCAGCTCTTTTTTTTTTCTTCCTGGATGAAGATTTATAGATGGCACACAGGAGAAGAATGCCAAGGGGAATGATGCATGGATGTAAAGTAGACAAAGCCTGAACATCGCTCCTGGTGTTTAGGGTCTAGCTGCATGCGTTGCTGTGACTCTGTGCTCTTGGTTTCTCTCCCTTCCCGGTCAACAGAGCATCATCACTCCTGTGGCCTGTCTCCAAAAGCAGCAAATAAGCCTCCCAAGGCAGCCGCAGGCCAACTCAACTATGCTACAGGACACCGAGACTGTCTGAGCGAGAGCCTAGGTTGAAAATGACGATAGAGTTCACTTTTGTTTCTCCTGGAACATTTACATTTGCCATTCCTCCTTCGTGTTAGCAGTGATAACATGGAGGTCCACTTTCAGCAAGGATAAATGATACATTTCACAAGTTTTCATGGTGTGATGGCTATGTTTGGCCTTTGTAGTATGGATGACTCTCTCTGTGCCTCGTGGCTGATATAAGGTATGCACAACAAGGTACGTGTCTCCAGTACATTCTTCTCCATCAGTGCATACTTTTGGACTGAGAACCCAAGGAAATGAAGTGGAGAAAGGGGCTTTTTCCCCCTAAAGAATTCCCAAGTATTCAGGTAAGATGCCTGTGGGAAAAGCACACTGGTAATTTGGGTCTACAACACCTGTGACCATTTAATAGCCTATCCATCACAGTGGCGCCACTTGCAACCATTCCCTTTTATTTTATGGGCTTACTCTTGCACTTTAGAGCGTTCTTAGTCCAGAATGGTAATGGGACCCAAGAACTCCTTATTTTAAGTCAGTAACTGATTTGGTTAGCAGTATCTATATGCATAAAACTTACAAGGACCAGAAGGAAGAATCACTGGGTAAAGGTACTGCTGCTAAGCCTGATGGCCCCAGATTGATCTGTGGGATACACACGTGTAGTGAGAGTTTTGGTGTCTTTAAAAACTCATTTATATTGTGTAAACATGTTTCTGCTTTAATCTCAGGTGTGGGATATGAGGCTGCTTCAGATTATCTATCCGCAGCAGCAGACTGTCTGTCTCATGTGGGCTCTGAGAGGGGCGTGATTTAACAAAGACTGAACTTGTCCCCAAGGAGCCTGACGACCCTGATCATCAGAAAGTAGCCAAAAGAAAACTACGCCTCCTCTTCCCACCAATATTCTTTTTCTCTCTTACCTGTTGTTGGGGTGTTAGAAAGGATCGGGGTGAAGGGAGGTAGAGGCATAAGAAACCCAAATAAAATCGATTAAAACTTACATCAACACACATGATGGAAGGAGAGCACCAATCTTACATGTTATGCCTGATCTCCATGTGCATACTACGGCACTGGTAGTTTAGACACAGTGGCTCTGTTTCTGTGGGAATATAGTCTAATGAAGTGGGTCTATACAACATTAGAAGCAACTCTAAAATGATAACTGGTAAAAAACAAAAAGCATCTACTCAAACAATTCCCATTCACTTTCCTTCCACTTTATACTTCTGGACATTATTGGCACTAAATACAAATATGCGCAACCAAAGGACCCAAAAGCTGCATCATTTTCACTACAGCTTAAGGTATATGGTATCTGTGAACGCACATGTCAGGTTAACAGGCTCTGGAATCACCCAGGAGACTTGATTAGGTTAGCATCTGGCCATGCCTGTGAGAGATTTTCTTGATCGTTGTAGGAGGACTCACTCAAAAAGTGGTGGCAACAATCCTTGGGCTTCGGCCCTAGACTGCATAAAGAGGAGAAAGCTGGCTGAACAGGAGCACCCATCTCCCTCTGCTTCCTTACTGTGGATGCCATGTGACCAGCTGTCCGATGTTCCTGCTCTCATGACCTCCCTACCAGGATGGACCACATCCTGCAACTTTTGTCAAAGCAAACCCTTCCTCCCTTAAGTTACTTTGGCCAGGGTATTTTATCACAGCGGTAGAAAAGGTAACTCGTGCAATACTACATCAAGTAAAAGTGATCCATTGTCAGCTCTTGTGGTGACCCAAATGTTTCTACAGTCATCATTAGATGGATAGCTTCATCCCTATCCTCAAACCCTCTGCTTTTACCAATGTTCTTCATCACGGCTCTGCTATTCCATGACAAACATGGTGTTGGAGGACGGAGACAGATAGAGGAGCATAATGGGAGGGAATGAGGGAAAACAGAAAGAGAAGATGTGTTCTGTGCACCCTTAAGCCAATGGCTCACCAGGTTCACTGTTTGTTATTATCATACAGGGCTGGACCACATGGGATGCTGGGCCCCTCTGTTGGGAAGGGTCCTACTGTGGTTTGAATCTAGAATGTGTGGCAAAGGCCCATGTGTGAAAGGCTTGTTCTCCAGACTGGCACTACAGGAAGGTGGTGGCACTTTAGAGAGGTGGCACTCACTAGTGGAGGTGTGAGGTGATCCGGGCCTTGCCTTAAAGTGGGTCGTGGCTCAGCAGCTTTGTCCTCGTTCCTTTCTTCTCCATATCACAGCTGTGAGGCACAAGGCTTCTCTACCGCCACGAGGCTCGTCATTGCCCCAATATCCCATCCCATCAAAGGCCTAAAACATCAGGAAGGCTATGGTTTGGATGCAAACTGTCCCTGACAAGAGCAGAAGGCCGGGCCTACCTGGAGGAAGTATGCAGCTGGGAGGCAGGCCTTGGGAGTCATAGCCTGTTTTACTCACAGCTGCACTCTCTCTCTCCTCTCTCTCTGGGCTGGCAAGTGTGAAGTACACTGCTGCCCTTCCATCCCTTCCTCCTCACAAAGGATTATAGTGTCCACGTTCTGTGCCAGAATAAACCTTTGCCCCTCTCCCCTTAAAATCAGATATTTGGTCACAAAGATACACTGTGAACCAGTAGCTAACACAAGCTGTTATCAGTCAATGATGCAAATTGCCAAAGCTATGAGCCTCAAATAACTCTTCCGTCTTTTTAAGTTACTTCAGGCATTTCGCTATAGTAACAGAACATTGCTGACACAGGATCTGAACATTTGCATTCCTAACTAGTTTCCAGGAGTTACAGAGGTTGGTGGTCCAGGATCATGATGGAAGAGAATCCTACTCTTTCCTTCTTTGTCTTTATTTACAAAGCTTTCTTCTCCGAGGAGGTCACTGCTCTAAGTTAAAATGCTAGGCATTAATCATGGCTGAACAGTAGATTTGCTTCAGGAGCTTTGAAGAATCTGATACCAGGTGAAACCCTAGGTCACTGTGTTTGAACCTCTGGTGACAGAACCCAGCAGTATCTCTGAAAGGGCCCCAGACATTTCTGTCGGGACAGTCGAGGCTGAGAGTCTGTGCTGTGGATCTCTTCTAGACTATGTTGAACAGTTCACAGCCTCCCTTGGAGCATGCTAGAAACACAGCCACAGCCTTCAGCCTGTACCAGCCTCAGCATCAAATGGCAAATTGCCCATGCTTAGACATGTGTAGGAAGCTTTTCAGAGACGGTGAGCACTGAGCAGCGGTTCCAGCTAAGAGCATTTGTAACGACAACTACAGAAACCAGGAATTCACTGTTGCTGCTGCCGCCACCAGTCTGGAGAGAGAACATGACCCATCTAGACAATAGAAAATAGCAGTGATTGAGTACTCTGATCAACATTGACATTTAAATACACCCCAAAACCAAGTTGGGAAGAACCAGGTTAAAACATTTTTCCTACCCACCCGGACATATTCCTCAGCATACGGTTGCTATTATACTGCGCATTACCGAAACACCAAGTTCTGTAATAGTTGTTTCTTGTCTACATAACAGCAATTATAGCATCTACTTAGTGAGGGCTGGGTGTGGCCATCCTGGCTGTGGCACTTTGTTGGGTTGTGTCAAGGTCAGCAGCCTGGCTTAGGCACCCTATCACTGTTTTTCAGAATAGAACTTAAAATGTGACCCAGCGTGCCAGATATGATGTCCTGATTTATCAAGAGAAAAGGGATAGCAGCTGGCAGGGTGGGAAAGTAGCAAGAAAGGTATCGGGCATAGCGTAGACCCAGTGGTGACCTTAACAAGTAACTCAACCTCTGTGTCACTTGTATTCCACATGTATAATGAGGACGGGAAAGGGGGGTTTCAGATAACAGCCCTTACCTGGCAGGGTTGTTCAGAGGCTAGAGTGAGCTAATTTTTGTCAGTCTTTTGAGAGTGGCCTATCACATGGTTATGGGATGACTGCTAACTCACAAATAAAGACATATGAACATATATTCCTTTGCATAATTCAACCCTGGGAAAGGCTGGAAAGACATTATCTCAGGCTCCGATGCTGCGCCTGAGATAGTTTGGTGAATGGATTTCCCTGAGTAGATAGGATGGCGCTTGCACAGCCAAGAAACAAGAAGCCACATATCATTTATAGCAGTGATAACAGGGCCATACACTAATGAAGAGGAATTGTTTCGAGAGAAGAGAGGCAGAAATTGTCTGTAAGCATCTTAGGGAAATCCCGTCTCTGAGGAGTTGGTAGACCATCCATACAGAATGAGGCTCACAGTTCATGATTAGAAACAGTTTATGAAACGTTCTTAACTGGAAAAGTGAAAAAGAAAAGAAAAGAAAAAGAAAGAAAGAAATCTTTTTCTCCTTTGTTTAGTAGAAAGAGATGCCACCGACAGCTGTAGTCAGAGGACTTCCCTGCTCCCAAGGGTCTCTCTCTTGGGGCATGTAAGTCCATTCAGCCATACAACCTAAGCATGTGAAACAGCCACACAATACTGTAACCCACACTGTACACCCAGAGTTCATGAAATCACTGTGACCCGTTGCCAAGGACCATAATACATCACCCAAAGCACACATTTAACCTGAAACCAGTATGGCAACAGACTTGTCGATACTCAAGCTGTCTCCCCCTCCTAATTTCTATCACTTTTCTCGTTGGTCCCCCTCTCCCACTATGGTTGGGTCTTTCTGTGTGCCTCATACAGGAAAGAGCCTTATCACTCCCCGGGAGGCCTTGTCTTTGCCCATAGGGCTCCAGTGTATATCAGGATCATCACACACAAGAGCCCATGCTTTCTCTTGTACATTTCAAGCAGAACTCATAAGCAAAACCATACTTGTAACCTTCCCCCACAAAACCCACTCTTCTTATATCTTGCTTGATAGCAACTTCAGTCTTGCAGTTTTCCAGGCCCCAAACCTTCAGGCTATTCTTTGGTCACAGTCACTGTTCACTCCACCAGGAACTCCTGATTCAAACTTGTCCAGACTTTGTCTATCCTCCCTGCGCTGCTGCTGTACTATCTCGGCCTGAGCTGCTATTGTACCCGCCTGTATTATTGCAGCTGTCTGTCTGTCTCACATTCTTTTAAACAGCCAGGTCAAGTCACCCCTCCGCTCAGAACTGTGCAAGGTCCCACTTTACACTTACTGAAAAAAAAAGAAGATTCCCAAAGCCTGCCAAGGCCTAGTCCACCCCCATGCTACCTTGGTAATGTTATTTCTTAGCTCTGCTTTGTCCTTCCTCCACTGAGCTACAGTATCCTTGGCCACCTTGGGATGCTCCAGGTCACTGAGGGCCTTGTGCTGGTACTTTTTGGTCACCTGCACATTCTTCACTCCGTCACATGGCTTCTTCCCTCACAAAATCGTCTTCTAAGGTCTTCACACAAAGTCATCTTCTTAGGTCCTGCTCTGACAGCTCTAATTAAAATGACAGCCTCCTGCTGTTTTCCTAATCCTCCCTGCCCCATGTTCTCTTTGTTTCCTTTAGCAATCTTCTGATATGCTAATTCTTTTTTGTTACCCGTATTGCCTTGGCAGCATCTTCAGATCATGGAAATTTGACATAATCTTAGAGTAGGCTCTCAGTAACCATTTGTAACATGAATACACTGCTGCTTAATTTGGCTGTTGGCTTTAGTATTCAACAGCCCTGTTGGGGCAGGGAATCCCAACAGTCCTACATGGTGTCAGCAGGATGCATACCTCGACTCTTTACGGGATGGGATGCTCGATTTGTGCCTTTCCAAAACTAGACCTCTCCCTTGCTGGCTTCTCCTTCTAGCCCTCAAGGCCTACTTGTTCACTCAAGTACCTGGCAGTCCTGATGTTATCTTTAGTCAAGCACTGTAGGGCCAGCCATCCTCTGAAGTACAACCCAATGCATTTCCATAATCACCTGTGATTGAACTTGTGTGAGGTGGCCATCCCCTGGGACACTGCTAGGCCTCAGTAAATAGATACAAGTTCATGGTTCCGTGGGCATTAATTTCATAAATCATGCAAATGCATATCCACTTCATGGCCTTGAGTGAAAATGACAGGCGGTGACATAAAATATAATCAAACTTTACAACCTACCTACTTGGGAGGGAAGCCATTTTGCAGCCCCTCTCCCCTACATTCCCATCTTGAGGGCTGCCAGATGCCTATTTCTCAAAGCCTTAGGATTTGGTTGAGAAAGCTGTAGACTCAGGTTGGAGTGAAGAGTCTGGACGAACCTCTAGAGATGGCTGGGGAAGTCTTTCATTCATACCGTGTCAGAACAATTAAGTATCATTTTAGCTTTCTTTCTGCCCCCATTAACATTTACTCTGCTGAATAACACCGAAATATAAGGGGAATTGAGAGCAACTCTGTATTGACAAATATTTTAGACAAAGCAGATAATATATGCTAAGCATGACAGCACATAGGTATTGGAAAATTATTTTCATTATGCATGCATTTTTCATAAGAGAAATAGAATGCATTAAATTTAAATAGTAAAATGACCATTGGCCTTGAGTCCTTCCAAGGAAGATTGCCCATTCCTGGGAGGGAAAACTCTAGAAGTAAACAGGAATGCCGTTACTTTTGAAACCTGTTACTATGCTAGCTACTTTCATCTCTCTAGATAAACTCACTAGAGCTTCACAAGTGCTGTGAAAATGAGGTATTATCTCTGCTTTATCCATAGTGAGATGATGATTCAGAGGACAGAAATAACTGCCTGATGTCATACAGATGGCTGTAGAGTTAGGATTTTGAATTGAGGCTGAAGTTGTTTCAGGGCTGGGCTAAGAACCTAGATCATACTCTGCTTCCCCCCTTTGGATTCACCAGCCTCTGCCATTGGAGAGGGTATGCATACATTCTGGATTTTGGCATATGTAGAGACTCAGCGTGTGCTCTTTTTTTATATCCTACTTATGTGTTATCTCCTGTTGTATGTGCATGTGTGCGTGTTTGTGTTATATGAGTATATGTATTCGTGTGTGTTTGATTCTGTGTATGTAATGAACATCCGTGTGCCTGCGTGTGTGGACGTCAGAGGCTGACATTAGATGTCTTGCTCTGTTGCTCTCTACCTTACTTTTTAAGACAAGGTCTCTCACAGAACGTGCAGATCATTGGTTAGAAGAGACTGGCTGCAAGCACACAGAATTTCTGTCTCTATCTAGCCGGCTCTATGATTACACCTGTGCATTCCCACAGCCAGCTTTTTATGTGGGTGTTGGGTCCAAACTCAGTTTCTTATTCTTGCCCAGCAAGAATTTTACCAACTAAACCGGCCTCTCTTCCTTTCTAAAGATAATTTATGACAACAGGTGAGGCCAAAAGGGTCACTTACTGAACATAACCCAACAGTACAGTTTAGTCATAGTAATATTGAGTGTTTATTCATCACTACTATTTTCCACATACTGCATAGTGTTAGATCTGGTCAGCACTTCCTGATAAACTTACAATGGGGAAAGTCCATTTTCAGAGCTGAATGTCCATTTGGAAATCATAGCAAAGACTCGGCCAGACCACCCCTGCTCTCCGTCCTCTTTGCCCTCTTTGCAGACCTAAGAATGATGCTCTTTGTAATAGAGTTCCTCCTTTTCTTTTTTTGTGCAACAGTAAAATACTTCTGAGAAGGATGTTGGAGTCAAGATTTTCTTCATGTGGTGGTATCTTGTGTTGTTTACTTTAGAAATAGTTTCTAGTGAAAAAAAAATGAACTGTGCCCTAGAAGCATTGTCCCCAAGAGCCCACGAACAGGGATAACGGTTTGTACCACTGCTTTCTGGAAAGCAAATGGGATTTTGTCATGAACTCAGAAAGGGGTCAGACCACACTGACATATATTTTCTGGTTTCTAATCTTACTTTCACTACCATTGTGGACTGCATTCCACAACCCTCTAACCTAAGGTCCAGCCATTTACAGGTTTTTTTTTTTTTTTTATCAACTCACAGAATGGTCTCAGCACAGCATGGCTCTTGCTGAGGGCTGGGGGACCAGTGGGTGGCCAGACCTCAATCTCTGGGCAGCAACACCCAGACATCAGCTCTACTCTGAAAAGGCATTATGACATCACCACTGGCCAATCATGTCAGTTGTCTAGGATGGCTATTCCTAGATGATTTAACCTATGATATTGTCTTGTAGCCCAAATAACTGATAATGTTAATTAAGTGAGGAGTATTTCATCACACTTCTTCAGTTTTTATTTTGTTTTAATTTGTTTACCAGGTGCAAGGGGAAGGCAGTGAAGGAAGATTTGCTTTTTCTAGTTCTTTTTCTTTGTCTGTTTCCGTTTTTTTCTTAGTCAAGCAGAACATAAACTAAGAAGAACATTTCTAAACATAACTAAAGCCCACCATCCATTTAATGACGCGTTCTGACTCCTACTCATCTCTTTTACCCTCTCCAACCCCAAAACATGTCCCGAATTTGACTGTTTTCCTTACATCCTCAGTGTAGGTAACCCCAGAATGAGTACCCCTTGCTTACACTGATGCAATACCCCCCTGATGGCATCCCGTCCACTTTTTGATTCTCTAGTTCCACACAGCAGCCAGGCACACTTTCCGGAAGAATGGCTCAGACTATCTCACTTTCCTGATTAAAGCTCAATGTTTCTCCTCTGTGGTCAGAAACCTTGAACTAGTGCCTGGTCCCTCACAGCCTCATTCTCAGCATTCTGATACCAAGAATACTGATGGTCTCTCTGTTATAATGCTCTTCTTCTAGATCTTTTCAAAGCTGCCTCTTTTTATGAGTTGGGTTGACCCCAAGTGTCACTTTCCTCAGGAGGGGAAAAAGATGCATTTCATGTCAGCTTTGCATCCTTGCACCTTTGAGGCTAGGGTAATGACCGTGCCTTTCCATTATCTGTACGACACCACGCCATGGTTTGTACATGGGAGGTGCTGAAACCATGAGTGAATATATATTCATAGGCCCCAAAGGGTAAATGCTTTCTGCTGGGGAATGTTTCCAGCATGCTATGCACCAGGCATTTGTAAAATGGGTCACTATACTCTCGGGGTAACAATGAAAAGCACACTACATTTTAGTTGGGTTTATTAGTATTGGAAGATATTTTCCACACCAATTCATCTTTTTGTTTCCTGCATGGGGTGACGGGATAAACCACTTCCACTGCCCTGCCTTTGGTACAGTTTTGAGGAGACAAAACCAAAACGGCACCTCTCCTCCTAGCATTAGGGGTAAAAGAAAGAACCATCAGCCCTAAAGACCACAGGGTACTCAGAATGAAGAAAGCCGCAAGGCAACATCACTAAAGTGTATGGACACACCCCTTGGGGTATCCATGCAATTCAGGTGGGAATCTGAGGAACATTTTGGAAGAAGCATTTACATTAGGTAGGACAGGAGATGCCATTGTGCAGTAACGAACAATCAAAGAGTTGATGTGGCAGGACACAGTAAGCATTTCATAACCATGGTGTATGTTCCATGTGAGAAGACATTCCTGCTGCAGCACTCAGTGGGCAGAAGTGGGCAGGCCTCTATGAGTTTGAGGCCAGTCTGATCGACTATTGAGTATGAGGCCAGCCAGGGCTATATTATGAGATCCTGTCTGATAGACAGACAGACAGACAGACAGACAAACAGATAAAAAAAAACTAGTGTTCAGCTTAGTTATTCTGGGATCCACACTCCACATCCACCTATAGCTTTATACTCACTGAGTCAGAGAAAGGGGGCCAGAGTAAAGTCATCCCAGTCTTTAAAGTTTCTGCTGGCAAATGAGACCAAACACTCATTCTTTAATGACCCAAGGAAGTGATGTGGCCACATATTGATGCGATTAGGAGACTATAATTCCTATCATGAAACTGGAAGGAGACCTGGAAGTATCTAATGATGGTCAAACCAACCTAGTGATGACACTGAATATAATGTTATGCTTAGGAAATTTGTTTTGTTTTTTTCAAGACAGAGTTTCTTGGCTGTCCTGAACTTGATTTGTAGCCCAGGCTGGCCTTGAACTCACAGAGATCCACCTACCTCTGCCTCCCTGAGTGCTGGGATTACAGGTGTGCACCACTGAGCCGGGCTTTGCTTAGGGAATTTTAATACACACATTGACCATACTGGTATAGACCAACAACAAATGAAACTCAGGACCAGAGAAAAACAGTAGAATTGGGCTTAAGAGAGTGAGTGACCATACTCTCCATATGACCAGGCTTCGAGAGTGAATGAGTGATTGTTTTTATTTGAGAGTGAGTGAGATTTGTTTTTATTTATGTGTATGTGTGTGTGTGTGTGTGTGTGTGTGTGTGTGTGAGCAGGTACCAGACTTGTACAGGAATCCATGGAGGCCAGAAGAGGGCATTGTAGCCCCTGGAACTGGAGTTACAGGTGTGTGATTCACCCAATGAAAGTACTTGGAATCAAACTCTAGTTTTCCGGAAGGGAAGAACTGCTTTTAACCACTGAGCTATGTCTCTAGCTGCTGAAAAATAGTTTCCATATGATTATTTTTTTTTGTAGCGCTTAAGTCTCTCCTGAAACACAATTTGGAGGAAGGCTGCTTATCACACTTGTATGTATTAGAGTTTCCAGCAGCCTGAAAAATCATGTTGCAACTCCAGTTTAAACAGAACCCTTTCAAAAAACAAGCAATTCATTGTAGCCAGAGTGCTTTAAAAATTATTTCATGAAACCCTCACTCCAAGGAGCTTTCTGTTGAAGAGTAATTTTATTAATCTGGTCTGCGAGAGCCTCATTGACTAGTAAGGAACCTCACCGGCATCGCCTGATGGCTCCCTCCCTCCGCATTACATGCCCTTCTGTATCCCACTGCAGCTGCTTGTCTTTCCATCTGAGCTATGATAAATACACGGCTAAGAAGAACCACAGTCTATTGAAAAACATTACTGAAGACAGCAGGCAGACCTACTGGTCCTCCCAGCCGAGAAGTACAAAGAAGGTTTGGCTTCTCACCTTTCTTCCCAAGCTCTTCCTTCTCCTTCTCCTCCTCCTTCTCTTCTTCTACTACCTTTTCTGTTTCTCTTCCCTCTCTCTCCTTTTCTGTATTTCTTTCTCTTTCTACCATTTGATAAAGCATATCATCCATTTTTTTAAAAAAATGCACATTTAAAGCACACATCAAATAATTAATTAAACCTTAGTAGAATGTGTTTCTTCTTTAAAAAAAGATTTACTTACTTTTGTTTCATGTGTATAACTATTTGCTTACGTATATAAGTACCTTGTGCATGCCAGGTGGCCTCAGAGGCCAGAAAAGGCCATTGGATCCACCTGGAGCTGGAGTTACAGACAGTTGTAAGCTCATGTACATTTTGGGAACCTAACCTTTGTTCTCTCTAGAGCAGTAATTGCTCTGAACCACGGGATTATCTCTCCAGCTTAATTTTTTTTATATAAAGAATGTATTCTTAATATTCATTTTGTCCTGTAGAGGTGAGTGAATGCCACATTAGAACAAAAATAAAATGGAACAAACAGGCAAAGCTATTCCACATTTCATTGTGTTTCAGATATGCCAGGTTGACTGTCAAATCTACATCACTGGTTGTAGGGAGACATCCAATCAGTTATTATCCAGAGAGTCCTGCCTTTAAGGAAAACAAGAGTTGTAACAATTGGAGGAGGGGTATCATTGAATAAAATGGTGATCTAGGAAGAGCAAGATCGGTTGGGGGAGAAGCTAATGACTCCTCCCACCCTCCCCCCAGAAAAACATAAACCACAACTGCAAAACAGCATTAGTAACTATGGTGGCTGCTTTCCAGTATTCAAATTCCTGTCTATATCTCAGCTTAAGGGAGTTTTGTACAGCTGTCACAAAGCTGTCTACTCACACTCTGAGGTTTTGAAACTTTTAGAATAACAATGAATACACTTTGAATCAAGTCATATATTTAAATGTGTTGTTCTTGCTGATATTTTGTGATTGTTGAACAAAGTGACCATTCAACTACCCTGCTTTATATCAGTATTCTTCTTGTGTTATTACAGACTTTAATTTCTCAGGCTTAAATATGAACAATGAATCAATTATTTTATTTAAAAGGTCTCCTCCTTTTTTTCCTCCTTTTAAAAAGTGCACTGGTGTTTTGCTTGCATGCATGTCTGTGTGAAAGTATTGGATCCCCTAGAGATGGAATTGCATACAGTTGTGAGCTGCCATGTGGGTGCTGGAAATTGAGCCAGGGTCCTCCGGAAGAACAGTTAGTGGTCTTAAGCTCTGCACCGTCTCTCCAGCCCTAGATCCCCCCCCCTCCCTCTTTTAAGGGACTTCCAAGGGTTTTGATGTTGCTAAGTGACAGGACAACAGAAGACTGTGTTGGATAACTGTGTTTTAACACTTGTTTTGTGGTTATGGGCTCTACTGGAAATCTTAAGGAGGCCATGGCTCCTCTCCCTCGGGTGGGTGGGGAGGACTTATTTGGACACAGAGTTTTGAAGATATTCAGAATTTGGATGGAGGAATACCCACGCGGGAATCCTTGCTTTGGAGATCTGGTTCATTTCCTAGGTGTCGGTAGGAGATTTTCGATGTGTCATGCTTCCAGCCATTGTTTTCTGCTCTTTTTGTTCACTTTCCCACTGGAAAGAAATGTTGAACAAACAAGTCATGTTATAGCAGCTCCCAAACTTAAAGAAACGAGAGTTACCAACCACACCTTTCCATAGGTTTTTTTTAATTTGACTTTTATGGAAATCTTTTGGGTATGGGAATGTAGTGTTGTAACTGTTAGATTTTTCTCATCCTTTGAACCCTGGTGTTTGTACAGCAGCTATAGAAAACAGGTGATGGTCATGGATAGGGACTTAATGCTCCGTGCAAATTATCTTTCCCCTCAATGTTTTACCACGCATTTCAGGTGTGCTTCAAGGTGAACAAGAAAATCCTCATGGACTTCATTCTACAAGACACTGTAAATAAAACAAAACAAAACAAACAAACAAAAACATGTTATTAATAGTCCGTGCTCAGAAGTCAGTGGAAAGGAATGTGATCTGGAAAGGGATTTTCTCTTTGGAAAAATAAGATTTTCTTTTTCTTTTCTGCCACTACCCTGGAGAAACTGGAGGTGTTCAGAGACTATCTTAAACAAATTTACTACTTAAAATTTATATACTCAGATCTACCACAGGACAAAAAAATGCAACAAATCATTATGTAGTCTTTCCCCATTTATAATGATTGAATCGCTAGTGCTCAAATGTTGCCTTTTAAAAAATTACAAATAAGAAGAAAATGAGTCAAGTGTTCAGAACCCAGATGTTTAGTTATCTTCCCTTTTTCTTAAAAGTCCTTAAAGAGCTGTACTTTTAAAACATACTTCCATCAAAATATGAGCTAGAAGGTGAGAAAATAAGTTTCTGCTAATTGGTTTTATGGTTGGTTTTAAAGATGCAATCAAGGACTAGAGAGATGACTTGGTGGTTAAGAGCATTTACCGCTCTTGCAGAGGACCTGGGTTTGGTTCCCAGCACCAACACGGCTGTTCACAACCATCCATACCTCCAGTTCCTAAGGATCTAAATCCTTCTTCTGACCGCCTCAGGCATTAGGCATGAACCTGGCACATGTACATACCTGCAGACAAAACACTCATATATATAACACTCATATACATAAAATTAAATAACTCTACAAAATATAGTTTTTAAAATGTAATGGAAACAAATTGAAAAATATATTGTCCTCCATTGCAACCAATCCTATTACCACCTCCACGATTATGGTTGACATTATTAGCCATTACTCTGTGCTAGAAACTGTATTAGGGTCTACCTTCCTCTTACTTTAATGGACTTGGCCTTACCTGTGAGATGGAGCTTTTGCATGTGCCAATTCCTTGGCTTGGGGAACTCTCTTTTATGCTAGCATTAGCCTGTCCTTCAGAGTAAACCTCTGATAGATTTCACCCACAAACACCCCACCGACTGTGTCCTGCTCTGTCCCTTCACCTTTCTCCACTATTAAGCTGTAATCTGGGGGAAAGCTGAGATCATGTGACATTTTGCTCACTAGGGAGCATGTAGCACATATCACACTACTTAGTACATTGGATTTGTTCAATACAGGGGGGCTACATAGCCACTACCACCGACAGACTGCATTCCAGTACTTCTCTGCTACTGGAGTTTTAACCTCTGCTATTCCGTATTCACTCCTCTCTGTGGAATATTCCATGTTCTCTCCTCTGCTTCCTCCCACCTTTCCCTCCTCATTACAAAAGCACAGAACAATGTTTGAAACAATGGCTTCACATGTGGACCGTGGATTTGAGTCCAGATGGTTATATGGAAAACGCTGATTACAGTGTGGACCTCATCCCCAGTTCTCTTCCGTGGTTGCAGCTGTGTCTTTCCAGGTGTGGTGTGGCACCAATCAGAATTAGCCAGGGCTCCTGTGGATGGAAGTGATTCTTCAAGACAAGCAACGCTGACCCAGAGACGGAGCACATCTCACACCTGTGACGTAGAGAAATCTATAGTTTTCTAAGGTCATGAAGAAGAAAGAAGATCAAAGAATCTAAGTCATGGTGATGGAAGGAATACTCTGGGAAGAGGAAGCTACAAGCAGGGAGGAAAATAGTGGAGCTGCTTGAACAGTTTTACATTACGGTGTAACGAAACCTTGGGTGCACTCCCACACACGTGGGAAAGCTCAAGGGTAGTGGCTGAGGAATGAACAGAACCTGAAAGAGTTCTGGAGCAGATGCCATGTACTAGTCCAGATGTGCTGCAAGGCAAACACAGTCACTGCTTAAATAGATGGGAGGTTGAGAAGACAATAGGAATTCGCTACATGTTTGCTTCTTTATTTCTGGCTAGGTACAATACATCTGGTAGGATGTATTGAGTATATTAATAATCTTTTGATTAGATGGCAATTTCTAAAAGTCAGTTAACAAAGAAGGCCGTAAGTAGAATCAAATAGCTGTCTTAAATTTATTAAAACTATCAATTAACAAGGCCAACATGTGAGGAATAAATGGGGAATTTTTATATATTTGTGTACAGGTTGCCAAATAGAGAAAAATCAACATATCCTAGAAAATATTGCTGTAATTGCAGGTTTAATTTTACCAGTGGTTATATTTCTCATAGTTTCCTGTGTTGGAGTTTATGGCTTGGGAAGGAGTGACCACAGAATTAGCAATTATCCTGTAATTTTAAAAGTGTGGTTAAATTTGTTTCTGTTAGCCTTACGTTTTCTACTTGCAGAAAAAAATGCTACACCAGATATTTGGATAAAATGGATCAATCCTAAATTTCCTAGTGTTCGAGGGGAGTAAGCTTAATAATTCATTAAACTAAACTTCATATCCTGTAGAAAAAGGGGTACCGGATAAATGTCTCACTACAGAGTGATGTTAATTAAGTCCTAATATCTCCCAACACTGAGATTTGGGGAGAAAGCATTAATGTTTTCAAATGTTAATTTTGCACAATCCATTGATTAAGATTATTTTGGGCACCTTTCTTAACCATGGTCCATGGTGTCTTAAAATAAAAACTCAGAATTTCCCAATAATAATAAAAATTATGGATTATGTACTCATTTCCAAACTGTGGGTCTTGTCTGGAGTGCATTGGAACTGGTCTAAGCTACCCTTTGATGATGACAGGTTGCTGTGGTGATGGCCTTTGACAGCACCTCATAGGTAGATAGTCAGGGCTTGGAGGAAGAGCATAGAGCCGGGTATGTGTGTCTTTCTCCTGCCTGCAGGAGGATTTGGAAGGATCAATGGGCTTCTATTCAGGGGATTTAAGAGACAAAGAGCTTGAAACGCAAGGAGATGAAGTTGATGCTTGCTTACTTCAGTCATAAGGAAAATAGAGACGTTTCAGTTCCCTCTATCTAGAATGAAAGACTTAGTCCCCCAAAGGACTAAATATTACAGCACTGTTCTGCTCAGCATTACAAAATATACCAGTTCTTTGGGGGAATGGAGTAGTAGCTTGTTTGAATGTAAGAGTGAAAAAGATTCATCCCTCCACTAATTCTCAATATAATATACAGTGATTGGGATGTTTATACAATACAGAAAATGTAAAGAAGAGCAGACTTGCTTGGAATGAAGTGATTATAATATCAGCATTTAGAATTCCTTACCCCTAAATAAAGTGATAAGTGCGTACTTAAAAGTAAGATTATCATGTCTGTGTTTCTTAATCTTAGTTTTTCTCTTAATGTATTATGACTACTGTAACATATCCTCAAAGAATTTTTAAATGATTCACAGAATAGATATAATTAGTAAGCATATCAACAGACATGTTATATAACTGTGCATAGTGTTCACGGTTTTGGAATTCAGTGACAAATCTTGTCAGCAAATCTTTGCGCACCTTCCTGAGTATTTCTCGCAGTTCATTTTGCTTGCAATCACTTTTTCGCTTAATATATTTATCTATTACATTTTTATTAATTAATTAATTTTACATCTGGTCACAGTTTTCCTCCTTTCCTCCCAGTCCCTCCCTCTCCCTTCCCCTCCCCACCATCCTCCCATCCTCCCTTTCTCTTCAGAAAAGGTTCAGAAAAAAAAAAAGGCCTCCCATGAATATCAACCCACCTTGAGTTGCAGTAGAACTAGGCACATCTCCTATTGTGGCTAGACAAGGCAGCCCAGTTAGGGGAGAGGGATCCCAAAGCTGGCAACAGAGTCAGAGACAGCCCCTGCTCCTGTTGTTAGGAGTCCCACACTAGCCGCACCACTGTTAGATACGTGCAGGGAGCCTACATCTGTCCCACGTATGCACTCTGGTGGTTTAGTCTCCGAGGGCCCCTATGGGCCCGGGTTAGTTGCTTCTTTATGTTTTTGTGTGATGTCCATGTCCTCTGTGGTTCTTTCAATTCTTCATCCTCCTGCACAGAATTCTCCAGGCTCCATCTGTCCTTTGGCTGTGGGTCTCTGCATCTGTCTCCATCAGTTGCTGGGCGAAGCCTCTGAGATGACAGTTATGCTAGGCACCTGTCTGGAAGTACAGCAGAATACCATCAATAGTGCCAAGGGTGGGCTCTCTCTCGTGGCATGGGTCTCAAGCTGAGCCAATTATTGACTGGCCCTTTTCTCAGACCTGCTTTATCTTTACCCCTGCACATCTTGTGGGCAGGGGAGATTGTGGGTCTAAGGTTTTGAGGCTGGGTTGAGCTCCCAGTCCCTCCACTGGAAAGTCTTTTCTGGTTATAGGAGATAGTCACTTCAGACTCCATATCATCCATTGCTGGGACTCTTACTTAGGCCTCATAGAGTCCTGGGAGTTTCCATTGTCCTAGGTTTCTAGCTGGTCCCAGAGATGCCCCACCACCACCAATTCCAGTTCTCTCTCCCCATACTCTCTCCCTCTGTCCTCCCCCT
>CM053745.1:26272916-26385367 GCA_028658305.1 Pachyuromys duprasi | reverse complement strand
CCACATTTATCTTTCTGGGTTTGGGTTACCTCACTCAGGATTATCTTTTTTAGTTCCATCCATTTGCCTGCAAACTTTATGATGTCCTCGTTTTTAAGAGTTGAGTAGTATTCCATTGTGTAAATGTACCACATTTTCCTTATCCATTTTTGGTTAAGGGACATCTCGGTTGTTTTCTGTTTCTGGCTATTATGAATAAAGCTGCAGTGAACATAGTTGAGCAAATGTCCTTGTGGTATGGTAGAGCATCTTTTGGGTATATGCCCAGGAGTTAGTATAGCTGTGTCTTGAGGTAGAACTATTCCCAATTTTTTGAGAAACTGCCAGATTGATTTCCAAAGTGGTTGTACAAGTTTGCACTCCCACCAGCAATGAAGGAATGTTCCCCTCACTCCACATCCTCACCTTCATGTACTGTTCCTTAAGTTTTTTGATATTGATGATTCTGATGGGTGTAAGATGGAATCTCATAGTTATTTTGATTTGCATTTCCCTGATGGCTAAGGATTCTGAAGATTTCTTTATGTGCTTCTCAGCCAGTAGAGATTCCTTTGTTGAGAATTCTCTGTTTAGATCTACACCCCATTTTTAAGTTGCTGGTGTTGCTGTTTAGTTTGCTGATGTCTAGTTTCTTGAGTTCTTGATATATTTTGGATTCCAGCCCTCTCTTTTCTTTGTATGTAGGGTTGGTGAAGATCTTTTCTAATTTTGTAAGCTGCTGTTTTGTCCTATTTGATGGTGTCCTTATAGAAGCTTTCCAGTTTCATGAGGTCCCACTTACTATTGACCTTAGAGCCTGAGTGGTTAGTGTTCTGTTCAGGAAGTTGTCTCCTGTGCCCACGCATTCAAAGTTATTCCCCATTTTCTCTTCTATCAAATTTAGTGTATCTGGTTTTATGTTGCTGTCTTTGATCTTCTTGGACTTGAGTTCTGTGCAGAGTGATAGATACGGATCTGTTTGCATTCTTCTACATACAAATATCCATTTAGACCAGCACCATTTATTTAAGACGCTTCCTTTATTCTATGTTTTGGCTTTTTTTTGTCAAAAGTCAAGTATCCATAGGTATATGGGTTTACTTCTGGGTCTTGTGTTTGATTCTATTGATCAAACTGTCTTTGTTTTTTTTTATTTATTGTGGGTTTTTTCCCAATACCATGTGGTATTTATTACTATTGCTCTCTAGTGCAACTTGAAATCAGGGATGGTGATACCTCCAGAAGTTCTTATATTGTACAAAATTGTTTTAGGTAGTCTGGGTTTTTGTTTTTCTGTATAAAGTTGAGTATTGTTTTTTCAAGGTCTGTAAAGAATTGTCAGAATTTTGATGGTAATTTTGTTGAATCTGTAGATTGCTTTTGGTAAGTTGTTAATCCTGCTGATCCATGAGCATGGGAGATCTTTCTGCCTTCTGATAACTTCTTCAGTTTCTTTCCTCAAAGACTTAAAGTTCTTGACATTTAGGCCTTTCACTTGCTTGGTTAGTTACACTGAGATATTTTATATTATTTGTGGCTACTGTGAAGGGTGTTGTTTTCCCAATTTCTTTCTCAGCCCATTTATCATTTGTATATAGGAAGGTACTGATTTTTTTGAGTAAATTTGCATCCAGCCACTTTACTGAAGATGTTTATCAATATCTTTATTTTTATTTTATTCCCTGGTAAATTTTGGGGTGTTACTTATGTATACTATCATCTCGCCTGTGAATAGAGATACTTTGACTTCTTCCTTTCTAATTTGTATCATCTTGATCTCCTTCAGTTGTCATATTGCACTAGCTAGAACTTCAAGTACTATATTGACTAGATGTGGAGACAGTGACCAGCCTTGTCTTATCCCTGATTTTAGTGGAATTGCTTTAAATTTCTCTCCATTTAATTCAATGTTGGCGATCAGCTTGCTGTATATTGCCTTTATTGTGTTTAGGTATGTGCCTTGTATCTCTGATCTCTCCAAGACATTTAACATAATGGGGTGTTAGATTTTGCAATTACATTTGAAGATCTATTATTAAGCAAAATTGGTCTTTAAAAATCTTTGAGGACTGTCATTTAAAATAGCATGACCACGTGCAAATACACAGGAACAGTGGGAAAGCTCAGTAAAGAACACATCTGGCCTATCTCAAAATCTTTTTTGTGACAGAATGTCCTTTACTTTTAGCCTTCCCTGTAGTCACCAGTAAATTGTGAGTAGACAAACTGAAGAAAGCCATTTCAATGAAAAAAAGCATCATTTGGGTTGAGGTCACCCAGAGATAGGTAGATTTACCCTGGAGAGCTGTGAATTCAACATGTAGTGAGAATAATGAAATGAAGTCCAATTTGATAAAAGCTCTTATTCCTCAGTTCTCTTTCTCTGGCCTTAGGGGAAGAAAGAAGGAAGCCAGCTCCCAGACCTGCTTGACTGAGATTTCCTCCAAGTTGCAATTATGCTCATTTGCCCTCAGCCCGCCACCAGTGGACCCCTTTATTTTCAGCTTCTTGTTTTTGTCCTTCACTCAGATGGAAACAATTTCAGATTTGAACCTGCACCTGTCTTGACAAAGGCAGCATACTTTAGAATGAAGTAACAAGTTTAGCAAATCGCCAGGTGTTTAAATACTGCCATTGAACAACCTATAAAACTAGGAGAAACTAACATATTTCAATAGCCAGTAAGCCTTGATCAAATTCACTGGGGATAGCCTCCTACGCCTACATAGATGTGGCTGGGTTAGAACAGCAACCTCTTGGCCCAAAATATGAGCACCAAGGACAAATCAACGAGAGAGACTGCGAAGCCTTAACATAAAGGATTCGAGTTAGGCTAGAGGAATGAATGGCCAGGTCTTTTTCCCATCCATGCCCTGTTGATACCATATTGGTACCTAAGGACCATTAGGACAAAGTCCAAGATGGCTGAGATGTTGGTAAAATGCTGAATACTAGCTCTTCCAGCTGTTCTTATTTTTCTGGTGTGCTCACTGAGGGTTTTGAAGCATATTCATGGTTTGCCAGTGTTTTCCCCCAGAAGACTCTGACAGGCTTATTACTCTCATAGTAAGTTAGGGCTTAATAAACTCAAGATTCAGGTGAGGATGACATACCTGGCTCATGCTGAAATTTCACCAGGTGGAAGGAGGTGTGTTTCTTGGGAAGTGGTGGCTACTTTCACTATCTGGAGAACGGCAGTTTACTGGAGAAAGTGAATGGGTTCTAGAGGAGACAGAGGTTCATTTCAAGTTGTAAAACATGATACTTCGAAAAATGACATTCTTGTGCAATGTAAGCACTTTCTGCGTACATGTGAGTGAAGGCAAGATTACAAGAAGCCCAGACTGTATAAAACAATGACCCAAATTGATCAGATGATGTAACTGTTTTCTTCTTTTAGTTCTCTTCTTCTAGGTGTCCTTGAACTTTAATTCATGTGTCTGAAATAGTAGAACAACTCACTTTGGAGCTTATTTTTTACTATTGCTGGTTTTTGTTTGTTGGTTGGTTGATTGGTTGGCTTTTTTGTTTTGTTTTTGCTTTTTAATCCAGAGCCGATGTGAATTATTCAGTATCACTGAATAATAATTTGAGTTGTTCTATTATGCTGACAGCATGTATTTCCCATCAATTTATAAGCAATGCCCTTTAAATGTGTATTAATTTGTAGATCATAGAACTGGACACTGAAAATTTTTTCCCATCCGTTTTACTGGAGTTACGCTGAGCTTAATAAGAAATCATAGATTTTAAACCATGCAAATCACAGACTATGGAAAGAAGTCACTTACTAAACATGCACACATTGAAATTCAGGCTTGCTACTAGTGTTCTGGGAAGACAAATTTTGGAAAAGACAGCTGAAAATCCAATGTGTTGCAGTGACATGAGGCAGCTGTGGGAATCTGTCTGCAGATACCCTCTATCCAGGCTGGGTGGTTCATTACGTGGCACCTCTTAAAGATGGATGATGGCTAGATTAAAACTGAAATGCAAGAATCCCAAAGGGTGGCCTTTTATGATCGATTTTAGTATCAAGTCCAAGACACTGTGATATTCACAATTATTTCTTCAAATTCAAAGTTGTAAAGAATATCTCTCCATGGCTTGGGGCGGGGGAAATGGAAAGAATTAGATGGAAGATGGTGACTGTCGGCTGTATACTGTCTGCTTTTAAACTTTGTCTATGTGAGACAATGTTTTTCTGGTCCGATAGAGTCTGTTGTTAGCTGCAGGTGGTCCAGCTTAGTGTAGATACTGCCCTGGACCAGATGTGCAATGTCTGCTTGAATAACAAGGTGTAGTTTGATATTCATTTCTATTGATCGTTTCATCATGGAGTTCATTATTCCTGAGATACTGAAGTCAGGGTTTGGTGTGAGTTCACTCTTTTTTTTTTTTTAATACTCCACAGCAGTGGAATCCTTCAGCCAGGCTCACATTTCTGGGCAACTCCCCCAGTACAGAAAACATACAGACATGGATGTTTGCTGGTGCCCTCAGTGTCTAACCAAAGGTTATTTTATCCCAAGACATGGATAAAGCCTCCTTGAGGGGAGATACTAACCAAAGTGGAAAATTCCTGTTCACATTTGTACACGAGCAGAACCTGCTCACAGTAAGTGGTAGCACATGGGAAGAACCTGGCATGCTGAGGGCTGCCATAGGACGCGAGCCTGTGAACCTATTTTTGTGTTTACTGCAGGGATGTTGTTAAGGATGTGGTTGCCAACATCCCACGGTGTTTCCTTTACAAAGATCTGCTGAAGAGCTTTTTCTCTTCCCTCAGGACTCTGATTAACCACATTTCTCCAGAGCAGCTGCAGAGTTCCTTCTTCTAAGTTCTAGACATCGTGGCCTGTCACTAGATGTGGCCCAGTGGCAGGGGCTCCCAAACCTTACTACATTGTTTATTCAAATAATCTGGGAGCCCTTTAAGGGTAAATTTCCAGGAACACCTGCCTCCCCTCCCCACCCCAGAACAATGACATCAGGATCGAAAAAGAAGAGGATCGGCATGTTTTCAAGTTTTGTGCGTTGTCTCCAAGGGCAGCCAGGGCTACGGCCACTGCAGTGCTACCTTATTGCGTCTGTTGTGGACATTTTTCTTCCCTTATTCAGCTGCCCAATTGTTCCTTCTTCATGTCTGTGTTAGCACTGAAAAAGCAAAACAAAACAAAACTAAAACAACTCTTCCATGCAAGTTGCTTAGTTTCCTTTTGTTGCTGTGGCAATTACTATGGCCAAATACCATGTGGGGAGGAAAGGGTTTATATCCTGTACGCTTCCAGATCTGAAATCCTTATTGCAAGAGTGTGAGGCAGGAACCAGGGAGGAACACGTCTTACCAGCTCCTTCTCAGCTATCTCTCAGGCTTACACTTCTCTAGCGTTCTCATACAACACAGGACAATCTTTGTAGGGAATGGTGCCACCCACGGTGGGCTGTAAACCCTCTTGCATCAACTAATGATTAGGAGAGTTGGCCACAGACACGTTCGTTTGACAGTCTGACCTTGGCAATCCTCAAATGTGGCTTTTTTCTCAGAGGACTTATGCTGTGTCAAACTGACAATTAAAGCTAGCTGTGTGTGTGTGTGTGTGTGTGTGTGTACATAGAAGCTTATAATAATTAAGTAAATGACTAGGAATAGTCACCTTTAAAACTAAAATGTGGTTATTATCTTAATTTTTTTGTGGCCTAAGTACTAATCTGGGTCTTCCATGTTACAGGTGAGGCCAGATGCACAAGAAATAGACCAGAGAGGCCTGGGAGAGGAAATGGCTAAGAGTTGAGGGTGGTAGAGGCAGAGGAAGCTCTCAGGACTAGATGCTTGTCTGAACTTTGGGAGGGAAACATGGAAGGCATGAGTGCAGGTGAAGAGGCTCAAAGCCAAGTGTAACTGCAGGGGAGCATAGCACCTGGGCTGTGAGGCCACAGTGCTCCCACTGTTGGGAGGAGGAGCACACTTTTAGGGTCACCTGAATACTTCTACCTCCTGGCTTTACTTACGTGTGTCACATAGAGGCAAAAGATTGTGAGGAATGAGGATACATGACAGGAAGAGCAAAGAAGGCCACAGTGCCAAGAGAGATACAAAGGGGAATAGACATGTGAAGGCGGCCTCAGGCAAGGACAATCAGGGGAGCATTCACCAACAGACAGTGAGAGAGTGATGCAGGATGGGGATCAGGTGAAGAGTGAATAAAAAGTCTGGACTGGGAGTGGAAGGGACTGTGCTGTGTAGACCTTGAGAGGGAATCAGACTGAAGGATGGGTGCCATTTGCTCACGAGAAATGGAGGATAGTTCCTCATTCCCACAACCCCAGCAAGGTACATGGGAATTTAATGTTAACACACACAGTATTTCTTTAGCAGAGTGACTCGATTTTCTGGGTCCATCTTGGCACTCGAAGATTTTCAATATGCGAGGTGTGGGATCCTAATGAAAGGCTTAAGCGAGAAAGTTGGAGGGTGAGTGTAGGAAGCAGTGTGTTTGAAAGCTCTTCAGTCCATGCTGATGTGCAGCCTGGGTTTAGCTGCTTGATGGCATCAAACATTTAGCAGAGGATGCAAGAGACTTGTGAACAAAATGAACATTTGCCTACACAAATATTAGAATCATTTGAAGGCGTGGGCAACTGTACAGGGTACTTCAAAGTGCTGAAATTCTAACATTGAAATAACATGAAAATTGTGCCTTCAGTCTCACTTTGTTTGCTTCAAAGGCCATAATAAAAACGTTTACTTTGCCACACCAAAATTATGGGAAGAGCTACTTTCTGCTCTCTTCTCTCAGCCTTTGACTGTAGGCAGGGTTGAAAATGGGCTTCTGGTTCTTAAGAGGCTTACCGATACATGAAGCGCAAATACAGAGGACAGAACCAAATCGAGTTATCCTCAGTATCCACACTGGATTGCTTCAGGACCCTCTTAACTATGAGAGTCCACTGATGTTCAATATGTGATATGAAATGGTGGAGTGTTTGAATATAATTTATGCAATACTCCTGTGAACTATAAGTCATTTCTAGATTGCTTATAATGTCTGAAATAACAAAATGTGATATAGTTTCTCTACCATTTCATATGGGAAATAATAACCAGAAAAGAGTATAGACATATACAATACAGATTCAGATTTTTTTTTCTGTAATAAGGGTTGGACTCAGGGCCCAAAGTTATGCTAAGTAAATGTGCTAATGATATACTTCCACAGTCTTCCTTTTAGTTTTTATTTTGGGACAGTGTCTCACTCAGATGCCCGGGCAGTCCTTGAACTTGTCACCCGTTTACCTCAGTCTCCCAAGTAGCTGGTATTAGAGACTTATCCCAGCTTTAAAAAAATGTCTCTCTGCACTTTGTTGAATCTGCATATGGGGAAGCCAGAGATATAGAGGGTCAATGTAACTGTGTTAAGTAAGGGTTTGCTTCAAAGAGCCCTCATTATATACCCTGTGCCTTATGTTAGGAGGGTCATTGGTACAGATCTGTCATAGAGCAGGGCAATCCATGGCATATTGAAACATCTCAGCTCAAACCCATCATCCTGAGAATGAAGAGCCTGGACATTTAGTTGTGAGGGTGGGGACTTTTCTAGAGAGAAGTGATGCCATCTGCTGAGATACAAGCCATATGAAAACAGGCAGCAATATCTTGACAGGGTAGCGGCTCCATCATTTTGAGATGCATCAACCCAGTTTCTTTTGCTGTTGGGGAGTTTCTATGCTGAGCTGGAGAACACTGTCTCCTTGTCTCTGAGGAGTTCTTACATCAGATAGAATAATCACCCTTGTCCCACAAGTGTCCCAGATTAAGTAGCAAAATTGAGTTTGTGATCCATCACTTGTGTTCCTAAGACAGGAACTGTTCCAGGCCGAGGTCAGCAAGAGATATAACCCCATAGCAGGGGCAGAGAGGTGGCCAAGTGACTGCTATTGCTGGCTATGAAGGTAGACGAAGGAGTTAATGTCAAATGTCGGCAGTCCTTACATATTGAAAAACATAGGAGACGTTCTCCCATGGAGTTCACAAAAAGAAATATAGTTTTACCGACATCTTGATGGTGCTGTGGTTCTGACTTACAGAACTGTGTTGTTTGGAAGCTACAGTGAATCTGATAATTTCTGACAGCAGCTCAGCTGCAGGGAACGGACATACCCTACCCACCATCCAAGCAATCCGCACGTAGAAAAAATAAACATGGTGCTTAATTTTCATTTGTTTCACTTAAAAAAACTTTTTACTTTGAGGTAATTTGATAGTCAAAGAACAACAGGTGAAAACACCACTTTCCTTCAACCCTCTACTCAACTTTTTGGACAGAAACATTACATATAATAATGGTAGAATGTTTAATATTAACAAATTAGTGTCAATAGAGTGTGAAGCTGAAGACTTGATTTGGCTTTCACTAATTTTAATACCAAAGACTCTTTTCTTTCTGTTTCATAATCCACTTAGCATTTGGTTGTCATCTCTCTCTAGTCACCTTGTCTTTCATAGTTCTGGCATTTCTGAAGAATACTGTTATTTCCCGGAACAGCTCCTGCAGTGTTGGGAGGAATCCTCCAGAGAAGTTGTCTGTCTGTCTCCACGCATCCCATCAGAGGTGCTTTGTGCAAACCTGCTTCATTACTTTAGTGTCAGCTTTCGCTAGTTACAACCCAAAGCCACAAGGTTCATTCTAACCTTCCTCTCTTTCATTCAGACCTTTTTTTCTTGTGTTTTTGTTGTTGTTATTGTTTTCAATTGTGTGGGTATCAGCTTACTCCTATTATGAGGTTGAATTTGTTTCATCATTGTGAGCTCATACTATTATGAGAAACAACTTTAAAAATGACAGCACAGATTGTATTTGGTTGTGTTTTGTCTTGCAGGATTCTAGTCAGTATATCTATCTGTCTGTCTGTCTATCTAGCTATTTATCATCTATCTAATCTATCTATCACTGTCACTGTTATCATCATCTTCCTTTTGTTCCTCTTTCTCTCTCTCTCTCTAATCTGTCTCTTCCTTCTTTTCAGTCTGAGAGCTAAGGAGATGTAAAAATAATTAAAACATGATGGAAGAGTTGAGTCGTTGGCAAGGCAGTAGAAAGCAATAAGGAAGGTTCTCTGAATCACAGCAGATGAAAGAACACACCTTATTGAATTAAAGCGACTGGCTTCCAGCCTGCAAAGGAGTGTAGGTGGCAAGTGGTTGTTAGGGAGTAGGTCTCATTTTCTTTGATGGTGTAGCCACTGGTAACTTCTCATGCTCTAGAAAATAACTCCTACACATGCTCAACATACCAACAACACTGAATAAACTCATTGGGTCAGAAAAAAAAAAAGAAAGAAAGACATGAAAGTAGGAGGAGGCTGGCTGGGAAGAAGCGGGGCCAGAGAGCAATGAGACGAATATGACCATAACATATTATTGTACACATACTTATGAAATTGTTGTAGTTGGTGTTAAATTTAAGCAAATGTTTTTTTCAGCAATAATATGAATGAATAGTATAATGAAAGTTACAAATATAAAAAAATGAGTAAAAGAAAAAGATTTTTAAAGAGAATAAAATAGGCTTTCTTTTTTATTTAATTTATTTTTTATTAATTAGTTTATTCATTTTGTATCCCAACTGTAGCCCCCTCCCTTGTACCATTCCAATCCCACCCTCCCTCCCTCTTTTCCACTTGTGCCCCTCCCCCAGTCCACTGAAAGGGGAGGCCCTTCCATTTAACCCTAGTCTATCAGGTGTCATCAGGACTGGCTGCATTGTCTTCCTCTGTGGACTGGTAAGGCTGCTCCCCCCTTAGGGGTAGGTGATCACAGAACCAGCCACTGAGTTCATGTCAGAGACAGACCCTGTTCCCCTTACTAGGGAACCCACTTGGAGACTGAGCTGCCATGGGCTACATCTGTGCAGGGGTTCTAGGTTATCTCCATGAATGGTCCTTTGAAAGCTTTTTTTTTGATCTCAGTATGATCTATTTTTTGTTTTGTTTTTACTTTTCTGATCTCTCCTTTTTGGAGCTTAGTTTACCAGCGTATGTTTTGGCTTTAATGCAGTCTACGGAAAGAGGTCTTTTTGGCATTTTAGGAAACTCCTCTCCTGCCTATTTTTGAAGGGTCCTTCACTTTGGATGTTGACGGTTTTCAGCCTTTTCCATTCTGGCTTGATTTAATGCATTTTTGGCAGAAGTATACAGATTTCATCACTGGCATTTTATCTTCTGTTTCTACACAGTCACCATCATCCTCACCAGCATCAAGTTCTCCTCTTCTCTGTGGAATCTTGTTGCCCCTTCCAGGGCTCGGTCCCCTCCCATCAGAGCTCTGAGTTCTGCTCTTTAGCCTACCATGTTGTTCCTCAGCTGCTAAGTCTGTTCCACTCATATGCCCAGGATGGGCTCTCTGGTCCAACTTTGAGCTCACAGATGCTGTCATTTCAAAGCCCCCAAAAGAAACCATCGGCTGTACAGACATTAATAAAGCTGCCAGTGTTGACTTAATTGGACTCCCTTTGGAATTCATTGTCTCTGCCTCAGTGATGTACAGTGGATCTTTTACCCTGGTCCATATGCTGACTATTCTTGGTCAAGGCTAATGCTTATCAACCACCTTAAGTGACAATCTTCATCAGCATTTAGTTTGCAATGAAGAAGATAGTTCTGGGGCCTCAGGGCAAATCAGGCCTGGATCACAAATACACTACAGTCGCTTGTTTTCTTCCTCACAACATTTCACCTCCAGTTTTGAAAAACTTTTATATCAAATTATAAGATGCATTGCAGTGCATTCACGTTTAAGGAATTTACCAGAAGCATGTTGTGTATGTATGTATGTATGTATGTATGTATGTATGTATGTGTATAAATATATATGTGTGTGTTTATGTATGTATGCATGTATGTACATATGCATGTATAGAATATTGATAGTTCTATCTATCCATGTATGTATCTCCTCATGTGTGTGTGTGCATGGGTGTATGCAGGGATGCCAGATAGTGTCTTTCTTACTCACCTTTCCACTTAATTTTGAGGCAAGGCCTTTCAAGGAACTGGAGCTCACTGATTTGGCTAGATTAGGTGGTCTGGAAGTGCCGGGAATTCTCCAATCTCTGAGTCTCCATTGTTAGGATCTCAGCTATGAGTTGCCATGCCTGGTATCTTGATGTGGATTCTGGGGATCTACACTTGTGCTTGTTCAGTAAACACTTATTGACAGAGGCATCTCCTCAGCACCGGAAATACCTCTTTTGAACAGAAAAATTACTTTTTTTTTGTATCAACTCCAACTTCATCTCAGGGATTGGAGTCGGAAACTTGGAACCCTAATATTTTGACATGCAGCGGTTTAGGTGTGAAGAAAGCATTCATCCATTAAAACTAAGATTGATGCGCAGCACACATCAGCCCAGCGGCTCCTACTTTGCATGCCTATTGATCGCTATGTATTTTACTCTTTCTTCTAGCTAGGCCATAAAGTTCCTGAACAAACACAAGCCTTAACTAAGTCTTCACATCCTTCAAGCAGACTACCGTGGCCCAGGAGATGGCCAGACAGATCCAGCACATATATTACATGGTGAATCTGAGTGCAAGACTATGGACAATGTGTCCTTGATTCACTATTTTATCCAAGCTTTTTTTTTTTTACTAGGGGTTGCATTCAGAACCTCATACATGCTAGGCAAGTGATCAACCACTGAGTAATGCCTCCCAACTTTACTGAAAGTAAAAATTAATTAATGAATGACACTAATCAGTTAGAGATAGACAGGGTTTCATGTAACCCAGGCTGGCCTCAAACTTGCTGTGTAGTCAAGGATGGTGTTGAACTCCCGATGCTTTTAAACTTCCCTTCTAAGCACTTGGATTATAGGCATGTACAAACATACTTGGTTTATGTGGTGTTTGTGACAGAGCCCAAGCAACTGTGCATGTTAGGCAGGCATTCTGCCAACCCGAGTTACATCTTCAGACTGTGGGTATTGTATATCAGAGATTCTGTGTTTAAAAATAAAAAAAAAGCAATTCCTTCCATATCTTGGGAAACATCCCTGCATCCCTGTTCCCCTCTTGCCCAGACTGCATTTCTTGGAGCTCTCATCTCAGTTGAAGCTTTTCTGACTTTGTTTTCTTCTCTACTGTAGTTAGGAAAGTGACAGTCTTTCAATCATTGTGCACAGATATAGAAGATGGTAGCTCAAGCAAGAAAGAGGACCCTGGGTGAGATGATCAATCCACATTCAGAAAGGCAAATGGGACAGACATTGGAAGAGGGAGAAAACAGAGAACAGGACAGGAGCCTACCACAGAGGGACTTTGAAAGACTCTGACAAGCAGATGCTTAGACTCATAGCCAAACTTTGACAGAGCGCAAGGAATCTTATAAAAGGGGAAGGGCTGGAGGGGGCAAGGAGAGCAACAGAACAAAAACCTCTGGGCCCCAGGGGTCTTTTCTGAGACTGATACTCCAACCAAGGATCTTGCATGGAGATAACCTAGAATCCCTGCAAAGATGAAGCCCATGGCAGCTCAGTCTCCAAGTGGGTACCTAGTAAGGGAAACAGGAGTTGTCTCTGACATGAACTTAGTGGCTGGCTCTTTGATCAGCTCCCCCTAAGGTGGGGCAGCCTTATCAGGCCACAGAGGAAGACAATGCAGCCAGTCCTGATTAGACCTGATCGACTAGGGTCAGAGGGAAGGGGAGGAGGACCTCCCTGTCAGTGGGCTTGGGGAGGGACATGGGAGGAGAAAAGAGAGGGAGACTAGGATTGGGAGGGAATGAAAGAGGGGGGGTACAGCTGGGATACAAAGTGAATAGACTGTGATTAATAAAAAAATAATTAATAAAGAAGATGCTAGCTCTATTTCGCTGGATAGAACTCAGAACCCAGTACTGTGACTAGTGGCTTTTTCGTCCATCTCCTTTACAACTGAGATTCTGAGTGCTGGCTCTGGTGCTTGTAAACTGTAGCATCATAACCACATTATCCTCAGGGGGAAGATGCTTAGCAGGCACTCAGTGGAAATATGAGTAGCATAAGTGATATAAAAGGAGTAACAGTGCAGGTATGCTTCTCCTAATGTGCCTGACCCCAGAGTGCGTTCCTATATGAATATGAGTAGACTCCCACAATAAAATCCCTCCACTTCCTTCATTGAAGGGAATAAATATTTCTCTCCTCTTCCCACCGTTGCTTGTACTTGCTTTAGCTTTGCGCTCACCATGAAGTGCACCCTGCTGCATTCGGTTTCATTATCAACAAACCCATAAGAACACTGACTTCTCGTAGAACTGTGGATTCTGAGACTTCCGAGTCCACTTTCCTTCAGTCCACTGCAAGCACCCACCACATGGCTGGAGTTTCACTGCCCTATGTTCTACATGTGGTTTGTGAGGTATGGCCCAGTGGAACTCTTTGGATTTTCCAGATTCTCTCATAACCATGGCCTTAGTGTTTTCTGACCTGATTTTTCCTAGTGTTGCTGGCTCTGACCATGTAAGGAGTGTAGACCACCGGCCTCCCTGCTCAGTCTGCTGGCTCCGTTGAGAGTTCACCCATATTAAGGAAGGAGGCCTCTGTCCACATCTCCACCTACGTTGCAGCTGGGGCTAGAACACTAACCAAGGATTACTAAGACCCTTCACACTTAACTAAGACGCAGGGCTGATGCTCTAGAGCGTCTGGAAGCTCTTTCCTCCTGTGATTTCAGGTAGTGAAACTGATCGCGACTATTATGTTCTGTCCTTCGTCACAGATGGTGGGAAATGCCATTGCCCGGTGAAGGGCTACGGTAATGGCAGTGTCTTTGAAGTGGAACTCGGGGACTGGGTTCTAGTGCTGAAATAACATGGGTGGTTGGCAACAAGATCCAGGTGATAAGCAGGAGTTATTGCGGACAGTTTTGCTGGCAAATGTAGAGTCAAAGGCTTCATGTCAAATGCTGTATGAGGGGAAACTGATAGGACAGAGAGGCAGGCAATCAAAAGTAGACAGCAGAAATGAGAGCATGCTGGAAAGTAGAACCAGGAACCATCCCCCAACGAGCAGCTGTATTGCTTTGCAAAGACACCGTAGTCAACCGCAGGCTCATTTTCCTTCAGCTCTTCCTAACACTGGTATAACCTGAAAGGTTCAAGGCTCTTGAAAGGGGAAGGCATAAGCCAGGCAGGAGAAAACCAAATGGGTTGTATATCTGGTCCATCTTAATAAACCAGGTCCTGGAGATGCAATCATTTTCCTGGTATGAGGAGGAACATATTGTATGTGTATGTACTAACACAGGGAACACGGAGGACATGGCAGATAGCATCTTCCAGAGTAGTTTCAGAGATGAGATTTTGTTTATGGGTATGAGCTCTCATGGCAGGCTTCAGAGGTTCAAATTCTGTCTTTGCTCACTTCTAAACACATGTCCCTGGACATGGTGATTAACCTCAGTAGAGTTAAAGCTCCTTATATGTAAAGCAGAGACAATAACACAATTCATTTTTTTATCATTTGGGGAATATTAAATGAGTTAATACAAAATGAAATTAGAATAGCGTCTGACACATACGGAGTATCAATCAACAAATATCAGCATCCTTATATTGCTCCTTCTGTATGAATCCTAGAGTGAGGAAATACTAGTTCAAGAGTGGTCCACAGATCTACCATCATCTTCTTGGCCTTGGATAGTCTATAAGAATCTAACCATAAATTAGATGTATGCTTCCTGATGCAAGATCTCACATCCTGGTGTTCTTTCTTCTTTCCTCTCTTATGCTTTGTTAAAACGAGCCTGTGTCAAGTTCTGAGCCCTTGGGGATCTGACAACTCTACAGGATAAAGGCATGTGTGGGAGAGGATTTGTGGTGGCTCCTTTTACAGGTCAACCTGGTTCCATTATGGTGCCCAGTTTGGACATGCTCCAGTCAGGATGTTGTTCTGACGGTAGTGTCTAGATGAAACTAGCATTCAAACTGGTAGAATTTGGTAAAGCAGACGTAGGTGGGCCTCACTTAATGAGCTGAAAGCTTTGCAAGAAAACAGACTGGGGTCCTCACAGGAGAAAGATAATTCTGCTTCCAGATTGCCTTTGAACTCAAGCCTGCAGTGTTAACTCTTGCTGGACTTCTTGGCCCACGCCCCTCCTCCCAATTAATGCTATTCCTTAAAATAAATTTTTCTTTGAACATAAGTGTATGCGTGTTAACGTCCACACACATTGTATTTGTTTTGTTTCTTTGGATACAGTGGCAACACTTTTAATGGTTACCTATCTTAACTTTCTTCCTTAACACTTCCATTGTGACAAAGGCTCAACAGTCTTTGCAGCACTGAGGATCAAACCCAGGGCCTTGTGCATGCAGGCCCTGCATTACATTGCAGTCTGGGGCTCAGCTTTAAAGCAGGAACAATGCAAACAATTTTCAACACTGTCAAGGAACCTAACAGTAGAGGTATTTTCTGGTGACCTTGACATTACTTTAGGCAGGCAGTGTTGTTCGGGCCCTGTTGGCACATGGTAGGATTTATTTTCTCCTTCCTTGAAACTATACATGGTACACGTAGAAACAGATTTTGTTACTGGAAATTACCACATACTTTTTTTTCTTTCTTTCTTTCTTTTTTTTTTCACAATCTGGGTTAGTGCTTGGAAATCACTTGTAAATAAAAGTGGCCTTCGCATGATTCTATGCATCTGCCTTGAATTCCATAACTCACCTGTTTATCATTTTCACCCTAACAGCAAAAGAAACACGAATCAGGGTTCCCCAAGAATATGAAAGGAAACAAAATCAAAATTTTTCTGCAACACCCAGCAGGAAAGCCAATCAGAAGATTGCATCAGGGTCAGGGAACTCAATCAGCATCAAATCAAAGTGGTTTTCATCTCTAGCTTTTGTGTGAAAGATTTTCATCAGTAACTCTCCATTGTTCCCACACAGGTGGAATTCACATTCTTGCAGATAGAGCAAAGCAATGAGAATGCGGGGGGGTAGGGGGGCAAGGTGGATTTTGGAAAATAAATGAACCCCATCTGGAGTATGATAAAAATGGTTGTGGTTTATACAACACAGGCCATTACGATGGGGCTGCTGTCTTCTCTGCTTGAAAATGTACGAAGCTTGTAGTCATTGACAGAAAATAGTTATCATAGTTCCCTTTTATTGTTGGTGTTTTGACAATCACTTATCTTCCTATATCCTTACCTGTTCCTCTGGTTTTGAATCACCTCTTGAGATACTGGGCTGCAAGAAGCAGGGGCGGTGATACCACTTGTTGAAACACGATTGGGGGTCCAGGCAGTCCTTGCTGCGACTAGAAAAGGAGGGCTTCAGGAGAAGAACGGTCAACAGAAGGGGTTAAGGAAGGCGGACCAGCACGGACCATCACCCTTTTTTCCAGAGAGGGCGGAACTAACCCTTGGCGAGAACTGGTTCAGAACTCAACTTTTTGCTATCAGTCTAGAGGTGAGTGCTGGCCAATGGAGGGGTGAAGGAGGAGACCTACACCAGAGAGCAAAGGATTTGGGGTCTAGTCTTCAACCCGATTTTAAGGAGTTATAGAAGACACACTAGGTTAGTTGTTTATCTGCTGAGAAGGAACTCGGGGCAGGGAGGATTTGTTTTGGCTCGTGATTTCAGGATTCGGCATGGTAAGGAAGCGAGGCTACACGTTGATATCTTGAGGGCAGTCTAAGAAGCAGAGAGATTGGGCTGTAAGAAAGCTCACCCCTCCCCAGACCTACTTCCTGTAGATAGGCTCCACCTCCCGTGGGGCGCCTGGATTGTGCAACCAGGGAAGCCAGCATGGAGCTAGAGTGAGGTGAAGAAGTGTCTTTCAAACATTGGAAATCTCAATGAGATTGGTGGGAGTAAGGATCGTTCCCTCGTTCTCCGCTAGCGTGCCCTGGCACACACAGTCTCGCCTCCCTACTTCAGCAATTCTCAGCGTAGTCACATATCCTGGCATCTGAAATTCCCCCCATGAAAATAAAGCATTGTCAGTATTCCAGCCTCAACCAATGATACACGCCTGCCACGGGATCCCTTCCCACTCCCCCAAGGTTCATACAGCCCTGGTTCACCCAGAATTAACTGGCACGGCTGTTTCACTAAATATCGAATGTCGCCTAAGGGTTGTTATTTCGCTGGAAATTCCCCAAGCTAAAAGGCTGCAACACTTGAAAACCTGCTGTAAAGAAGGACCCCACTTTTCTCCCCACGCTCCCTCATTCAGGCCCTATATCCTTCCCAGCCCAGTGTGCAGCAGAGCCTGCCGGCCCTGAGGGAGGAAGTAGAGCTTGGTACCACAACCCTCCTAAATGCTCTACAATCTTTCAGATGTCATAGCCAGTAGAAGACTAAGTGTTCAAATATATGAACCACTGGGGACACATTTAATAATAATATTATGATATACGCCGAGAGCCAGCAAGAAAGGTGAACCATTGTTTACCAGAATTAATGTCTTGGGATAATTGTGCAAAGTACTCATTATTAAGTCCCCTTCTGCTTCAGCATTCCCCAACCTTCCTTAATTTTAAATCAAAGGCTTTGTTCCACTTAGGTAGAGTGTAGAGTCTTTCATTAGCCACCTGCGATAACAACAGAAGCAGAGTCTGGATGCAAAGGGCTCTCATGGACTGTGTGACTGATGCTTGGAGTAAGTAAGGTGAGGAGGATGGGAAACAAGATGGGAAAGAATCGTTCACCTATAGCAGAGCTTTGCCAGAGCTGGGGGCTTGGTGGATGTTCAGTAGGGATGATTGGTTGTCCTGATTGCTGTTTCTGGATATTTTTTTTCTGTTTCTTTTTTTATGACAAACAAAAGATTGTATAATATTACTGTGAATCAGATCAAAATACTTGATGTGTCATTTAAAAAAAAAGTATGTACTTCTAGGTGAAGGCATACCACCATCTCCTCCCTTACGAGTTTATCCAATTGCTTCAGCAAATCCCCTGGCTAACAGACCAACCCTCAGGAATCAGGTTCAACTTAAGAAAAGGAAGAACGCTGAGCATTTCTTTAAGTGTTTTTCTGCCATTCTATATTGTGCTAGAGAGAATTCTCTTTTTAGCTCCGTACCCCATTTTTTAATTGGATTGCTCGATTTGTTGCTTTTTAACTTTTAAAAATTATTATTATTATTATTAGTTACATGTGTCTGGCTATTTCAGTTCTGCGTCTCTGACAGAAGGGACTCAGCCATCAGCCTTCAGGGAGACTGCTCAGAAAAGGAATCTGGAGTAGGGCTCACTCTTTCTTCTACCATCCAGCATCTCTTCTCTGGGAATGGGTGCCACCCAGAATGGGTGGCTCTTTACACCAATGGTTAAGTTGGCACTCAACAGTTGTTGCTTTCACCTTCACCTGGACAACCCCTTGATCTCTTAACTGTCTCTACCCCTTCTATGCACGCCAACATCTGCCCTCCAAACTATTGTCACAGTGACCTTTTAAAAACAGTCCATCTTGTGCCTAATCCTATTTTCTCAGGACAAGAACAACACATCTTTCTGCCTGACAGCCCCGTCAGGCTGTCTATGGCCCCTACTTCCAGACTTTTCAGAGAAAATGACTCACCTTCCACTTCATCCAAGTAGTCTGTGATTTCTGCAGCTACATGGCCTTGGCACATGCGTCCTTGTGACCAATTTATACCCTCCTCAACATATTTTCCTTGTTAGATTATAGACACCTCTCTGTCCACTCAAGGATTTCTTCCTCCAGGAAGCCTTTTCTCATCACTGAAAAGGATCCAGGCTGCCCATCTGTGTGATCATCACTGCCAAGAACTCCTTGGTACCACTTATCTTGACAATGATTTTTATGCTAGTGAGTCAGTATGTCACCCCTGCCTGTCTTCTCTTCCAGGTTATAAAGTAACAGGAGGTGTATCCTGATGAACTTGTTCCCCTTTCCTTTTCGCCCTTCACACCTCCCAGCCTCCTCTTCTTTCTGTCGACACAAGCTGCCAGGAGACTGCCGTGCGATTTGTGTGGCCCTGGGATTCCTAAGACATTTTCAGTTATTTATCTTCTAAAGCGCTCTCTCTTGCCAGTGACCTCCTCTCAGCTGGCAACACCCTCCTTTCTATGGGCCAAGAAGTCTTTCTAAGGAATGTGAGCTGCTGTCCAGATGGCACCCGGAGCTCTCTCGGAGGGCCTCCTCAAAGGTGAGGGGAAAGCCCCTGCCTTCTGTATAAAGCAATGGGATTTTTGAGCCTTTCCTGTCACATCGCAGCTAGAGAAGTACTGCCCAGGGCTCTCACCAGCATAAATGCTGATGTAAGAGACTCACAACATGGCTTAAAAAAAAAAAGGAGGAAAATCTAACTCATTATAGTGCAAGATGTTTCCAGACAACTCTCTCTAGCAGGGTTTTTAGTGGTAGGCAGAAGAAAGTAGATTTAATGATAATTGCTGATAGTGGTGTTGTTAGCAGGTCGTGACCCTGTCTGGCTCCACAGTTTCTGGTTTGTGGTTCCATCCCAAGTCTGTAATGGCATATAAGATAATAGACCACTTTTCCTGACCCTTCTTCCTTGTCACTATTTTTGTTGTTGTTGTTGTTTTTAAGGCAATGCATGGAATTTACAGGATTAAGCATGTCCGTGATAATTGTGCATCACACAATAGATTGCTCTGGATCCAAGAAGTCACACCTCACGTGCACCTTAAGACCTTTTTTTTCTACTTTAGACAAACTCTTCCTGTTTCCATTTTCTCTTCTTTCTGTCTCGCTGCTTCTGAATGCTTTAGGAATTGCTATACACCAAAAGACACCAAACACATAAACTTTTACTGTGTTGAAAAACACAGTGCTGGGAATTCAGAGTTTACCCTCACCAGGCTAGGGTAGCAGGGGGGATTTGGCACAGCTCTGTGTGGGTGGAAGGCACCTTTTCACTTCAGTCACTGCATCCCATGACACTTGGGGGATACAAAGAGAAAAATTTGAACCCTTAGGCAAAGACACCAGAGAGTTCTTCACCGGGATTGTCTGTGTCACTAGGATCTCTAGTGTAGGCACCTGGGGCCATGTTCCTGTTTGTTCTGCAAATTCAAGGAAAGAATGCTCACTGAGAAAACACTCATGAGAACTCATTGGGAGATTTGGTTGTTGCCAGGGCAACTTGTTTAAACTTTGCGATTGGTTCTTGGGACTGTACCTGTTGCATCTGTTTTGTTCAACACTATCTTCCTAGAGCCCAGCAGAGTGTTTGGTACTTACTGTTCCAAGCAAATATCTTTTGATCTTCTGTGTGTATAGCAAGTAAACACAACATGGAGATGGGAGGGAGCTCTCTCCTGTAGGCGGCAGGGATGTAGGAGAACGTGTGTAAAATGAGAACAAATCATCACAGAGCTCATGTTTCCTTTACAAATATTTCTTCTTCAATTATGTCCTCTTTCCCAGGCTGTTTGTCTTTAAAATGCTGTCCTAAATGGTTGCGTTTATTTCCATTGTGCAGATACAGAATAAAAATCATAAAACTTGAGCTTCTCTGGAGTCACTGAGTGAAGCTATTCAATTCTTGTTCTGTTTGAAAAGATTCGTGCCTTGCTGGGCTCCTGCCTTATTGATGGGAGAAAAGCTGTGGTATGGAAAACATCCCAGGTTCTGGAGAGAGAGGTAAAGCAAAAGCTAATTGCTTATAGGAAGTGGCTGGATTTACTAAAACTATTCATTTTTAATCTGTGGGAACAAGTTACAATTTTTTTTCTTTTGGATTGAATGTGATATATACAGCTACAATTCCAGCACTTGAAAGTTAGAGGTAGGAGGATTATGAATTTTGAAAATATCCTGAGCTATATAGTAAGTTCCACATTGGCCTCAGCCATATAGTGTGATGTTGTCTTAGTTAATGCTGTCTTAGTGTGATATGTGTCTTAGTTAATTAACTAGGTAATTAATTTTTTTTCTGGCCTCTCATGGCCATGGAGAAAGGAAAGTTTTAGTCCTAGAAGAATTTTCCAGAAGTTTGTGGTAGAAAAGTTTCATGTTTTCCATCTTTATCCATCTTAGTTTTTCTTCACTAGTAGATGGTAGGTTTACAGTACAATTTCTTTCTTAAGAAACAGAGCCATTTCCAAGCACAGTGGCACAGTCTGTAATCCCAGACTGTTCTCTCAGGAAGGCAGAGACAGTCAGATCTCTATGAGTTTGAGGCCAGCCTGATCTACTCCAGGATAGCCAAGGCTACACAGAGAAACCCTGTCTCAAAAACAAACAAACAAAAACAGAGCCATCAATTCAGCACTGATTAGGCACTCAGCTTTTCAGAGTATAAAGAATGAAAATGTTTACAGAGCTGAAATATTTAAGACCAGCAGTGTAGGCAAAGGTGCAGCGTCTTACAACAGAGAACGGCCAGGTCAGAACTCTCCTCTGCAGCTCAGGGCCTCAGCCATGGCCTTTCACTCGGACTACTTCTGCTTTCGGCATCAGTTGCTTCCGCTTCTGTCTCTCACCTAACTCTCTGTCATTCTGGCAGAGCCACATTCACTCTCAGCCAATCCACGCCAGCACGTGCATCGGGCGTGCTCTATCACATACTTCCGGGGCTTCTCTTACGGTTCCATCGTCGTATCTTTACGATCTTACAGAGCCACCCCACTCTCTTGGGGGCATGGGTCATTAATGGCTAATTTGATACCTGTCAGTGTCCTCTCTCCCAACCCCCTAACCTTGCAACATGATGATGTCCTTTCGTATAACCCAATATGGATCTAGAGAAAAGCTGTAGGGAAATGCAAGTAAAACAGTAAAACAATTTTGTGTGTCTGAGGCAGAGGAAATGCAAGTAGGTTCTGAGTTGCTAAATGCTGCATAGAATCTACATCCTTACTTACCATCGACTGCAGCAGTATTATTTTCATATGTGTGGGTATTTTGTCTGTGTGCATATCTGTACACCAACAGTGAGCCTGGTGTCCACAGAAGCTAGAAGAAGATATCAGATCTCCAGGAGCTGGAGTTTTAGACGGCTGTGAGCCACCATGTGGGTACTAGGAAACAAGCCCAGGTCCTCTGGAAGAGCAGTCAGGGCTCTTAACCCCTGAGCTGTTTCGCCATCTTCTGCAATGGTGCTCTTGTAGGCCATGAGAAAAGGGAGAAATGATTCTTACTATATCAGCTTACCAGCTTTGGAGATATTAGAATATATAAAAACAAAACAAAACAAAAACAAATGAACCAAACATTTATGCCCCTCTTGTCTGTTGTTAGAGCCGCTCACATGGACAAGGCTAACACATGCCACATTTCAAGTTTATAAAGTAGGAATTTTCAATGTTATGAACTATTGTTTCGGCAGCCCTGTGTTTTATTATCATTATTATCATGAGGATTCTGCCGGAACTAAAAGCTCTGAGTATGTGAAGGCTGTCTTTGTGAGCAGTGGGAGAACACAATTTAGTGCTCAGCATTTCACCTACGTTCTGGTTTTATTCAGCTTCCGTGAGCCCACTGATTTAATCTTACAGCCAACTTTCTTTCCATGAGAATCTCCTTTAAAATAATAGCCACTTTTTAGTGCCTCCTACCAGCAATAACCAAAACAAAAACGTTCTTACAGCTTGCTGCTGAGTCAGTACTGGCAGAAAAACAGGATTCATTTCCAGAGCTGTTCCAGCTCCTCCCAACTAGCACGAGGGGTTCAAGGCAATGTGTGCCAGCCAGGGCATTGCAGATCTAAGTGGCTTCTATTCGTACAAACTTGTCAATCTGGTGACATTAATCTGCTTTTAAAGGTGTCTTAAGGTTTATATTCTGCGCAAGAACAATACAAATGTTGCTTGCTTCCTTTTTCTTGCTGTATAGTAGTAAAAGTTGCTCTGTGAAGGCTATGTGTGCAAAACCATGGAAGATGATTTAACAACTAGTACAATCAGTCTCATCAAGAGAATTTTGATGAGTTGCTTACTTATCAATCAGTTTGACTTTGAGCCGTCAGGATAGAGGGGCATGGATGGAGAACATCCCAAGTACCTCTATCAATTTACACAACACTGGCTGTGATGGATGAAGTGTTAGGGTGCTGCAATCATTCAGGAGGCAGATGATCAACCAAGTTTCTGAGCATTGAATGACATGATCAGGGGTATTATCTAAGACTCTTAGAAAGTGACACCAAGTCCTAGACTCCCAGAAACCAGCTGACCATTCGCCTCCTAAATATGCAGAATAAATCCCACAATCCTTTGCACAGTATTCAATTTTTTTAAATCCCCTCACACACACCTGGGAGAGCGTGTACACACAGAGACCCACCCTAAACCCACCATCATGTAGCCCTACCTCTCTCAGTTTTCTTATCCCTGAGCTCTTGTTCTGGATGAGTCATTCCTTCTTTCCCTAGTTCACCCACCAACATCCTCTTCAATCACAAAACTCAGTTTAAACTCCGCACGCTCTCTAGGCACTTCCCCCATCTTCACAGTTATTTCTCTTCTAACTCGTACACTCCGAGTTCTGATTCCCAGCTTGCTTCTTAGTGGAGACCACCTCCCACAAACTCCTGGAAGTCAGAGCCTTTGTCCTCTTAATTATTGTATCCTTCATAACATTTGGCATGGTCTTCGTCACATGATCAGTAGTTAGTCAGATTTTTCAGACTTAACAGAGTCTCCACACCCAGCAAAGTCTTTTGAGGAGAATCCAGAAAATTTGCCATTTTTCAGTAAATTTAACTTGTATATGCATGACTCTTTAGAGGCCAAACAGCAAAGACTAGAAGCCTCCCTTTAGGTCTGCTTTTAATTGGAACCTATTCATACAGGCAACATTTGTCTTCCTAACATCTTTTCCTAAAAGATTTACTGTGGGTCTCTGATGTCTAAGTGAACGAAGTGGTTTCAGTTGCATTGTTTCCTGCTTCTGGAGCTTCTTTCTACACTTAAGTTCTTGGAACTCTAGGAGTGATATTACAGCCTACTCTGTCAGTAATTCTTTCATTTCAACTCAGGTAACAAAGTGGCAGCTCAGACTGCATTGCTGTTTGAAACAGGAACAACACTCAATAGCAAACTGGAAGCTGCATATGGTTAAAGTTTTCTAGATAGCTGTCTTTTTCAGGAATGGGAAGACAGAATGAAAGAAATGTGTGTCCCAACCCTGGAGCCCCACCAGGTTCTGGCCACCCAACATAAACCACTCTTGATCCTTGAGACTTGACCTTAAAGGAAACAACTTCATTAGCCAGCAGCATGATTCAAACTACAGTCCTTCACCCACAGGAAGCGTTCCTTTTAAACTTGATGAAAAGGGCAGAGACTTTGGTGGCAGGAGGGTGGGATTGTGAAGTCCATAGAACTTGTGCACAGTATTACCTAGATATTAACTCTTTGGGCTTTAGTTTCTTTATCTGCAATATGGGGGCAGTGGGCTGTTTTGTAAGATGATTAAGACAGATTCATGACTACATCTATAAAGAGTATGCTAACTAACTTGGGACATGTTGTTGAATTTAGTGTGAGATGCTAGCTATTCTTTTAGTGTTCTCTTCGCTGAAGAAGGGAATGGCCATGAGCATTGCTTTGTTATGAACAGCATCTCCAAATCGTTTCTATCAACTTTTCTTTTTCCTTCTCAGAGCATGTAGGAAAGTATAAGCAAGCATGCAAGTACTGCATATGTATAGTTAGTTCAGATTCAACCCTATTGTTATTTCCTGGCGTTCTTCCAAGATATCTTACTAGTTATCAATCTGCAATGACAGTGTGCTTTCTGACCACTTCCCCTTTGCAATTAAGGACTGTGACCACTCGCTTACGCACAGACTGAGAACAGCAGCCGTAACCCCAAAGGAGGTCAGAAACTCCCAGCTCTCCCCACCGAGGGGACTAGCTGAGAACCTGATACCTTGTGTTTTCAGGCTGTGGCTTAGGCTGTGACCATAGGAGCTGGGAACACCCACCAACACCCGTCTCCCCCAGCCCCACTTCCTTGGCTTCAATGCCATTAAACATGTTTGCAGTGTGTTTGCGAATGTTTTGAGTAGAGTTCGGTTTCTGGTGTTTATTGTTGAATTGCTAAAGATTTGGAGAGGAGACAGGCAGACAGACAAATGGGCACACATCTCTGGTAAGATTTGCACATGAGCAGACACACTCATTGTGAACTGGGTGGCCGTGATGTCTGTGCCTGGGTTCTCTCTCACTAAAGTCCCAGAATTTGGTCAGCTGTTCTGCAAATAAAACTTATTCTAGACACAGAGTAAGAAGCCTTTATTTGCATAGGAAGCCTGCCAGCCTGGCCTGGAAAATGGCAGGTCACAGCCAGCGTGGTAGAGAGTATTTCTAGCCACTCTACTTTCATGGACGTTTCTAGTGTGGGGGCTGAGTAGTTGTCTAGGGCTATCTTCCCTCCTGTTCCCAGTTCTCCTGTTTCATTTAAATCCATTACTGTGCCTCTGGTTGCTTGCCGTGTCAGCCTTTCTCAACTTATAGTTTGCAGGAGCAAGATAAACTCACACAGACTCATCTTGGGAAACTGTGGGAGGCTTTGGGAGTGGGGCTGGCTGGACTCATGACGCAAAGGTCAGATTGCATTGTGCGGTCCACAGGCTTTCCCAGCTGGGCAGGGAGGCTTCCCCATCTGACTGCATCATGGTACCAGTTACGCTCAGCCACATACACTTCACATGGGTGGAGGCTATGCCCACTCATCTCAGCGGCAGGTGAACATACACTGTCAGTGCCAATTTATTAAATGAGAAAATGTGTATCAATAAGTCCAATGCATATCATTTATGAGCATCTTATTTTAAAGTCCCATTGTCTTCATACATAGGTGTATGCTTGCCAGACTAATCATGCTAGTTCTAATCTTGGCCACTGTGTTCGTTGCATCTGCCATCTTCTTTTTTTTTCTTGACAGCATGGTGTTTAGCTCATTCATCATTTACTACCTGCTGCTACCTGGTGGAAATATACAAATTATTTTATGGAGCCAACATTTTATTTGAATCGATCCTTGTTTGTTATGTCCCTGGATGTGTTTATAAGTATAGGATAAAGCAGGGATGGCTACCCTCAGAGACCCAGAGGAGCCATATGCGCAAAGTGTACATGATTTGGGGGTGGGAGAAAGGAGTTCAAAACCACTTCCATTCTATGCAAATTATCCTTTAGCAAGCAGACATCCCCATTCAAGATTGATTCCAGTTCCTTAAATTTCATCTTTGTTTAGATGGAAACTTAAAGTTCACAGACAATGAAGGTATTAGAATTACTGAGAAGGAAATTGAATAATGCATGGTAGAGTTATTGAAGGTTACTTTTTGGTTACATGAATCAAGAACTATAGGATGTTATCTTTATAGCTAATAATTCTCAGGGGACATAGCCTAAGAATCAAATATGGAAACAAGCAAAAGAGCCACAGACAACAAGCATATGAGCCTTATATATGAGGACAGATGTTGAACAGATGTTGGATACAATTTTAGCATTGAGCAGTACATGATGGCTAAGCCAATTACTCATTACAGCCATTAAGATGGAAAGCAGTATATTTAGTTGTGAGCATTTTGATGCCATGGACACATTTTGTCCCTACAGAACAAAACACTGGATTTCTAAGTTGAAGAATAAAAGTGAAGTGTTTACTCCTTCCCCCTAGCTCTGGAATCCTACTTTTTTTTTTCCTTTGACCCCAGGTCTAGAAAATTGAGTAGTTAGGTGTTTTTTTTTTTACAAACATGATGAGGCTTCATGGTATGCAAACAATTCATGATTTACACTCAAAATCTTAGTTATTTCAGTGCCCCCAAATAGCTATGAATAGCAAAAGATGCATAATAATGAAAATAGAGTACAGCTTTATCTGTAAACATTTATTTATAGCAGATAGCTATTGATATATGTATGCTAAGCTATCCACACTAAATGTTACCATGTGTAATTTTTATAACTACCTTCTTTGTAAGGTGCACACATTTATACAGATACATGTGGATTTTTTATTAAATTAAATTTATAGTAAATAACTACAGACGTTACACAAGAATTAAAGCATAGTGCGATAGAGCTAGGTTAACTACAAACACATATTAATGGTAAATGTTTTTAAATATGTGAGTAAATGAGTAAATTGGTAAAATAAATGAGTATTTCTCCAAAAATAGGGGTGGGGATATAGCCCAGTTGGTTAAGTATTTGCCTAGTATGCAAAAAGCACTGGGTTTGGTCTTCAGCACCACATAAACCAAATGAAGTAGTACAGGTCTGTAATCTATGCACTAGGGATGTGGAGGGAGGAAGATCAGAGGTTCAGAGTCATCCTCAGCTACATAGTAAGCTTGAGGCTAGCCTGGGCTACCTAAAAACCCTGTCTCAAAGACAAAGAGGAAAAGAAGAAGGATCGAGGAGAGAGAGGAGGAGAGGGAGGAAAATAAGAAATAGATAAACAAGCAGATGGATGGATAGGTAGGTAATTAGATGATAGATGGATAAGATAGATAGATAGATAGATAGATAGATAGATAGATAGATAGATAGATAGATAGATGGATGGATGGATGGATGGATGGATGGATGGATGGATGGATGGATGGATGGATTACATATAGACCATGAATCATTGGGAATGTTATACCTGAAGGGTTGTTGAACCTTAAGGATGGGAAACTGGCTCCTGAATCCCTCTTGTGAGTGAGGACAGTTTGGTGTGGCAGCAAGAGATGGGCTTTTTGTTTCTTTTCCAGCGAAGTGACTCAGCTCCCCAACCCAGAGTCTCTGTAATAATGTACTTTCTTGATAACATCCCTGTGCATACACACCCCATTATAGAACTCCTTCTGTCTCTGGTGATCTACTTCCCCATAGCTATCCAGGTGCCTTACTCATGCTGATGAATTCAATGACGTTAAATACCAAAGCCAGAATGGCCTAGAAAAATCTTCTCTTGGTAGTTCAGTTTTCTTCGAGACATAGATCCAGGCCAGGCTAAGGTGGGCATCAGAGTAAGTCCTCTATCACTGGCAGTGGCTTTGGGGTTCTTAAGAGATAGCCCACCACATAACATTCCTAAAAGACAAGAGTTATTATGTATTTGTGGATGATCAATATAATTAGAGTCGCTCCTATTTGAATGGCATTAAAGACAACAAGCCATTCAATTTATGGGTAATTTTCATTACCTGAGCAATACGCAGAAGAGGAGTCTTAGGGGACTGATAGTTTATTCCCTGATAGATTCTTGTTTTCAAGTGTGTGTGACACGTCTCTGTGTGTGTGTATGTTCCCATGTGTTTGGAGATACATGTGCATGTGAGATTGGAGGCTGAAAGCTGACACTGACCATATTCCTCGATTGCTTCCCACTTTATCTCTAAGGCAAGGTCCCTTGCTAAATCTGGTCAGTCCTGAGGACATCTGTCTCTGCCTCTTGGGGGCTTGGATGATGGACAGCCACTATGCTGGGCCCTGAATGTACATTTGGAGGACCCAAATTCAGGTCTTCACACTTATGTGGCAAGTGCTTTATCTATTGCCCCCCCCCCACTCCCCTATTTCCATAGAGTCTAAGAAAACTCTTGGCCTAGATGAGTCTGGCAAGAACTACTTGACAAGGTAGTCTGATGCTCCTTGAGACTATGCTTGGAAGAATTGGTGTGCAGTCTGGGAACACCTCAGGGTTTTTCTGATCTCTCCAGAGGAAGGTCAAATCCTGGACTCCAAAGGTAAAATTCATCCAGAAAAATAGGAGAAGATGCAAAGGGAGAGAGGTTTCAACATCTTTGTTTTATTTTGAATAAAGGTATTTATGGCATAAAAATGGCCCCAGCTTGGGCCAGAGAGGTGGCCTGATATTTCTTCTCATTCTGTGTTCAGGGAAATAAAGGAGGTTCCCTGCCTAAAGGGTTCTTATCTCTACTAAGAAATCTGTGATCCAGCAGAGACGGAGCCACAGGAGCGTGCATTGGCTTGATAGTGCCGCTGTAATAAAATACTCACTCATGGGGTAGCTGTCTGTCCCAGAATGGAGCTAAAAAGGTCAAGATTGCCAAGGCCAGGATGGCTCCTGGGGTGGACCTCACTTGGGGGGTAGTAAGAGAAGGAAGAAAGACAGACAGATAGGCATCGAAACATGGGAAAACTGGGGTTGGGCTGTCTGGCGTCTCTAATGGAGAGGCGAAGCTGCGGCCCTTCCGAAGCTCAGCGTACTTATTGTGCATAGTTGTTGTATTCAGCTGAACGTGGAGGCATGGTTACAGCATACACATAAACAAAGAGATTGCTGGCGTACAGCTGGATCAAGACGTCAGGTTTAGTTAATCTCAGTAGAAGCAGGCTCTGTCAGAAGCAGTCTTCAAGATGTAAATATCTGGAGGGGTAGGGTGGCCGAAGTGGACATTTTCTGCACACTCCATCAGTCTAGCCCGGGAAAAGCATTGCCGTTTTCCATGGGTTTGAGGCCTTGAGATCCTTGACATGGCCATGCCCATCCCAACAGGATGCAGTCACTCAGGGCTTCCTATACTGCCCACATAAAATGTAAGCCAGGCAGAGCCACAAAAGAGGCTCTGTTTTGGGGCCTCCCCAGGCTTGTAAATGGCAAGCCTGCACTCAACTTTGTCACCCTTAGGAGACAAATGTCATCTAAGACATTTCAGATTGGGAGCTGTTCTAATAACTTTACCGTAAAATCCCTACCATCAAATAGAGCCACCTTATGAGGTACTGGAGGTTAGGAATGTAAGTTTTGAGGGAACAGTTCTACCCATTATACCTATAGGAGTTGGGGCAGACCCCTCAGAGTCTGCATAGGACACACCAAACACCGAATTCTCAGCACAGAGTAGATTTATTACTCCAGAGGGGCAAGCAGGTCAGGGTGGGGGTGGGCTGCTCCTGGGATCAGACATGGGTAGAGAGCAGGCAGTAGCAGCAAGTGGTTTGTTTTGTTTTTGTTTTTTGGGGTTTTTCTTTTTGGTTTTGTTTTGTTTTCAGGAGTGGGTTTTTAAGGAATGAAAAAGGAGAGTCTATGGTAGGGTGAGTTGGCAAGTCCTGATTGACAGGTTAGCCAATATAGCCGAATAATGAATTTTGATTGCTGGACCTTGGTGTTTTGATAGTTGGACCTTGATGATCAGTCTCAGGAATGAGTCAGTGTTCAAATAAGGGAATGGACCTTGTGGGGGATAGTTTTAGGAATGTAATCTAAGGGTTTAGCAAGAGCGAGGGACGTGGGAAGAGCAAGACCTGCTGGCGCCATGTTTGCCAGCAGGAGCTGTTAGAGAGCCCTTCAATAACATGTATTTATTTCTGACTATGATAAATGGGCGCCAGAGTTATTTCCTAACACTTAGTGCCTACAGGCCTAGGGCCCTCAACAATTTTCACCCGTGGAAGAGAGATGGACAAAGTCATCCAGTAAACACCAGCATGCAATGAGATCATCACAACAGGTTGTAAGCAAGTCTACTCAGTTGCAGCCAGATCGGGCCTGCTCTCCTAAATGCAAGAGAAAGCAGAGTCCTGGGTGAGTCTAGACAGTCGGACACTATGAAGCTGGGCAGTTTGGCTGTGGTGGAGCCATTAATTATAGTGTGTCCTGATCGCGTTTATTTGTTTAAAGTCTTCTTGGTGTTACAAAAACACCCTCCTTGGACATCAGACACCCAGCTGTGAATGCCTTTGCAGCTAAATTCATCTTACCATTGCTGTGGCTACAGGTCTATGGCGAGGACACTCAGCCAGATAAACAGGAAGATGGGGGAGACATACCACGTCTCAATGGGAAGCGACCCTGAAAGATGTGGGCTTGTCTGGATCCCATAAAAAGTGATCCTCCTGAAAACAGTTGTAGGGTAAGGTGAGTAGTCCCCAGGACCAGCTGGCATCTCTTGTATTGATTAGTCAAATGTTCTACAAGTTAAACTGATGAACTAAAAGAGAAAGAGATGGATGCTAAAGAGGTAGAAAAAACCTTCCGCTCATTCCTAAGTGTCTTTTGTCCCTGCCCCAGACTCTGGTGAAGTAGAGCAGGGAACAGCTTGTTTGTTTAAGATGTTGACTAACCTCTGAGCTCATGTGCTGAGCTGGTTCACAAAGTTCTTAAACTTGTCTAGAATTTCTGGCCCAGTGAAAATGAGCTAAGAAGCCCATAGTGTTTTAAAAGGAAGCACATGGAATCACTTCCTCTCTACTTTGTCAAGAATTCTACTATCTCCTGTTTACCACCAAAGTCACTGGGTCAGACTGAGCCTTGGTGCCTTTTAAAAGCAGTGTTTTGCATGCAAAATGCTAGTGAACAGGAGTAAATCTGAGTTTTTGAAAGACTCATTTTTATTTAAAATTTTGTGTGTATGTGTACATTTGTGTGTGGGTAAGTGTGTGTGTGTGTGTGTGTGTGTGTGTGTGTGTGTGTGTGTGTGTAGGTAACTGTGGGGTCCAGAAGAGGGCATCAGAGTCCTTAGACCTGGAGTTAAAGGAGGTTGTGAGCTGCCTGATGTGAGTGCTGGGAATCAAACTCGGGTCCTCAGCAAGAGAGCAGTAGAAACTCTTAACAGCTGAGCTGTCTCTCCAGCCCTGTAAATGAGAAATTTAAGAAAATGAATGTAGGTCCATGTGCTGCACATTGGCTGGAGACTGAGAAAATTCAGTTCTTTAGTTTTAATAGGCAGGCATCTAATGTTCCTTAATCACAACATTCCTAATTTAGCAGTGTCTAATGACTGTCCTGTTGTATGGGACAGATTCAGAGCATCTTGCCATTGTAGAATGTTCCACTGGAAATATAAAAAACTAAGTGAAGGCGTTTTTTAGAACAGTTTCCACATCATAACATTTTCTGGGGGCTGAGGAGACAGCTTATTTGGTAGAGTCCTTGCTGTACAACATGAGGACCGGGTTCAGGTCCCCAGAACTCAAAACCTGGGGTGTAGCCAGTGCATTTCTATAACCCCAGTGCTGGAGCACGGGGAAGACAGGCAGGTTTCTGCAGTTCCTGGGCCAATCAATCCAGCTGAGCAGATGAGCTCCAGGTTCAGTGAGAGACCTTGTCACCAAAACCTCACGCTTCCACATGCACAGACACATGTGCACATGCACCTCTATCCACATGTACATCTGTACATGCCCATGTGAACACAAACATGCAGCACACACAGATACACACACACACACACACAGTTTTTTTTTTTTTAGTCTATAACACCTCAGTGCCGATGAAAGTTGTTAAGTTTATATAGCAAGACTGGACACAACTTCTTAGACTACACCATCTGAGGGTTAATTTTTTCTAGGATGAGACCGCCCTAACCTGTCTGTGGTGAGTTTCACAACTGTAACAATGGAAATCAGCTTCTATGGCAGGGGCTTTATCAAGCAACTTCCTGTGGTCCAAAAATGGCTGGACCACAGTATGTGGACCTTAGCAATGCTAATTTTTTGCAAATATGAAAGAATTCTATATTCACACAAATGGCTTTACAGGTGACTCACACAATTTCCATCAAAACGGCGACTAGGAAGAATAAATGCCAGAGGTGAACTCAAATGTCAGAAGAGGAGGCTCCTCCCCCACCTTGTCTGCCCACTTGTCCCACAGTTTCCTCGTGTGTGCTAACGCTAACGAAAATGTTTGGATCTAGTAACACAGGCAAACAGACGACTTCTTACTCATGACAAGCTTATAGATTTTTCAGAGACATTTTTCCCCCCTCAAAAACACTTGAAAATTGAAGGGTCAACAAGATGATTTTGAGGATAAGAGCACTTGACAGCAACCTGATGACCTGATTTGATCTCTGAAACCCACAAGGCAGATGGAGAAAACCAAAACTCAGATTCTCCGCTGACCTCTTGACCTCCTAGTTCAAGCCACGGCATTCATGTTCCCATCTCTCCTCCACTGTCTCCCTCCCCACCTCTCTTTCCCCTTCCTCCTATCTGTCTTCTCTGTGTGTGTGTCTCACTCATTCTCTCTCTCTCACACACACAAAGTCAATTCTTTTTAAGTTTTACAAGTGAGAGTTTTACGAAAGAGAGTTATTGCATGGCTTTAACTCTTCTCTCTTTTTATGCACGCTGAGTTTATTCTTGAAGACGGGAACTTGGGTGAGTGATCATTCTACTAAGATTTGAAATACTGTCACTAAATAAAGCACACAGACTTTTTTTAAAAGTATTTTTTAAAAAATATTTGAGGTGGGGGTCACACTGTGCAGACCAGGCTGGCCTGAAACTTTTGAACTTGGATTCTTTCTGCTTCAGCCTCTCCAAGGAAGGCTCCACTGTGACAGGTTGGTAAAGCACAGAGATTCTGTGTGGGGGTTTCCTGGTGTTCTTCCTCACTTCCAGTGCTGACGGTAGTAGCAGAAATCTGTCTGAAGCTGCACGCAGTGACCGGAAGCTAGGCACGGTTACATAACCCTGCGGTTCCACCAGCACTCAGGAGGCTGAGGCAGGATGATCCTTGAGCCAAGGAATTCTATGACTAGGAAGCATGCTAAGAAACATAAAACAATTTAATTTCAAAAATAATATCTGAAGTAGTTGTGGTAACATTAGCAACAGCATGAAAACAGTTGGAGCAGCAACACACGTATGTTAAGCCCTGTTAACTGTGATTTTATGTACGTCGGCTCACCCTGAGCTCGGAACAACTCATGAGCACTAATGTAGACCTCTCACCACTGAAGTATGCTGGCCGTGTGGCCCAGCAGCCACCCTATGGTGTATTTGTCCTTAGCTTTGCGAAGGATGGAACCCAGAAATAGAGGTCACCTCTCCCGTAAGCGGCACAGCTTGGATTTAATCACAGAATGTGAGGCCCCAGAGTCCCCGTTTTTAACTGAAGACTTCTAACACTTTCATGCTGTCACAGAACGTGAATATGTTCATGGTTAAACCACTAATGCTACTCTGAATTTTGCATGTGGGGGGCTTTTCTAAAACCTGTATCTTGTTTGGTGATCGAGAGCTCTAACTCCAGAAAGAATTGGAAGTCTGCAGCAGGACGTCATCAATGAGACATTTGCTCAGGCATTTGGTTTGTTCTGTGTTGAGCAGAGTCCCACCTGAGTAACTTAGTTCCCTGCTTTTCCCTGGCTGGAAGAGCCTGGTTGCAATGGAATAGTGATCTGTGGTTGTTGCCGGGGGGGTGGGGGGATGTGATGAACATCACCACACCTGTTACTTCTGAAACATGATTACTCAGAAACACCTCATCACAAACATTCCTATCTGTGTTGCTGCTTCAAAGTTTAAAATTCAGGAGGACTCACTCTTTCCAACAAACTTCAGCCTGCCATGTGCCAGGAATTTGATGGTGGGGAGTACCCATGATAAACAACACAGACTCCATTTCTGCAAGCTCTTGGCTACTGGGAAGACAACACAAATAACTGAAGTCACTGTAGTCATGAAAGTGGTAGAGGGCAATGGAGGCGTAAAGTGAAAGGGCTATTTAGTCAAATCTAGGTGTGCAGGGAAAGTGAGAAGGAGTCCTGAAGGCTGCGGAGGAGTCACCCCAGTAATGAAGTAGGAAAGAGGTCACAGGCTCCTCCAACCTGCAAGGCAGGACCTGACCAGCCCATGCCTCATCCTAGGTGTTCATCTCAGTGAACGCAGTGACTTGGGTGACATCTTGGTTCCTTTGTCTTCCAACAGCTTTCCACAACCAAACCCAATGGGTCCTTTGCTTAAGTGGCTCTGAGGATCCTCACACCTCACTACCACTCCTGACATCTATCTCTGATCCTTGCCGGCATTTGGCAGTCAGTGGCCATACAACTGACTTCTGCTCCAGGCTTGCTCTTCTTATGATCTTCCTCCCCTGTCCTCCACACTGCAGCCTGAATGTCTTCTGAACCTCACAACAAAACATGAAGAACATTTTGACGACTCTCCCTTGCTTCAGAAAAAAATGCAACCTTTTTTTTTTTTTAAATCTGAAGAGACAAAGGCTTATTTTTTTCTAGTGTCCTAATCTCTCAGTCTATTCTCACACTCTGGTGCAGCTACACTAAACTTTCAATTCCTTGAATACATCCTGTTTTGTTTCTTGACCCATATATTTTCCCTCTTTGCTTAAATAACTATTACTCATCCCACAAGCCTTGTTTAAATACGGCTTCCTCCAACAAGTCTTTTATGGCCAAGGTTAAAAACTTCTTTTATGTCCTCCCAAGATGTTTTACTAATTATACTATATGGTAAGTGGCTGTTTGGTTGTGTGACAGTATGCTAAAGTAGGATTGAGAGAGAGAGAGAGAGAGAGAGAGAGAGAGAGAGAGAGAGAGAGAGAGAGAGAGAGAGAGAGAGAGAGAATTTCAAAGAATTCTATCAACCAGAAAGGGTTCTGGGTAAGCAAAGCAAACCTGAGGACATCAGGAAAGCTACTTGAGAGGTGTTTTTAGAGAAGCAGTTGAGGAGGGCGAGATTTGCTGAGGTGACAGAGACTGGGATTTCATTCCTTTTCTAAGAAGTCTGGATGTTAGAAGCCATGGCAGTGGCTGTCTGTCCAGATGCAGAGCTGAGACGTGGTGGCACACTGGGAAAACATAGTTTGTTTTCACTGACAACAGGACCAAGTGTATCCCAGGGACAAGTCGTGGGTGCTGGGAGAGGAGACAGTCTGAGGACAAATGTCAAAGGGACCTGGTCCAAGAAGGCGCCTCATGGGGCAGGCTGGCCAGAAGAAAGGGAATGGGATGTGCTGTGAACTGCAGAAGCTGATGGGTTGGGGAAGCAGTTCAAGCGCTCAGCCGGGGAAAGGCGTCTTCACCCAGAAGTTTCTAGAGGGAAGCCATCAAGGGCTCATTGAAATACCCCAGGAAATAATTAGCTCTGAACATTTTTCACCAAACACTGAGAACATTCACTCAGATCTTAACTTTAGCAGTAAAATAAGAACCCCTCCTATTCTTTATCACTCCACACTTAACCCATCCCTCCCTACTTCCTCTCCTCACTCTCCCTCCATTTCTGGACTGATAGCCCTGGATAAGAAAGGAAAAAAACATTTAAATAAAAAAACCATTTAAATGAAGTCAATATTTTTATTTATTTGTTTATTTTTGAGACAGGGGGCATATGCCATGTAGTGTAGGCCAGCCTTGAAGTCATGACTTTACCTCAGCCTTCCGAGTCCTGGGATTATAGGGATGCCCCACTATTTGCCAAGCTCTCGTTATTGTTATTATTATTGTTATTATTAAATGTGATTACTTCTTTTAAGTATTGAGTTGCATGTGTTTTCGGTACTAAAGCAATCTTGCCATTTAAGTGTTAGCAAAGAAACGAGGAGAGACACCAGCCTGACATTTCTAGTAGTGAAGAAAAGAAAACCAGATAGTCACCCAGTGGTCTTAAAGTCTTTACTTTTGCATTTTGGCTACCTAATTATGGTGTGTGTCCGTGTGGAATCTTTGTTTAAAATTTTCTGACCTTTGAATCTGAGTGGAAGTCTTCAATTGCCTTGGACGTTTCTCATGGTGCTTTCAGATGACCAGCCTGCTTCCTTCTGGAGCTCCAATTATGCACACATTAGACCCTTTGGTTGTGTTCCATATGTCATGCACGTTCTATTTTTATTTTCTCATGTTCTGGTTCTGTTTTCCGATTATATTTCCTTCATGTCCCTCACTTTTGAAGTTTTCTATTTAACTGGCTTTAGGTTAATAGGACGAGACTTACAGTTGGTGCTCAGTAAATGCTTGGTGAGTAAACAAAGATCAGAAGGAACGTGGAGGTTTGACAGAAATAGCAGAGAATGAAGACTTTATAAATTGTTCTTTAGGCTCCCAGACTAGAATTTTAAATGCAAGGTATACAGTGATAGAAGATGAGACGAAAGACACACATCAAATGATGAAGAAGCTAGAAGTTCAGGCTTCAAATATCAGGGAACTAACAGCCAGTTTGTTGCACAGGATCAAAAGATGAACCTGGAAGATGGGTTCATCTTCCAGGAGAACAGCAAGAAAACTATTTTTATACTACAGATACAAAGGGCAAGAAGGATTTAGAGGAAGAGAGAAGGAAATCAGGGTTCTGGAAGAGTGTCAGCACAGGTAATTTATCTTCATATATTCTCACTTCTGTCTTAAATAACACACAAAAAAATCTGTGGTTATGTGCCATCCCATTCCCACTTCTCCCCTCAGGGTATGCAGGCCCCTTGTGGGTACGCGCTGGGCTGGACTGGAAGGTCTGAAGCTTGTCAGGATCTTGGTCGGTATCTCAGTGAGTGCTGAAAAGAACATATTCCTGGGAAACAGCTTTGAAGAACTGTTAGTTTATTGGCGGGAAGTGGGTATTTATGCCCCTGGGGAGGTGGCCAGGTTCTCTGGGGCAAGGTTTGTGTGGCCATGTACAATTGGCCAGGACGGGTGTTAGAAGATACTCATCTGTGTACTCAAGGGCTGAGGATGGGTAGGTGTGGGGACCTTATAAGGTCAAACAAGGAGTGAAGCCTGATAATAGTAGGGTCACACAGTTATGGGATGCTTACCTACAGCTGTATCTGGGGAGACAGCATAGAAACAGGAGCACACAGACTAACTCCTAGAAAGAATCATTTATAACCACATGTGGTCCTATGTATTAATAGACAGTTCAAAACCAAGAAGATGTCTCAGCAGATAAAGGTACATTCCACCAAGCCTGAGAACCCTGTTGGATGTCCAGAAGTTATGTGGTAGACGTAGGAAATGGATTCCTGCACACATGCTCTACGTGTGTGCCTACACATATGCACGCACGTACACACACACTGTAAAGAATAGGCTATATGAAGTCTGAAGAGAGAAGCCATCCTATATTTTACTGAGAATTGACCCCACATATCTTGTGAGAGGTATGGAATCTACTGGAAGTTCCCAGCTCTAGCAGAACCTCATTGGATTACCTTAAGTTATTCTCTTGTTGAGAAAACAACTTCCTTACCTTGTCCACAAGTGCCCCTCATTGCCCAAGATGCCTTGAGTCTCCTGACATAATCAGGTGCAATGGGCACTCACACTGGTGAACTCTGGTAGGGAAACAGAAAGGTCAATGTCCTTTAGCTGCTTCCTACCTGCCCTGAGGTGAACAGCCTCCTACACCACACACTCCTATCACCAGGGCTCTGAATGAGTCAGCACGACACATTACTTTTGTTTTTCTCAGAAAGTTGGTTCTCAGAAGTGTAGTCATGGTATGACTAAACTGGATCATGTAATTCAGAGTATTTAGAACCGGTTTTTGAGACAGTTTGGAAAATTTTGGAGAAACTGGTCTGAGAAAGCAGTTGGTGAACCTTAATGGGAAGTTATAGTAAGAGTTCAAGAGACTAGCCTATTGACAGGAATGCACATGACAGAGATTGTGATCATGAAGTTTCGGGTGGGAATGAGGATGCTATTGACAAGTAGACTCATGGTATTTGGGTTATTTTGTGACAAAGACCTTGTCTATATTTTGTCTGTGCTCTGAGACTCTGTGGTAGACTAAGTTTCAAGATGTAAGTTTCAAGATCTCCGGGAGATAATCTTCCAAGGTAGCCCAAGAGAGAGTGCTGGGAACTGCCAGGGCCTTCTTTTAGCCATCTTTACAATGAAAACTGGAAACAAAAGCAGACTACAAGCATCTGAGATCGGTAGGAAAGGAAGCAAGTGAAAGATGTAGACAAAGATAGTGTGATTTTTTTCAGAAGATAAACTGAATTAAAAGGAAATGAAAAGAATTCACTAGGGGCAACAGAAAAGAAACCTCAGGAATTCCCAAGACCCTACCAAGCCAGAGTCGACAAATTTAAACTTATTTGAAAGGTGTTTTTTTCCCTTGAGAAGAGAGTACTGTGGTGGTCTGGATGAGACCTGTGTTCTATAGGTCCAACCAACAAATTTTTTATCAGGGATTTGTTGCACCTGACTCAGCTACTGTAGCTGTAGAACCAGGGACCCCGAGGTTTCATAGGATGGCAGCAGATCTTGGCACCATTATCAGCGCGGTGAGCAGGCAAGTGAAATGCAAGAAGTCACAGAGTCACAGAGACTGAAAGAATTCAAAGGAAAGTTCGGAGTGTTAGGCCTAATTCCTTGTAAGAAGACCAAAGGAGCAATGCAGGAAGCCATGAGAGCAAAGCCAAAGATGCAGTGTAGACAAAGATACAGTGGAAGTCAGAGATGCTAGAAATGGAAAATGGGCCGAGTAAAGCCACAGGCCATGAGTACTGAGGAGAGGGGCCCTGTGGGCTGCAGCCAGGGAGGCTGTGGATTCAGAGCTGTCTTAGCCTTTTTGAAGCTTATAGCACACCAAGATGTGCCCCAGTTGCAAGGTATGTTTGCTTTTCTGGGGTTTAGTTTTGCTGGGTTTCATGCCTTCGTTCTACGTCCTCATTCCCTCCTGGAGTGGATGTGTGTGCCATGGCTCACTAATGAGAGCTAGAAGTATGTGTTTCCTTTTTGCTTTTACAGAGGCTCATAGCCAAGAGTTTTCTGGGTCTCAGAGGGACTTTGAACTTGGAATTTTGAAAAATGCTAGAACTGTTAACACTCATGGGGTTTTTAGATGTGGATTAAATAAATTTTGCACCATGGGATGAGCATGAACCTAGAGCGATGTAGTGGGATTCTTTAGAGAAGTAGAACTGTTAAGTGGGGATTTATAAGGTTAATGTATAGGGTTACTTTGGGTTGTCCAACAATGTCTGTGTTTACACTGGAGAAGATGAGAATCCAGTAGCTGTTCAGTCCACAAAGCCTCAAAAATTCAGCTGTCATGCTGAAGGTCTGGAGGCTTTATTGACTTGTAAGCCTAGAGAAGTTAGGTGCTGATATCAGTGAAGAAGTAAAGCAGCCTGGTAAGTGAAGGCATGAGGAAAAAGTGAAGCTTTTCCCTCAGAGCACTCATTTAGGATGGACCTTCCTACTTCAAATAACCTGCCCAAGAAAATCCTGTGGAGGTGTGCTTATTTCTCACTTTCTTCCAGGCCAGTCAAGTTGACAGTTAAGATGAACTGTCACAGGATTCAAAGGAGGAATGTATGGTGGACTCTAACATGCCTTCCCAAAGCTCCTGTGTGAAAGCCTTGGCTGGCTGCCGCTGGAGATCTGGGGAATCCACTGGCCCAGGAAAGCTCTGACCTAGTGGTTGGATCTGTGCGCTTGTGCAATCGTAATTTGGGAGTACTGTAGGGATGGTTGAGACTTAGGGGTTTGTGCCTAATGGGAGAGGTGTGTCACTTGGGATGGGCTTTTGAAGGGCATATTTTGTCTCTGGGCCCCTTTGTGTTTGCTTACTGACTACCAAGAGGTGAACAGCATCCTCCGCCATGTTTAGTCTACCTCAGTGTTGGAGCTACAAGACTGTGGGTTAAAGCTTTTGATACTGTGATCAAAGCAAAACTCCTTCATACAAAATGTCCTCTAAAAGTATTAAGGGTCCTGTTTTCCTCCTATTGGGTTGCCTCGTCCAGCCTTGATATGATGGTATATGCCTAGTCTTATTGGAGCTTGTCATGTCATGTTTGGTTGATGTCCCTGGGAAACCTGCTCTTTTCTGAAGGGAGGCAGAGGAGGTGATGGATCTAGGGAAGAGGAGAGATTGTGGTGGGGATTTTGGGGGAGGAGAGACAGGAGAAAGTGTGGGAAGTAATATATGAGAGAAGAATTAAACAAAAAACTTGAAAAAAATAAAAGTATTAAGGGTCCCAAAGAAAAACCAAAGAAAACAGAGTGAGATCTGTAGGAGAGGAGAAATACAAAATAATTAGGAAAGTTCTCGAGTTGCTCAGAAACATCACAAAGACTGATGTCTCGTAGCAGTGACATTAGAGGGAATAAAAAATGTGAAGTGAAACTTAGGTCTGGATTTTCTGTCCAGCAGCTGACTCAAGTAACAGAGCAGAAACAGCTGATGAACTAAACAAAGATTTATTGTAGATGATCAAATGAAGGACATATTCAAGAACATATGAGGAATGATATGTTTAAAGGAAAGTTATAGCAGTAAGAATGGAAGACTTCCTATGACAAACATAGAAACTTGAAAGCACAGAGTAGGGTAAATATTAACAAGCCGGGTTTTTATAAGCAAAACTGAACTGCACATAGATTCAGAAACATTGAGGGGATAAATAAAATGAGATACTTTGATAGGGTTTGATTATTTTCAGATACAAAAATAATCTTCCTTATTTATTTCAGTACTTTCTCAGAAATTTGTTTTAAAGGTGCAATGCTTAAGATAGCATTCTTCCTTCGGCATAAAATGGAATTAATAGTAATATAAAAACTACTGTACAGGGTTGCTTGCTAAAGACTAGGCAGTGCAATTACTATCAGGATTTTCATTACTGAGTATGAAAGAGACAGAGAAGTACGAGCAGAATGATTTCTTTCTCACACAACTAAGATAAGGCTGCCTCTTCTAGTTCCTTTGCAGTTTTCTCTGGTGCTCTGATGATTAATCACAAAGTAACTACCTGGTGAAATTTAGAGCCCTCTAGAAGGCAAACCTCTGACTGTCCGTGACAGCATTTCCAGAGAGATCTGAGTATGGATGGCATCATTCCATGGGCTTGGGTCCAAGACTGAATAAAAAGGAGAAAATGAGCTAGATGCCAGCTTCCTTCTCTGTCTGCTTCCTGGCTGCAGACACAGTGTGCTCATCTCATATTCCTGCTTCCTCAGCTAAAATTGCCCCTGTCACTACCACCCCCTGTCACAATGAACTGATCCCTCGAACTGTGAGCCAATAAACCGTGTTTTAAATTGTGCATGTCAGGTGTTCTGTCACACATAGTGTGGGCAAAGTAACTAGTCCGCCTTGCATCTGATGACTTGCTATTAGAATTGTATTCCTTTATGTCGAAGGCAGTGCGTTTCAACACCATCAAAACATTATGGAATGTCCCATTGCTGTACCTCAATATTAGCATGTCACATCTTATTAGCTTATTTGTCAATTGATGGAAATGTGACGAGAACAGGTTGTTTGTAAAGAGCAATGGGGGTGCTGGATAGACTCTTTGGAAGGTTGGATTTAAGTGGGAGATTTCATGGGGTCTTCGATGGGCCTAAACAGCCTGGACCTGAAACTAGAAAAGGCTGAAATGCTTAGAGAAGAAACAAAGTGATCAAAGAATGAAGGGTGAAGAAAGCATGTTATCAACTTTGCCTGGGCTGATCCAGCCTCCAGGGTAAGACATTTTCACATGCTTATTATTTATCACAGAATACATATCTTAAAATTATTAGTAGCATGTAAATTTTATTTAATGTGTATGCATTCATGTATGTATGTATGTATGTATTGTTACAATACTCAAGCTCATAAAATGGAAGTAACTTGTTTCCAATTTAGCAAGTACAGCCACTGCTTAGTATCCAGACATGCTCCTGACTTTATGTACGATAGTATAGTAGTTGACTACATTCAGGGTAAACTTTCTATAGTCTTTAAATCATCTAAAAATTACTTGTAATATGACTTATAATCATGCTCATACAGAACTTAACATAAGTTTTCATAAGTTCATCATAGTACTTGATATACTAAGTTCGAGTTTTGGTTTTTTTTTTTTTATACTTTCTAGAACACTTTCCAGTAATGATTGGTGGAGGGTATGAGTGAGAAACTCATGAATACAGAAGGCCAATTTACACATCACACCAAGTTCTATCAAGAAAAGAATAACAAACCTGAGCTATAGCTGAAGGTTTAGGTCAGGAATAAGCAGATTGATAATAAATAATGATGAACCCAGAAACAAGCAAAAATGGATCTTTCTTATCTTACAGGAGACAGATTAATGCTTTCCACTAGTAAAGACCCTACTTTATAGGGCAAAGGAGAACAAAAATATAAGTAATATTTATCATCTATCTATCTATCTATCTATCTATCTATCTATCTATCTATCTATCTATCTATCTATCTATCATGTATGTATCTATCATCTATTACCCATCATCTATTATCTATAATCTGTGTCTCTATCTATCAACTATCTATTTACCTATCATCTATCTTTCTATCTATCATCTATTTATTGATCATCTATCTATCATCTATCTATTTATCAATCATCTATCTAACTATTCTAATATAATCTAAACTAGTCTAATCTAATCTAATCTAATTTCCCTAAAGCTAAGAATCTTGAGAATAGGGTATAAAGCCAAATTGTCTGAGTGGGTGCAGTGCTAGCAAAGTGTTCTTTTTAACAGGAAGATTGGTGGGTGAAGTCAGAAAGAATATGTAAGGACAGAAACAGAGCTTTGAAAATGAAGAAGGGGCCTGTGTGCTGAGGTATGTAGGTGTATGCTAGAAGCTGAAATAAACAAGGGAAGGGGCTTCTCCTCCAAAACAAACCAAATAAACCCTACAAACTCCCTGCAGAGACATTTCAGATGGTTGACCCCCAGAGCTGCAAGATAATATATTTCTCCATTATTTTTAACTTACTAAATGTGTTATATCTGTACTATGAGATGAATACACACTCCTTGGCCTCAAGGGATAAAGAGAGACAAAGGTATTGCCAGAGTCTGGCAAGAACCAGAGCTGTGCAGGAGGAAGGGCAGGATGTGAGCTGTGGCCACAGAGCAGGTCCACAATGACTTGAATCTTGGTGAGCCTGAGAGCTAGCATGAGAGAGAGTCAAGACCTCATTTTTCTTCTCCCTCTGCCTTTTGGATCACTGTGTGTCTCTCATTGACTGATGTCAGCCTGCTCTAGTGCAACAGAGTCACTCAACACAGACAGTGGGGATCTGCCTCCCAGGCATGTTCAGAAGAGAGAAGAGCTGAGCAAATGAAGGACAAAAAGGAAAAAGCAATATTATTGAATTATTATAATTGTCTTCTTTTAGACTCAGTTTATACATAAAGGTATTATTATAATAAATCTTAATTCCTTTCCTAGAGCTTAGGGAAGCAGCATTTTCTTTCATTTTTTTTTCTTTTTTCAGTCAGAAACTACTATTGCATCATAAACAAACAAATGAACAGATGACTACAAACACAGGCCATTATGGAATAAGCTTCATAGTGCGACTCATTATTATTTGTAAATAAGCACACCACACTGACTGTCATCTGGAGTCATCCAGCAGGCTCTTAGTTGTCAACAGAATTCGAAGTTCCATTCTTTTTAATAATGATGTCAATAACCTGAAAGTTAACTGCTCTGACTTCAATTTCTTCCTGACCTTGCCAAACATGAAGATGTAAGCTCATCTTTGAAAGCGTCTAACAAAAGCCTTCTCTAGAGAGACATGTTTCACTGGGATGCTCAGCAATGATGACTTTCACACTTAGAATTTGGAAACGGAGTCATGAGACTATTGGTGCTGCCAGTGAAGATCAGATGAATAATTCCAGTTTCCACACTACATGTATTTCAGGAGAAACTAAAGTGGCAAGAAATAGAGGTGACTTCTGGACTTTCTAGTCAGAAGCAATTAGCAGGGCAATCCTTGAAATGCAGCCAAAACACTAACTTTAAGGAAAAGAAAGAGCTTGGGTAGATGGGCATATAGAAAGGGAGGACCAGTGACCAAACCGTTCAGGGATATTTTGTTTAAATTGTGCAGTAGGGGAACTTTGAGGATGATAGTTTATTTCAATACCATCAACTTTAGACCATACAATACTCTTTTCCCAACAGAGTGGTGGGTGCTGGTTAATTTTATATGTGATCATGGTGGGACTTCAGGGTATTAGGATATATGGCTGCACACATCTATGGATCTATGAGTGTGTTTCTGGAATACTTTGTAAAGTGGAAGAACCTCCCTGGAGTGGGTACAAATCTCTTGGGAGCCTGCATAGATCAAAAAGGTGGAGGAAAGACCAGTTCACCTTGTTGGTCATGTTTACTGGGAAGCCAGCCTTCTCCAGTCTTCGGAAACACTCACTAGTTCTTAGATTTTCCGGTCTGAAAGTCTCTCTGCCTCTTAGGCCTTAGAACAATATCATTGGCTTTTAGGGCAGCTGTAAGAAATAAGTCAACAAAGGAAAATAAAAGAATAGATTCCACCTCAAAATGGCAAAAGGAGACTTTACTGGTCTGAACATTGGCACCTTCACTAAACCCTGTGGTTCAGTATCCAACTGTTCAGTTCAGGAAAATCTGCCAGGCCTGAGAATCCATTTATATATGCATGTATGTATGTATGAAGAGTGAGTGATGAGTCAAATTGGCTCCAGGGTGTTTGAAGGTAGGTGGCTGCTTACTAGAATTCCATTGGTGGCTGGTTTCTTGAAGCCTTACACTTGTTTTATGGCTCTGGTTTTGAAGTGGGGGATTTCCATTATTCCTGACCTTGTATAGATAAATGACAGGGAACATCGTTATCTGTCTGGTACTTCTTGTGTTGTCAGAGGGGGCGTTGTTTGGAAGCGTTTCGGTCCGAGGTGGCTCTGAAGGAAGCACTATTCCTGAAGGAGGGCAGGAATCTCTCTGTGGGCTGTCATCTGGAGGGGCTCTGGAGACAGAAGATCACAAGAGACCTCTGAGCCTCCACGATCATTTCAATCAGTGCCTCATAACAGCAGCTTCTCCATTCCCCCCGAAAACATTTATTTATTTTTACTGCAAAGATAACATATACATACCGAACATAGCCCGAGAATATGATGAAAAAATAGATCAAAAACTTATGAATGTCAGGAAATCTATGGATGCTACATATAGACTATGGCTAAGAGAACATTTGAAATGGTAAGTGATCTTTCCATGACTTTGCCCTCTGTAGCATCACCAAACCTTCCTGCCATCTTTTCTTTGATATATGGTCTCACACAATCTTCAGAGTCAGAAAGCTGCCATTTTCTCACCTTCCACTGTTCTCATGCACACATTACGTTATGGCCATCACCAAATAACAATAACCGGCACACCACACACTGTCTAGATCAACTAAGTTAGGCCTATCGATAATCCTACGATGCCGACAATCCTAGCTCCATGCCTGTCTTGACAATGAGTGTTCAGGAAGCTTGAGTGAATTGCCCTTGTTAGACAGATAGGAAGAGGGCGAGCTACCTTCTGAAGCTGGACAAGGTATACCCAGTCAATGCACATAACATGGCATTTGAAAGCTTTTTCTTAGGTAGCTTGAACCTTGTCAGAATTCTTTGCTTTCCGCTCTTCCCTTGATGGCTGGGCCACCTGAGAATTGCGTAAAAAGGAGAGAGCCAGCTGAGCATCAGCTTTCATCTCTCTTGCTGCACCTTGACTATGGGTACACTCCACCATGCTTTCCCTGCCCTGGTGGATTGCCTCTTCAGACCAAGAGCTGTGACTTAGATAGGTGCCTGTACATTCTTCTAGTGTGTCTGTCTGCCTACAGTCTGTCATCTCTCCATCCGGCCTCAAACAAGTCCATGAGTCCCATGTCTAGATTCTTCATCCAATGAAGCTTCCATATTGAAAACCGTCTTATTTTAAATCTGTCGTCACCTTTGGTGTTGTATTGCAAATAGTACACACATTTGCGTACTTACCGACCTTGGTCAGAGCAACTTTTCTTGAGAGGAAAGCTTCATAAGGAGTTCAGCATATAAAAGATGGAACCTGGCTGCTTCAGATCATAGCAGGAATGTGGAAAATTAGCCTCTATCCTTGTGGTTATCCGGTGGTTCAAGAAGAAGCCCTGGTGAAGTCTGACATGTAGATTTGAGAGCAGCGTAAAAAATGTTTATGAAAGCCAGGTCCCTCTACCAGTTAACTGGGACAAGCAATCACCAGGGCCTAAGGGGAATGACTGACAGCTCTAGTTTCTAAAGAATGTGGAGGTGGGCTAGAGAGCAACTCCCTACAGTGGCCCATTGCTTAGTGTTTCTCAACTCGAACTTCCTCACTCATGACTCATTTCCTTTTCTTGGGTGACAGGTCCTTTTCTCTTACTTTATAATCCCCCAATTTTAAAATCCTTTTGACAAACTGTTTACCATATTTACTAAAACTAGTCTTGCTGTGCATGGCTTTCCCAAAGGAAGTTTTCATTCAAGACAGTAGTTCTCAACTTTCCTAATGCTGTTACCTAATACAGCTCCTCACGTCGTGCTGACCCCCCAACCATAAAATTATTTTGTTGCTACTTCATAACTTTAATTTTGCAACTGTTAAGAATCACAATGCAAATATCTGATGTGCAGGATATCTGATATGTGACCCTCCCACCAAAGGGGGATTGCGAACCACTGGTCTAAGAGAGCAATGCGTCTCTTAGTAGTCTTCACACCTTGACAGGATCCCACCTATCTTTGCAGGATAGTATAGCTGTGCCCATGGTTTTATTTATTTGTATGTTTGTTCAGTTTTTACTACGTAGATGTTAACACTGACAGACGAAACGATCCAGCCATATCACAAAGCTAGGAAAGCCAGCATGAGACCTGTGCAGGAAAACAGTAGCTGTTTTCCCCTGGAGAACATTCTTGACCGAGGCTGTGAGATGGCTTACTAGTTACGAACACTTGTTGCGGTTTGTCAGCACCTGTAACTCCATTTCCAGGGGATCTGATGCCCTCTCATGACCCAGAGGGTGCCAGGCTTGCAAGTGGCATACATATACATGCAGGGGAAAAAAACCCATGCACACAAAATAAAACAAATACATCTAAAACCAAAAGCATGTCCTTGATAGGCCAGGAGAAATTGTTGCTGTTACAGTTTGACATCTGAGTACAGACTTTTAAGAGCTACATCCTGTGGGCCAAATGGGAAGTGTGCATTCCAGCCCTTCTGCTGCAGAATGAGGTGGTTGTCTTGCTGATTCCTGGGTAGCAAGCAGATCACAAGACAGGTAACTTTGGCTGTTCTGGAAAATGAACAAGATGGGCTTATCAATTTAAGGAGAACAACCGGTGTCAACTGGCGTCGTTTGTTGCTAATGATGCAACTCAAGCTCTCAAGGAAAAGAACCTAGACCCTTGAGAAACTTCTGTCTCAATGATCTACTTTCCCAAATGCTAAAGATTTTTGTGATTAAATAAAAAGCGACATAAGTGATTTAGAGTTTTGCTATTGTGTCAACAACACTGAAAGCTCCGTGGAACCCACTGAATCAATATTTTCCAAATGACTGATACCTTGAGTCCAAAGTTGTCCCTGGGTGAGAGATTCGTTAAAAGAACAAGAGGAACAGTGGTGGTATTGTAGCAGAGTGGTAAAGCATTACTAACTCAGAGACAGGTCACCATTGATACACAACCCCTGTGGAAGAGTACAAGAGAGAACTAGGCTGAGAGAAATTCACAATGGAAGTGTTACTTAGAAAGGTGGAAACACCCCAAGTTTTATAGGTGTTAGAGGGGGCAGCGCCTCACCTTTGAACTTGTATCAGATGCTCTGAATATGTATCAGAATTTGTAAGAGACCTAACATTTCTCCCCAAGGAGCATAGTTCTGAGACAAGACATAAAAAAATTTTTTAATAAGTTTTTTAAAAAAGCCCACATTTATTCTAGCTGTGTGATGCATACCTTAAATCCCAGTATGAGGCAGAGGCAGAGAGGCAGAGACAGAGAGGCAGAGGCAAGTGGATCTCTAAAGAGTTTGGGGTCAGCCTGGTCCATACAGCAAGCTCCAGGACAGTCAAGTTTACATAGAGAGAATTTGTCTCAAGCAAATAAGCAAGCAAAAACAAAAATCCAAAAAACAAAACAATAACAATATTTGTGTGTTTTTCTCTGTCTCTCTGTCTCTGTCTCTTTGTCTCTGTCTCTGTCTCTGTCTCTCTGTCTCTCTGTCTCTCTGTCTCTCTGTCTCTCTCTCTCTCTCTCTCTCTCTCTGTGTGTGTGTGTGTGTGTGTGTGTGTGTGTGTGTAGGTCAGAGGACATCAGGTTTTCTCTTTCCACAATGAAGATTCTACAGGTCAAATTTAGGTCATCAAGATTTGCTGCAAGCGCCTTCACCCGCTGAGCCTTTTCATTGGCCCTCAGCATAAAGATTCCTTAAGCAGCAAAGCTTAACTCTGCTCTTAGCTCTCTTAACAGCTCTTTCCTGACTGTTGGGGTCAACACCTCCTGGGAAGCTTGCTTGCATCTTTGCACCCCTTTACCCTTCCCTTTTGGTCTACTTTCCCTGCTCCCCTCTTCCCCTCTTCTCCCCATTCCCTCCCCTCTTCTCATTTCTTTCTTATAGGAGTCTACAGGCTCAGTGCAGCATCATTCAAAATCTGCCTCATTTAAAGTCGCTTTCAAGATGAAGACAGAGGGACTTGGGAGGGAGTTCTAGAATTTCCCAAAGTCCTCCCAATACCCAGGGAGGCTATATTTGGAGGTACAACTGAGGCCAAACCTCAGGATCTTTGAAGATGGTCTCATCTAAAATGTTGAGAGTGGTGTGCAGGAAGGGGGTGTCGGAGTTTACAGAAGCCAGCTTTTAAAATTTCACAGAGGAAACTGAGGCCCAGAGACGCAAACGCTCTGAGGATGGGCAAGCGGAGGGAGCCAGGAACCACTGAACCCACCCACAGACTCCACCTCAGAGGGCCCCGATGGGGAGGGAGGAGGGCCGGTTGGTGAGAATAAGGAAGAGGGGGAGGGCGAAGGAAAGGAAGGAGGGTTGGTTGAAGTGGGAGTGGAAGATGCAGCCTCCCCGGGGCTGATTGGCTCCCGAGGCTAGCCCTCTCCACGAGGTTTATAAGAGTTAGGGCTGCCCGGGGGTACCCTGCCCTCTCTCCCGCGCCCCGGGGAGCCACTGCCAGGACCTCGGTGAATCGGGTCAGGGACCCGGCTGGCCGGGGGAGCCTGCTCGGTGGCGGGAGGCCGAGGAAGGAAGACAGCGCGACCGCAGAGCCGGGTATGCGCAGGGCCAGCAGAGATTACGGCAAGTACCTGCGCGGCTCGGAGGAGATGGGCGGCGGCCCCAGCGCCCCACACGAGGGCCCGCTGCACCCGGCGCCCTCGGCGCCCGTCCCGCCGCCGCCCCCCGCTGCCTCTCGCTCCATGTTCCTGGCCCTCCTGGGGCTGGGGCTGGGCCAGGTGGTCTGCAGCGTCGCCCTGTTCCTGTACTTCCGAGCGCAGGTGAGTGGCTCTGCCGGGGAAACTGAGTCTGGTCCCCAGACCGGGCTTCCCGGGTCTTGCCTATCACGGAAGGGAAAGCGACCCTCCAAGGAGGGGGGTTCGGGGGCCCCCCACCCCCCCGGCCACCCTCTCCCCGGCTCGTTCTCCCCGCGGCGCGGCGCGCGGAAGCCGAGCTCTTCTGGTTCTGGTAGAGGATGTTTGAATTTCCCCCCAGAAGCAGCATTGGCCGCAACCCTCTCGCGCAAGTGATCGCCACGCTTTCTCCCCACCTTGCGCGGCTCACTTGGAGTTAAGAACCAACTTTCACCCGTTTTTAGGGAGAGTGGGTGCTCTTACTGCCACGCCTTCCAACGCCGCTCACTAACCTGTGGACGTCTCTCTCTTTTGGCACGCTGGGACCCCAGCAAGAGGGAGTCAGTAGTGTTGGAGCAGCTAGGGGAAGACACTCCGGTCTCCAGATCAGCAGAGTGACAGCGCCAGCAGGAGTGCTAGGTCTAGGGGCCTGGGCTCTGCTGCTTGTCTGGAGCTCAGGCTCTGAGGGCTGAAGGGACAGCCCCACCTTGCCTGCCTGTGAGGTGGGCGGAGGAAGGAAGGTGGTTCTGTGTGTGTGTGTGTGTGTGTGTGTGTGTGTGTGTGTGTTAGAACTGTACGGCCTGACTGCATTCGAGCCAGTAACTAACCTTTGAAGAGAGGACTCTTTGAAGAGAGGAATCTTTCTGAATCTTTAGCTCCACGCTAAAAGACTCAGAACCGCGGGGAGATGGTCGAGAGAGGAAGGGGTAAATTTGTAATATTATGCTTTCTGGTGGTTTGCGCTCTTGTGTTTTCTTGGAAATTGCAGTGCAGTTAGTTGGTTGGATTCATTCAAATACTCTTGTCTGGTGCTATGAACTCTTTCTCAGAGGAAGTGGGGGGCTGACTGTGCATATTTTTATGGGAAAATAAAGTTGGGTTTGGACCTCGCTTGTTTCCAGAATCAAAGGTGATTACTAGACCAAACTGGGTACATGAAAATGTGTCATTGCTTGGATGGCATGGGTTTTTGACATATGCCAAAGTCGTGAACTGTGTTTTGGATCACAGGCTTTGTGAAGTGTTCAGATCTACTGGTTTGCATTTTATACCACTACTGTGGTTACCCACTAATGCAAAAAATAGAAAGACCATAAACCAGTATTTCTGAAAACCAGTGTCTCCGTGTCAATAATCACACTTACTACCTGTAGAGATTTTCTTCCTCGGGCAAGGTTTGGGTGGTTTGCTTGCAATATTAATCACAAAATTCATCTGGAAGTGAGTGCCAAACCAAACTGAACCAACCCAACCCAAACCAAACTCCATCATCAGGGTACAGAGGAATCAACGAAGAATGGCTTCTCCATTGTTTCCTGCCATCAGGTATTTTACTGCGCGTGTACGGAGAGCCTGCATAGTTATGACAATAGTAAGTGCTATAGGAATGACTTAAAATCACGTGTATGCAGTCTCCACGTCTTCATGTGCATGGTGCTGAGGGATTGAGCATGCTTCCTAAGAAAGGCTATTATAGTTCTTTGCAAAGAGGTTTTAGGTCTGAAGGTGCCATAGTTCCCAGGGTCTTTTTTTTTCTTAATTCTTAGGGTCATAACATTTCCCAGCAGTAACTGTGAACCGAGCACTGAGCCTGGAAAGAACTGTGGTGTGTACATGCTCTAGAGGCTCCTAGTTTGCCAGGGACCTTGGGACTTGAATGCTGTGGAGGAAGAAGTCACCAGCTGGGCTCTTGTCCAGCTTCCCTGACGGAATTCTACGGTGGTGGTGGAGTGGCCTGAGACATCTGTCACCCTAACATCGTGGTCACCTTCCATCACACAGTGGTGTCAATGGCACAAGAATTATAATGAAACAGCCCTTTCCCAAAGTAAACACTTGAGATGGCAGGCAAAGCCAGCTAATTTTCCTTTGGAGAATTTAGTGTCGTCAGATTTCTGGTTATAATTTTTTTTCCTTCCCTCTCTTTCCCTCCTTCTTCTCCCTCCCTTCATCCCTTCCTTCCTCTGCATCTTGCTAGGGTCTAATGTAGCCCAAGCTGACCTCAAACTTGTCATGTAGCCAAGGATTTTACACCTCCAAGAGCTAGGTTTGCAGGCATGCACTGCTATGCCTGTTTATTTGTGTGTGCTAGGGTTTGAATCCACAGAACTTTGTGTGTGCTGGGCAAACACTCCACCGAGTGTACCATACTTCTAGTACCTAGTCGCTACAAGGACTGAGTCTCTCAAAGACTTACTTAAAACAATTTCAGCCATTATTCTGAACCCAGGTCTGAACTACATTTTTAAAAGGCCATGCGCAGCGATACAGGGAGATCAGTCCACTCAGTTCTATATGCGGTGTAGTTTCTAGCTATTAGTGAATAATGGTTGGGGGTAGGGTTTGGGTATACAAGGGCTCAACTAAATACATTTTTTCCTAAAACCACTACTTCTTTTCACTTTTATCCATTTTGAAAACCTTCCTTTTGTACTTTTAGATATTAGTGTCAAATAATGAGTAGTTATTAGAAGTTGTATTAATTTTAAAAGTTCTGAGTGCATTTGAATGAGAGTGAAATAATCTACTATCCAAGAACATGTTTACATTTTATGATAAAACAAGTCAGATTTATTGTAGTTTAAAGATAGGGAACAGAATATGAATTCTCTAAAGCAGGAGGATTGGAAGTTCAAGGCCAGCCTGGATCAAAACAAACAAAACCAAAATTGAAACCAAATCCTACTTGTGTTTAAATAATTAGCAAAGAAAGGGCTTCCTGGGTGTCTCAGATTGCCTGTGCCTACATTTTAAGAAGACCTAGATTCCTGGTGCCCTTTTCCCACCAGGCTTGCCAAGGGGTTGGCATGTGGCTTGAGCTAGGTATTTACTATACAGTATTCATATTTAGGTTTTCAAAGGAAAAAAATAAAGGCTTTTCTAAAATGTTGCTTGTAAAACTGTGTGTGTGTGTGTGTATGTGTGTGGTGTGTAGATTGTGTGTTTGAATATGTGTGTGTTTGGTATGTGTATGTGTGGTGTGTGTGTATGCGTGTGAGTGTGTGTGGTGTGTGTGATGTGTGTTGTGTGAGGGGGAAGGGAAGGAGGGAGGGAGAAAAAGAGGAGAGGGAAGGGAGGGAGGGAGAGAGAAAGAGAGAGAGAGAGAGAGAAAGAAAGAAAGGAAGAAAGAAAGAAAGGAGAGAGAAAGAGGTAGCCATACTGAGGTTTAGAGTTTAAGGAAAGGTAAGCCTTTCAGAGAGCTGAAGGTTTTTGTTTGCTTTGCTTTGCTTTTAAACTTCCTTCTCACCTCCCTGTGTGCACATGGCCGCCTCTCTGGCTGCTTCTCCCCCAGGACAGCAGCCACTACTGCAAATCTGATGTTGAGGTGGGCAGGCAGCCTGTTTGAAAAACCGATAAGGAAGCAGCCCAAATGTCAAGCATCCTGCCTCATTTAACCCTATGAATGATCGGTTTCAAGGAAGTTCACACACATTGTCTCTCTCTCTTTCTCTTTCTCTTTCTCTCTCTCATTTCAGAGACACAACATCATCTGATAGGTGCAAATTTTCAAAGTCCCCTGTGTGTGTGTGGTATTGGGGGTGGAACCCCAGGGCCTCCAGTGTGGCAGACAAACATTTTCCCAGCCCTAAGCATCCATTTAAAATCAGATTAACTCAAGCTCTAGTGTTTGCAGGTACACATGTAGGTGTGACTCACTGTAACTGTTTGCTGTGCTCTTTGGTGCAATGTCAGTTGATGGGTCTTTCACGAAGACAGAAACAGCTTGTCTGTTCATTGTCAGACCATGCCCCCTCACGCCCCCCCCCAACATCTAACAAGTACCTGACATCCTTAATTGGCTGAAAAGGTCTTTCAGATGATTTGCCACCCTGTACATCTTCCCATTTCTAATTTATTATTATGCAAAAATGATTATCTAGCAGCTAAAATGGCACAGATTTTCAGCCGTGGAAATCCTTTACCTAGACTGCTGTGTACTCCAAAATATGCTGCTGGGCAGGAGCTACGTGCATTCAGTTGCCCTGAGCACTCTAAATTTCCCCCACCAACCTTCCTTCCTGGCTTGCCTTCCTTCCACAGACCACTCTCGCTTACCTGAGCTCTCACTCTTGCGCCTCTCAAACCTCTTCCCTTCCTTTTGCCTGGGTGCCGGAAAGAGAAAACACATCGGTTAGAGGTACAAAGTGGGTTTTGTAACTTGCCGTACCGAAGGAAACAAATATGTGGACAGTTCAAAGTTAATTTTGCTGTACAATCATGATTTCTTTTATGGCAATAGTTGGTGAGGTTTTAAGCATGAAGTTTTGGAAGATTCAACAATCAAATCTAACATAGACATGTGATAAAATTGGCTGAGAGGTCCAAGTGAGAGCTGGTCACTGGTATTTTTCATTGTTAAGGGAGAAAGGACAAAGTCTTTGCACTCCATTTTTATTTGTACCAAGCCACGAACTGTTATTAAGTGAGGCAATATTGTGATATTGGCAGAGGGGGATTGGATCCATTTTAATAACACAATAGCTATATGTATTTGCATGTTCGACATGTTAAAGCATCACTTCTCAGAATTTAATGCAGAGAAGATGACCTTGACTCCAGTTAGAATGCCGCTCCCTGTGAGTCCATGCTGAGTATTGATAGTCCTGGGGTGGGCTGCTTCTGTTGGTGGCCTTAGTTTGTCTATACGAGGCAAGTTTAATGAACTTTGTTTGGGGTCTCCAGGCATTTCCTAAGGCCACGAGGTCTCTTCAGCTTAGCTCTTCTCTGAAACCATTTCAGAACTCTGCTTTCCTGAGGTCCGAACCCAGGGGTCCTTCATGTCAAGTGCCCAGATGTGTCTGTGTTGTAGGATACTTTTGACTTAAATGAGCCTTTTTAAAAGGTATGATTGAGTGGGTACAGTGGAACATGCCTTTAATCTCAGGACTAGGGAGGCAGAGGCAGGTGGGTCTCTCTGTGAGTTCCAGGCCATCCTGGTTGACGTAGGGCGTTCTAAGCCTGCCAAGGCTATATACAGTGAAGCTCTTTCTTGTCTTATAAACAAAACGAAAGAAAAAAGAGGAAGATTGACAGCTGCCCTTCAATGTAATTCACATGCTCTGATTTTTAGTAAGTATTCCAAAGAAAATACATGAAATAAATATACATTGCAAGTAATTTTCTTTTATGGTAGGACCTCAGCCATGTTTACACATTATCTTTATATATTTTAGTACTTTAATATTTACTATTTATTTATTTTTATTTGTGTGTGTGAGAGCATGCCATGTGTGTGCAGGCCCTTTAGAAACCAGACTGGGAATCGGGGGCAGATCTCTAGTAGCTGGAGTTATAGGCCGCTCTTAGTTGCCTGACTTCTGTGAACCAAACTCTGGTCCTCTGGAAGAGCAACGAGTACATATGTTTGAATGCATGTATATACATAAATATACACATATATGTATGTATATATGTGTGAAAATATAAATAAATAAAAAATACATTTATTTTTCTTTCATGTACATTGGTGTTTTGCCTGCATGGGTCGGTGTGAGGGGGTTGGATCCTCTGGAACAGGAGTTACAGACAGTTGTGAGCTGCCATGTGGGTGCTGGGAGTTGAACCCTGGTCCTTTGGAAGAGCAGACAGTACTCTTAACTGCTGAGCAGTCTCCGGCCCCAGATCAACCTTATATTTGCATGAATAGAATACTAAAGCATGTATTCTGTGAGTGCATGTTTGGAAAAAGGCTCTTTTTAAGAGTTTCTGGTATGGAAACAGTAGTTTTTTTGTTTGTTCCTGGGGGCTGGTAAGTAAGGGTGTTCCCCTTTCTGATTGCTTTGATGTAATTAGATTGGGGAGAGAGAAACAGTGTTATTTCTAAAGCTTTGGTTATTAGAAACTTTGTGTTTGGTCTAGCTTTCATCTCCTGATAAGTAGTTGCTCGTGAAGTACTTTGACTTTTGGACGTAAGAGGACAAGTTAAGCTGTTAAAGAAAAAAATTCTAACTCAGCTGGGTGGCGGTGGTGCATGCCTTTGATCCCAGCACCCAGGAGGCAGAGAAAGGAGATCTCTGAGTTCGAGGCCAGTTTTGCTGTACAGAGTCAGTTCCGGGACAGCCAGGGCTATGCAGAGAAACCCTGTCTTGAAAAATCAAACAAAACGAAACAGCGAAAACAATCAAACTCCCTTTTCTATAGTGGTTGAAGCTGCTGCAAAGCCCTGTGAGAGCTTGGGAGGTGAAGACAGGCTTCTAGGCCAGTCCGCTGAGGGATGCCTGGCCAAGCACTTGTTTTAAACCTAACTCCAGGGGGATGTTTTGGGTGAGACAATGCTTACATTTTAGCATGTCCTACCACTTTCCCGTATGGTCTGCACAAGTACCCTCCTCACCCTAGTGTGATTATATATTTGTAGGATCCTGGTTGAGGAGTACTGGTTAGATAAGTAGATATCCGTCTGAAAGAGAGAAAAGTTACGCTTCTGGCTTCCGGTTTTGTTTGAGCTGCAGATGGACTTCTCACTCCCTTATTTTGCCGATCACAACACCCATGGATCCAGGGAAAAGGCCAAACGAAAACAGTAGCTGAAGATTATGTTAATTTTGCCTGATTTATTCAGGCTTCATGCTCTGGATCTCCAAGAGGGTGTCATCTCTATGTGGTTTTGTTGAGTAGGCAACACATGTCTTATTCTTTTTGTTTAAGAGATAGGACCTTACACTGTAGCCCAAGCTGGCCTAGAGATCGCTATGTAGCCCAGGCTGTCCTCAGAGTCACACTAACTCCTCTGCTTTAGCTTCTCAAGTGCTTACATTGTAACTGTGAACCACTGACTCTTTTCTTACCTGCTTGCATCACATGTGACATCCTTGATACCTCTTCTGTCCACAAAGAAGTTCATTCCCTGTGCATTTTGAATTGCACACATACATTCCTGTTAAGAATCTACAACAGCATGCATAGTGGATGACTGTCAGCCACTCAGCAAAATGAATTCAAAGGGAGTGTGTTTGGGGCAAGGGAGCTGGATCAGCTGACAAAGTATTTGCCTCTCAAATCCTTGCCCAACAAATCCCTGAGATGGATGGGAAACAGAGACAGGAGGGTCCCGAGGGCTTCCTGGCCAGCCAGTCTAGCCAATGGGTAAGCTAATGGGTTCAGTGAAAGACCTCATCTCAAAAATTAAAAGAGTTTGGTAGAGGAAGACATCCAACGTCAATCCCCAGCCTCCATATATGCATATACAGATGCTCACATCCACACATGCATGCGTACATACATACACACACACACATACACAGAGGGAGATGTTTATTGACTGGAGAGTAATTTTGTTAATCATCAGCTACTGTAGCCACTTTAATATCCTTTTCCCCTCTTAGATGGATCCTAACAGGATATCAGAAGACAGCACTGACTGCATTTATAGAATTCTGAGACTCCGTGAAAATACAGGCTTACAGGACGCGGCTATGGAGAGTGAAGACACAGAAGCCCTCCCGGACTCGTGCAGAAGGATGAAACAGGCCTTCCAAGGAGCTGTGCAAAAGGTAAGTCTGTGCTGACTTTGCTAAGTCAAGGGCTCTCGCTGACTCCACAGTAACTGAATATTAAGACAATAAGGAGCGCTGTTGACTCCGTTCTTTCCTTTTACTATATTGTCAAAGAGCTGACGGGGTTGTCTTAAAGGGAATCCTTTTGGAGTTGGCGTCAGTCGGCTTCTTTTCCTCCTTTTTAAAAGGAGGGATCTCGCAGGATGTCAGAAGGAGAACCGGGGTGGCTACAGTCAGTGTGAGGTCACTTCGCTTGTTTGAATCCTTGGTCTAAAAATCCTGTTCAGTGTGCCCAGGACTGTCTGCTCTTTCCCCATCTGCTTCTGTATGATTTCCAGTTGTGCACCTGTGGCCCGGGCTCCCTCAGGGAGCAGCGTCATTGTCCTTTTGCTGTCAGGTGTGGTGACAGGGAGGCATCTGGAGCAGGAGAGGAGGTGATGAGTGAGGTGGAAAGCATGTGTCTCTTTTTCATTTCCGGGGAGAGCCTGGCAGTAAGAGCTGAGAGTGGATAGACTAGTGACTACCACGTCAAAAGCTGTGGCTGAGAAACATGCCCGCCTGTCAGGTTTCCCTGAGCCACCTGGGAATTCTGCTGCCTCAGACCTAACGTACTTACCGACCCTACCAACAGCTGGGTAGGATTCCAGCGCTAAATGCTGCATGTTGCAGTGAGCCCGGGCGACCCCTACTTCCCCTGTTGCTGCATCCTCTCAGAGTAAGCCCTGGTGTTCCCAAAGCTGCTGGGCCTTGGATTTGTTAAGACTTGCTAGTACAATCTGTTCCTGCATAGTTCTCCGGAGGGATAGCAGAGCTCTAAAAGTGCGTCGGCTAAAAGTACAGGCAGAAAGATTAAGCTGTAACACGCTGAAGGTAAATATGATATTTTAAAGGTGAGGTGTGGTGTATTTTTATTAACTTTAAAAATACCACGACTTTTCAGCTTGCTTCATCATGTCACATCCCCAAGACAACATACAGACTGAAGAGTGAAAGGTGACCATCACAGACTCTACTTGCATCTTAATTTCAGAGATGATTCACTAGAACTGAGTGGCATAGAATTGGTAAAATAGATGTTACCGTAGCGCTCATGAGAACAGATGTTGCTTACAGCAGCTATTATCTGTTGGTATGAAAATATGTGTATATCTATGTATGTAATTTATTTATTTTAAGGAAGTTTGGATTAGGAGAGAAATAATTTTACCAGTTTAAAAATTTAAGGTGTTTCTTAGTCTGGGCATGGACCTTAGTAGTGGAATGTGTGCTTAGTGTGGGTGAGGCTTTGGGTTCAGATTCATAACCTGGCAAACTAGTAAGTACCAAGACCAGATGAAAAGAATCAAATGCTTGTATTAAAGGCGTATGATTACCTGGTGTGGCTCATATTTGTGATCCCAGACTGAAGCAGGGGGATTGTGAATCTGAAGTTAATATAAGCTTATATAGTGAAGCACAACCTCAGAGAAGAAGAGAGGAGGGGAGGGGGAAGAAAGGAGGGAGGGAGGGAGAGAGAGAGAGAGAGAGAGAGAGAGAGAGAGAGAGAGAGAGAGAGAAAGAGTGAGCAGTATTTTATATTAACAGATAATTACGGTTCTCAAGAGCAATGGAATTTTATTTCATTAATTTTGTACTTGTGTTTGCTATGCTGTAGGAGTTTACACTTAAAAAAACATGGACAATTTATAAAATCCTTTTAAAAGATCAATGAGCTATTAATACATAAGCCAGTGTGTATTGGTATAATATACACACTATTATAGTACGCCAGTGTGTGCTAGAGGTGGGAGATTCTAGCTCTTCCTAGGCCCGATCTTTAGGGAGGATATGAATGTTACCCAAACCTTATCATTACAGTCAACCAACATCCATATGGTGCAACTGTGGACCTAGGCACTTTGCCATACCTTTTTCTGATACCCAAGAATGTACTCTTTTATACTAGTCAAATGAATGGTTTACCAAACGTATTACCCCTTCATGAAAACCACTGGTTAATGTGACGTCTTCGTAATTGGCCACCGTAGTCAGATTTCTGATTTGACTTGGCAATGCTAAAAATAGGATGGGTGTAGGCAGGCCTTCTGAAAGTAAGTCTACATCTTCACTTCAGTTCTAACAGCTATTGAGTGAACCCAAAGAACAATTCATGTGTAGCTGCAATCAGTATTGAGAGATCAGCCCATGCAGTGGTAACAAATGCCAGACAGGAATGTGATCTCATATTATAGGCGTGCAGAAAGTGGTGTTTACACAGCTCATTGTGGTCAGACAAGTAATCTTGTTTTTCCCTCCTTTTTTGTTTGTGGCTAGGTTTTCTTGGCTTCCCCCCACCCCTTTAGCACAGAGCTCTGAAAGCCTCCTCCTGGTCCAGCTCTACCAACTGCAATTTATAAAGTCTGTCATAACAGTCTATGACAATTAAAAAAAAATCCTAGTACAGTGTGGTGTCTGATTTGTGAAGCGATGCCTGTTTTCAATATTGGCTGCCGTCCTGGGCTCTGCCCAGCCAGCTGGGCTTGGACAGAGTGGTGAGTTCAGGCCTTAATCAGGACTGCCGTGCGTGGCAGTAAGGATACAGACCCTAGACCTTCCATTTGGACTCAAGGGAGGCTTAAATATAGATTCTGAGTCCTCAGGGCTGTGACTTCACCTGCCTTCAGTATGTCAGGTTGTTGATTTCACACTGGGACCTTTTGGTAGCAAAACTGGATGACATTTTCCTATAAAATATCTAGGTGAATGGTATCAAAGGGACAGACTGATAAGCGTAACCTTGTTGTATGCAAGGAGGTTCCCTATGCCTTGAAGAGGCTAGGAGGAAACAAGAGGGCTTATAGCTGCTTTGTTTGTTTGCTTGTGTGTTTAATCTATATAAGTATTTTTGCCTTCGTGTATATTTGTATGTCTGGTGCCCTTGGAGGCCAGAGGGAGGAGCCAGATCTCTGGAACTGGAGTTATGAGCAGCCATGGGGATGCTGGGAGTTGAACTCTAGTCTTCCAGAAGAGCAATCAGTGTTCTTATCTGCTGAGCCATCTCTCTAGCCCCTGCACTTTAAAACAAATTTTTTTTTATCTTCTAAAAGGTAGATTCTAGACTGAGAATTGTGTGTGTGCATGCATGAGTGCCTGTGTGCATGCATGTGTGTGTAAGAGCGCTCACCCCCACTTATGTGTGTAGAGACTAGAGGTTGGCAACATGCATCTTCCTCTGTTGAACTCCAGCTTATTTTTTAAAACAGGGTATCTCATGGAATGAGCTTGTTGGGCTTCTTCGTTTGTTAGACTGGCTGGTCACAGAGCCCCCAGGATCTGTCTGACTCTGCTCCCAAGCACTGGGGTTATAGATGGGCTTTGCCATGCCTGGCTTTTATGTGGGTTCTCAGGGTCCTAACTCAGACCTTTGTGCTTCGTCAGCAAGCAGTTTTCCCATCGAACCATCTCTACATACCTGAATTATATTTTAAATGTACATAACATACAAGAGTGTTTTTAGTTAATAATTATGTAAACAGATATTTTATTTAAGAACTTTAAATTTTTTTCCCTGATAGGGCTGAAGAGATGGCTGTGATGGTTAAGTGCTTGGAAGACCCAAGTTTAGATTCTAGAACACACATTTGAAAGAGCCAGGAGGGGCTGGAGAGATGGCTTCAGCACTTTAAGAGCACTCACTGCTCTTCCAGAAGACCAGGTTCAGTTTCCAGCCATCTGTAAATGTAGTTCCAGAAGATCTGATATCATCTGTCCTCCCTGACCACCAGGCATGCACATGGTGTACATACATACATACACAATACACCACATACATGCATACATACATACATACATACATATAGGCAAAACACCTGTACATATAAAATAAAATAAAAATCCAGGAATAGGTTCTTGCAATTCCCACATTGGGGAAGAAGAGACAGCCAGATCCCTGGGGCTCCCTGGAGAGTCAGCTTGCTTGTGTGACAAATACCAAGCCAGTAAGAGACCTATATTAAAGAAAAATGTTGAATGACACCTAAAATCTCTTTCTTTCTCTATTTCTGTCCCTGTGTGTATGGCTGTGTTGCTCTGTCTCTGTCACACACACACACACACACACACACTGCTAATTTCCCAGATATCATCTGGGGCTGAGGTAGCTCAATGTCTCAGTGTCCCTAGCATCATGTCTCCTGCTTAGGAGACTCAGTGAGCTTCCTGCTAAGCTGCCATTTGCTTATAAAGCTTGAGGGAGGGGCTGCCTAGAACCAACAGGGAAAAGAAGAAGTTGCGAGGGTACCATGAGCAGTCTCGACGTCAGCTCAAGCAAACAACCAACAAACAGAAAAAGCCCTCATAAAGTTGAACAATAAGAAATCTCTAGAGACTGGCACAAACTTGTAGGTTTCCCCAGGCCAAGGAATCCAGTCAGCTCACACACATTTGAATCTATCACACACCTAACTGATTTTTAGGACTGTCTAGTAAACAAACAAACAAACAAACAATGAATGATGGGCCACCTATTGAACTATAAATGAAGATTCTTGAATGCAACTGGACATCAACTAATTTCTAAAGCCATTCAGGACGGTTACAAGGATGGTTCCTTCTCATCTTGTATGTCAGACATGCTTGGTAGTTATGCGTGGCAGCTGTGGACAGTATTGTGGCAGAGTCAGAACAACTGGGTGCATTTCGTGAGGTGGTGTCTCTAGTTAGACTTCTTGCTTTAGTCCTGTGTGCAGTGGGTCCATTTGCTCCTCCCATTCTGATTACTCTGTAGGTGGAGATCCAGAACAAATGCTTGAAATTTGACTATGGTTTTTTCTATGTAAGTACAATTGTATACAATTCTCTAATTCCGTCCCTAATATGAAATACCAACAGTGGGGAGCAGAGATGGTTCAATGGTTAAGAGCATTTTCTGCTTTTGCAGAGGACCCAGGTTCAGTTCCTAACGCTCATATTTTGGCTCTCAACCATCTGTAATGCTCATGCCCTCTTCTGTCCTCTGTGGGCACAGCACACATGTAGTGCACATACATTCATGCAGGCATAACATTCACATTCATCAAATAAAGAAAATAAAAAGCAAATGACATATACCAACTAGCCCAATGATGGTAATGACAATAAGCTATTTTCCTAGCAGATCTTTGATCCTCTAATGCCTTGCTGGAGAAATGGGGTAAGAAAGAGTCATCATTACTGGAGCAATACTCATTCTTATCCCGAGACAGTCGGTGCATGTGTGATTTATAATGTACATGCACACTGTACCCTAATGGTAAGACTAGTCAGCCCAGCATTCCTGATGCTTTGATTTGCAGTGAGATAGTCACTGTTACTTCACATCATCTCAATTTGCAAGAATCTATCAGGGCAAATGGCTAGTGTTCTCTCTCTTTCTCTCTATCTCTCATCATACTCCTGAGATGAGCCTGTCAGGTCTGGATTCTCCTTCTTCAACAGGTCCCTATCCTCCCTGTGTCCAGGATAGCCTCTTGTGATGTATGTCTAGATAGGGAAAGGGTAACAGGAAAAGGAATGGCAGGATGTGGGAGCGGAGATCATGCCTTACCGCCAGGGAGGCTAGATATCCAGCTTCCAGCTGAGCTGCTGCTTGCCTGTGATGCTTGAGGAAGAGACAGCCAACAGGGAGGGAGGGAGGGAGGGAGAGAGAGAGAGAGAAAGAGAGAGAGAGAGAGAGAGAGCGCTTTGGATGAGTAGGAAAATGTACACAACACACACACACACACACATACCCTGTCACACCCACCCACATAGACACCCATACATATGAAGCAAGAGTTAACGCAGCGTGAAAAGTTTGGGTGGTCAGGATTTTCTTTTCTAAAGTTTATATTTAGAGAGAGCATGGGAGAGAGATTGAAAGGTAAATTTAATGGTTTGAAGAAGTGTCGCTGATGCTGCTTGCTGCTTGCAGTTTTCGGCTAGATTTTATAGACTGAGAAACATTTACTCAAATCCAGAATGTTCATCATTTTGAATGATTGTTTTCTTTTTCTTCTCATGGAACTTTGATTCTTTAGAACTCCACTGCTGATTATTAGAAAAATCTTAATTAGCCTGGCTTGTATACACCCTCCCCCAATCCTAACACCAAGGAGGCAGAAGCAGGTGGATCTCTGTGAGTTCTAGGGTAACCTGGTCTACATAGTGAGTTTCAGGACAGCCAGAACTATGACTCAAACAGACAAAGAAAAAAACAAACAAATAAGTCTCCCTCCAAACTTCAACTGAAGTAAAATAGAAACCGCTGAAAATTTGAGCAGGTTATGTCTGCCTAGAGACTTTGGAGTTGTAATGTAGACATTATTTCTCATAGGCTTCTTAGTTACAAAAGAAAGATCAAGGGGGAAGTTTAAATCCCACTTCCTGTCTCTTTGCCTTGTGTTCAAGAATATGTATCCTAAGAGAATCTCTCATAAACCCAGAAGAAAACTTACATTTGGGTCGCTTGTGTTCCCAAATCGAGATCTTAGTCATGTAGTGGTTTTCCAGTAGGATTCCAGCTCTCTTTGCCATAATAGTTTTGGGAATTGAAATCAACCTCAATCATATTGAGTGTGTATAAAAGCTATTTTTTATGGGAAATCTGAAGCAAGATCCACAGAGATTTCCTACAGAGCCAAGGCCATCTGTATTAGTTACTTTTGCTGTGATGAAACACCATGACCAAGGCAACTTATAGAAGAAAGGGTTTATTTGGGCTTATGTTCCGGAGAAATAAGAGCTCCTTATGGCAGGGAAACATGGCAGCATGGTAGCAGGAAATGGATGCTGACAGCTCACATTGTGAGTCATAAGCACAAAACATACACACACACACACACACACACACAGAGCACATTGGGAGTGGCAAGGGGTTTTGAACTCTCAAAGACCATCCTTAAATGAAGTACTTCCTCCAGCAAGGCTGTCCCTTCTAGACCTCCACAGACAGTGCCAGTGGCTGTTAAACCATAACACCATCACTACCATCTGCTCAACCAAAGGCTGATGGCAGTGTTCTCAATCCCAGGGGAGCCCCAGAGAACGCAGAGCCAGGAGGATTCCAGTGTGGAACTAAGGAGCATGTGATGTCAGAGGTGAGCTTTAATCTGTGCTATGAGTACCCTGGGATGGAAGAAAAGGTTCTGAATGGGGCCTCTTGAGAGACCCAAAGTTAGAAGGATCTACCTGAGAGGGGCTGTTCATGATGGTGTGAATTCAGGCGTTTAAAGGATCCCGTGTTGCTAAGGGGTGGGTTGGCTTATGCATGCAAGGAGAGTGACAGCTTCTGCATTGGAGGGGAAGATGTGTCCTGGGGCAGTGTTTTTCAAACTAGCTGCATCTTCAACGGCCTCAGGAGCCTTGCTTGTTTGTTTATTAAGAGTTCTCAGATCTGCAGTGGAGGTTCCGCACTGATAGCCACAAGATGAACCCTCTGACTTCTGCAAAGCATCCTTAGTGCTAAGAGCCGCTAGTGGACAGAGCAGCCTGAGAAAGAATGAGAGCCAGTGCTGGAGAAGGTGGTGTTAGAAGCTGCAGAGAATTGTCTGTGTCAGAGACGATCCTGCATCTAGTGACTGACTGTTGAACCCGAAGAACAAGAGCTGGAGGATCTTTCCTAGACATTCCCATTCCAGGAAACTTCCTGCTCACTAAGACGCTATTCCAGTCCTTGGTCTTGGCCTCTTGAGAATACCAAGTGGTGACCACAGCATTAGCTGGAGGGAACACACTAATTTAAAATGCTAAGGGACAGACACTTTCGGAACTGGGAACTCCTCTCCTTCGCAGCTGCTCCTCTCCTGAGTGAGGGTCAGCTTTGTCATCAACTCACCACGTGGAAGCCTGGGGATGACCTTATGCTCTTACCCAAGGACTCTTCCCTAACCTCCGCTCTGTGAATTCTACCTCCTCACAAAACATTCAAGCAGGACTGTGCTTGACGGATGAGTGAATTAGGCACTTGTGTGCTCCCTTTGAACATTTTGGGCCCGTTTTGTCTACTTGTTTTTCTAATTGTCTCGCAGCACACAGTGCAAGCATTTCCCCAGAGGCTCCCACTCCCACTTGCCCACCTGCCTGGGAATTAGGAGGCCCTCGTCAGTAAACCTGGAGCTGATTTTCTGCACACTAGCTATACTACATGCACCTAGGCTGATCCTGGTTCACCCTAGGTAAGCTTTTCAAGGACCTTGACTTTCATTTCTGTCGCCAGTGGCAAGCATACAGTAATAGAATGTACAGAACACATTTTATTTATGAATAACCCATACCCGTCCTGCATTATGTGTCATATGTGGTGTCTCAGTTAGGGTTATTATCACTTTGATGAGGCACTATGACCAAAAGCAAGTTGGGGAGGAAAGTGTTTCTTTAGCTTACACATCAGTGTTCATGACAGATGGAAGTTAGGACTGGCTTGTTCCCCATGCCTTGCTCAGCCTGCACTCATATAGAACCCAGAACCAGCAGTCCAGAGATGGCACCGCCCACAATGGGTTAGAACCTCCCCACTGATAACTAAGAAGATGCCCTGCAGGCTTGCCTACAGTCCCATCTCATGGGGGTTCTTTCCTCAATTGAAGTTCTCATCTCTCAAAGGACTCTAGCCTGCATCAAGCTGACCTAAAACTCATCAGCACACACGGCTAGTCACTCTCGTCAGGGGCAAGCCATGCCATAAACTCACAAGATTTTGGTAGGGCTGCAGGTCTCAAGCGCTGTCTGCTCCCAGAGGGGCAGCTTCTTCTTTCTGGGCACAAGCCCATTAGGGGCCCTCCTCTTGTGGCTTGCGTACTTCCCTGAACATCGCCACTGTCTACAGTGGCTGGCCTGCCATCTTGGCCACCCTGTGGCTCTTATTCCTAGGGCATCAGGCACATCTTTTTCCAAGGAGGCGGGGCTTTGTGGTGTGGAAAGCAGTGCCAGTGTAAGGCTGGCATTCTTGTTGGTTTGGGCAGAGGAGAGCAGAAGCACACTGCACTCCTCCGCTGCGGCCCTGCATACTTTGTTTTTAAAAAATAACTAGTGTAGTAGGAGACACTTTAAAGTTGGTCTTTTATGAAGACTAATATCGCTTGTCATAAGGCTTTTTTAAAAAAATCAAAGCCCAAAGGGACCTTTAACTGCAGCAGAAGCTTCCTCATTTAAACCATGAAGGTTAAACAATAAAAACCAATTTTCTATTCCCAGAATACCCATTGCCCTTCCCGGAAAAGCATCACTCTGTTTCATGACAACAAGGACACATAGCTCCTCAGCCCGGTGGTAGAAAGAACAATAGCAATTAGACGAGTGTCTCTTCCACTCACTCTCGGAAGAAACGGTACCCATGTGGCCGTGATGGCCAAGTCCTTCACCAGGACTTCCATGACAGCGGTTCAGTGAGCAGATGGAGGTCCTACCCTTGGTTGGGTTGCTCTCTCAAATCTCGAGTTGGGGTGAGACAGCTGACTGACCAATTCCAGGTACACCCCAAAATACAGCTTGCTTTAATTGGATGGTTGTGGATTTGGTCTAGTCTCGAGATTCTCAGGTTTGATGTAAGGAGCAGCAGACTGTGAAGCCACGCTCTGACAGCCAGCACCATCAGAAGAAGCGCCATGTGGCCTAACCCCCAGCAGTGCCAGCATCCTAGGGAGAAGAAGTGACACGTAGGGCAAGAAGAGCCACGAAGCCAGGCAGGCAGCTCAGTGAATAGCTACTGTTTTCTCTACACCTGCAAGATTTCAGAGAGCGAGCGGTCTGTTTTTCCTTTCTCCCTAAGCAGTTTCTACTCCTTAAGCTGCGGAAGGACAGCTGGATGCCTTATAGAACTCCAGTCTCCTAATCAGGTACTCGGTTGCTCTGGCAACCAGCTCCCAGCCCCTGAGTTATCTCATTGGCATAAATAGGCCCGGTTGAGAAAGGTCCATGCACAACAGCAGATCGATCATTTCTGTCATTAAAGAAATTCCAGGAATTTTAGGAGTGGTGTGCCAGGAACTTTGGATGCAGACCTGCATGTAGATTTCTTTAAGCCTTGCAATACCACAGAGGCCCAGTCATGGAGGGTCTCACAAGCGTTTCGATTGTGCTTGTTCTTGAAGTCACCAAGCGATTTCAGGAAGAGTAGGGACAGGCATCTCCTGCGTTCAAGATGTTTATTCCAGCAGTCGTGTGCACCTCGGTTTGTGACACAGGGGGGGAAGGAGGTGGGAAGCAATTGCTGTCTTCCCATGGAGGAGTGATGAGTGCTTGAAGGTTATGGTGGTGGGCCTGGGAGGAGCAGGTGGGATTTCTGAGGTGCTTACCAAGCACAAGTCCGCAGGACTTCCCTGAAAGAAGGAGAAATGGCCTATTCATCTGCAGAAACAACTGGAGTGTGGCATTCATGCGCTAAGCAGCTGATGAATGCACTATTCTTGTAACTAGGTTGGAGAAGAATTTACATGAAGGGTATCATTAAGATGTTAAAATGAATGCACTACATAATGTTAACAAGTGTGTGAACCCTGTATTATATCTGGCAAGCGGGGTGTTAAATCTTTGCTCAAGCAGCCAGATGTCCCTGCAGCTGCTGCGGCATTGCTGAGGGAGGCAGCCACCTGAGACCCTTGCTGCCGACGGGTGCCAATAGCGTCTGGAGCATCTGCCTGTGCAAATTGCTTCCTCAGTGATTTGATTGACAGGTATCACATGGATCACATGATCCGCATCACAGCACAGGTTGGGACTTCAGACTGACAAAGCCAGATGCCAGCAACTTGACCTTCACATGGAAACTATGCAGCTGGGATATACATGTGTGTGTATATGTGTTATATTATATATTATCTACACATACAATATGTCACATATATGTTACATGTATGTTACATATGTGTTACATATATCCCAGCTGCCTATATTTTATATGTGTATGTATGTTATTTAGAAGGGTGGAATCACAGTAGCAGTCAAACAAGCACAAGACCAATTGAATCACAGATACTCGGTGTCTTGTTCCTGTAGTTATTCAGCACAGTTTGTAAAGACAGGCTTAGAAGTTGGCTGGGTTTGGCAAAAATCCCTAAATCATTTAAAATGCCACCCAGGGGTCTGGGGGAGCTGGGTCCTAGCAGACGGGATGTTTTCCCTGTCCTACTCCTGGGAACTGCACTTCTTGGATGGGCCATTTAAGAGAAGTCGAACAGAGGCCATAGCGGAGACCACAGTTACACAATCAATTGATCTTTTGTAGACTTTGTTCCCTGGAGGAGAGATTGTGAAACCCCAACATTTTTTCCTCTGAGTTAAACTGCAGTTGAAATTTAGAGGAAAAAAAAATCAAATCAGTTGTTTTCCTGTCTCTGCAGATGTACTCTGACAGCAAAGATGAAAAATTAGTGCAATCTAATTTGAAAGCTAGCCCTCAATATTGAAACTTCCTCATTTCCATTTGAAAACCTGAACTCCTGTCTGGCGGTCCAGGCCTGCGGCAATTTGGGCCACTGTCCACTAGGTGGCACTGTGTCAGAAGGTTTCTTTCATCCCTGGCTGCAATTTCTTTGGCTGCCTACTTGATTTCAGTTTTTTGTTCCCTTCTGTTTTGATCCCTTTTCTTGTTCCGCTAAGGGAGCTATTATCGTTTAGGCCTAAATTTTGCTTACCTAAAAATGAATACTTTTTTTTTGAAAAGACTATTTGTTACAGTTTGACCAAAAATAAGTTTATTCATTCAGGAAGTTTCTTATTAACACTCATAGGTAAAGATTGTTGTCCTGGGTAGTTTATAAAAACCAAAGGTCGTGTGTATGTGTGTGTGTCAGTGTGTGTATGTGTCGAAGGTAGCTGTATCTGGGAAGGGTCTTCTAAGGTAGGGAGTCGGGGGGATAATTAGGCTCTCTTGAAGATAACTTGATAGTGGCTCCTAGGCAGGGAGGAGCCTCCATCCCACACTCGAGGTTTCTGCTCCTAAGGTTTATCATATGATTCTCATATAATTTTAAATGGTACTACAAGGGAAAACTTTCTCGGCTAAAAAAAGTAACACTTCAATATGGGAGCTGGAAGTATAACTGTGAGGTTTTACCTCTGAGTGCTCACGGGTGCTTCCAAGCAACGCCTCATGGGGACCCCCATTTAGCGGTCGCATTTCTGAACGCCTGCTGGATATTGGAATCTGCCTTCCATCGCGTTCTGAAAAAACGTCAAGGCGGCACGAGACCTGTGCTGTACACAGGACCAGGGCAGCCCCAAGGTGCATGTGTGAGGGTGCACTTATATATGGGTGTATATGTGTGTGTGTACAGGTATGTGGAAGCCTAGGTCATCTGGGGGTATTGTTCTATAGAGGCCAGCCACCTTGGCTCATTAGGACAAGGCTGTCTCATTGGCCCGGAGAAGGATGATCAGGCAAGATTGACTTTTCAGAGAGCTCCAAAGCCCAGCTTGTGAGTGCTGAGATGGCCCACTGAGTGCTGGGGCTACAAGGGTACACTAGTCTCCAGTAGTCCTGTTTTTTTTTTTTTATTTAAACCAACCAACCAAAAACCCCACTGGGTCTAGGGAGATATAACCCAGGTCTTCTTGGTTTCACTATGCCAATTAAGCTGTCCTTCGGTTGTTTTTGTTTTGTTTTGGTTTTTGTTTTTTTAAAAAGCCCGTAGCCCATAAACAGCAATTTCTTTGGGGTTCAGAAGATAGGGGTGGAGACACACATGTTACAGCCTTTTGTGTGTGCATGACCCGAGGTCACGGATTCATCCTAGGATCCTTTCTGGTATTGAAACTTCCTGTCTGAATTTCTGGGGTGAATTGCAGTTCTTGGATCATCTAGAGAAATAACACAAAAGCATCACCTCCTGGGACTCTAACGAGAGGTCTAATTCATCCAGGGACGCGAACCCTTCCCCCCCCCCCCCGACAGCAGGCATTGAAAGTGCTTCTGAGAGGTGCTATTTATTGAATTTTCTTGTAACGAAACGGGCCTGTGGCAGCTCTGACCTAGAAGCCACTGATTAAATGGGCAAGGAAAGTGCATCCCCAGTGGAGAGGGAGGAAAAAAAAAAAAGTCCCTGCCCATTTAATCAGGGGCTTCAGACTGCTGCTTTGGTCTGCTCTCAAGCCTTAAGATAATTTGCTCATTTGCCCATGTAGAAATCCTTGCAAAAGGGGATTTGTCAGTCTCAGCTGAGGCTGCAGCAGCTCCTAGTCTGTCAGAAATTCAAATCAGAGACTCTGGCACAGGCCTCCTGGATCTCAGACCGTGACCTTGCAGCCCTCGTGGAGGTCGGCACACAAAATCACCCTCAGTTTTGAGTCACTGCACTGGCCACAATGACCTTTATTTTATCATCATCATTATTATTATTATTTTAATCTTTGCGGTGAGGCTGAGCATGTAGAAAATCAGGGAGCAGGTTTGTAGGAAGGAGCCGTGCTTCTCCCCTGACAGGGCTAGAGCGGAAGTGAGGAAGTAGCTTTAAGCCTCAGAATAACTGTCTCCAAGATGCCCGTTCTAATGAGGTAAAGGTATGCCTGTGATATCTCTATGTAGACATACACAATGGACATAGAGGCACTGTCTATGTGAATGTAGAAAGCTATGCACAATATATGATAATGCAGCCTGTGTATGTATAAATGCATAAGAATATATGTAGTTTTATGTGTATGTGGGGGGGGGAGCAGGAGCCAGCAAATTCCGAAATTGGAACACCATTGTGTACCCCGAGACGAAACCTGTGATTGTGGAGATCATCAGGACTGGGGAGCAAAAAGAAGCCGACTGAGAGCCATTGCACTATGGAGTGCCAGGGGCCATTTTCCTGCTGAAAATTCCCTACAGCGGGCTTCAGGCTGTACAGGGACCCAGGTGCAGGCCAGGGCAAGGGCTGACCTTATGTGACCTCTGTGGATTCCCTGAGAGTTAAAGAACAGAATAGGTCCTTATCTCCTTTGAGGGTACTGAAGGCAGAGAGAATACTAAAGAAGAATAAATGTTATCTCCAGGTCGCTTCTCCCTGACAAGAATTGAGCTTGTGTTATTCCATCTACCCATTCGTTGGTCCAACTGTATGGCTGAAAGCCTTTCTTTCTGGATAGGGAAAGCTTCGCTTCCATGGTCTGTTCCGTAGACGTCATGGGATGGTGATAGTCAGCAAGCGGGATGCTTGTCCTAGTAAGAGGGAAATAGGGGAAATAGGACACTGTCCCGTGTTGATGGCATCCAGGTGTCTGATTTTACTCGGCGCTCAGCTGATTGCTCACCCACATTATCACATCTAACCTTCCTAGCTGAGCTCCTCTTTGAGCTGACCTTTGAACCAAGGAAAAAGCTAGAGCTTTGACCTGCTCTACCTTATGGGACATCTCATGTTAGCTAGTGACTGAACAGGGTGAGCACAGGGCCACTTGGTAGAGACTTCATTCTGGGAGCTCGGGTCCAATATGCAACCACCTACATCTGCCTGCTTACATTCATTCTTTTCCTGGCGTATGCACCTAGAATTAACTTGCAGCAGGATTTTAAGTTAGTTATCAGCATTCCCAAAGCCCTCGGACCTTCATATAGTACTTTACATGCACTGATGTAACAGAAACTAACCACTGGGAGCCAGGCATCATTCTCGCTCTTGTGGGCTGAGCCTCTAATAGGAATTTACTGCTGAGCTCCTTAAAAAGAGGCCGAGTGCAGACTGAAGAGAGTCACACATTCTGTATACTTGTTACTTTTCGGGCTCACTCTAATTCCATCTGTGTACCTGTTACGTGTGCCCCAGATTTTCTAGGCATTTTGGAGGTTCAGGATATAGGGATATGAGATCCTGGAATTTTGCTGCCTCCGAGCTTCTGGCCTCATTTTAAAGCAATCCCCGTGGATTTTACATCCAGTGCTCCTGCATATTCTTTCACCGCTTTACAAAAAGAATGAGTTTATAAATAAAATTCTCTTTTATTTTTCAGGAATTACAACACATTGCTGGATCACAGCGCTCCACAGGAGTTCCAGGTAACGATGGGTCTGTGTGAGTGTTTGAAGTCCTGTGCAGCCTGTAATCTTTAAGTTCACCCCCGTTCTGTCATCCCCAGCTATGATGGAAGGTTCATGGTTCCAGTTGGCTCAGCGGGGCAAGTCTGAGACTCATCAGCCTTTCGCTCATCTCACTATTAACGCTGCCAACATCCCATCCGGTAAGATATATTTACACACAGCCTGAAAACATGTTTCAGTCATACACAAACTTATTCTTAGCCTGTTACCAAAACTGTCGAGTGTTGGCTTGTAAACCAAAAGAGGGAGGTAGACCTATCAGTTGCCCCCTACCCTGTCAGTCACACCAGACACTACCTCATCCCCATATTCATTTTCAGGTCATGGAAGCGGGTGTTTATTTTAAGTACCTGCCAGTTGGGAACACATAATTGCTCACAATGCCCATCTGTTTTCACTCATGAAGTAGATTAGTTTGGTATCGAACTCGCCCCCCGTTGCTGACATCCTGGGTGGATGACTTCATTCAGGAAGCCAGAGGTTTTCCCATCCAGGAAGGCTGTGTGTACGTGTAAGTGTGTGGGGGGTGGGGGTGGGGGGTTGGGGGGGGTATTCTGTTCCTTCTTCCTGTCCCTTCTTCCCATGCTCATCCACCTACTCTGGTAAATATTCAGTTTAATAGACCCTGATTCCTTTTGAACCATAGCTGGTTCTATGCACGGGGCCGTTATCACATAACCCCACTGGCTACTCACCATGAGCGAGGCGATGATTACATGGATGCCAGTGGACAAAATGGTGGAGTGTAAGTGAGCATCAGTGTTAGCGCTGCTGGGTCCTGCATACTGAACACCTCCTGTGGCTGAGGTCCTTGGCTGCTTGTTCGTTCTCTCTGACGGGAGGCAGTGCTTCGTATGGTTCGTCTCTTGCTTGAGGTCCCTGTGGTAACAAGATTAGAAGCCAACTTTCCGCTCTACTTAATTCTCATGTCGGTGCTGTACATTATCCTAGAAGCAGGCCACAGGGTACTTTTGGTGGGTTGGCGTTGTCAGGAGGGAGTGGTCCAAGGGTCATAGGTATTTTCCCATGAATACATTAGTTTCATATCCAATGGCAAGTGCTCTAATGTCTGCTTGGGCCTGTGACCTTGGACGAAGCACCAGAATCTGTATCTCGGCTGTAATACGCATAGGAGTACTGTCCACTGTGTGGGGCTGCTATAGATACTATATTTGGGGGTGAAAGGGGTCTATTATAGTCAGTAGATGCGATTTACCATTATTATTTGAACTTAACTAAGTCATTATGTAAATCCGCTTTGTTCTCCAAATGGCTTAAGACAGGATTTTTTTTTATCTTTTTTATTTGTTTAAACTTTTTTTGGGGTCTTTTAAATAATAAAAGTATAATCTTTCAAGAAATAATTTTGAGCCATTATAACAGCATAGGCCGTTGATGGGAGATACAAAAGGGAAGAACGCAGCTCTTGAGCGGTTAGGAGATTGGGTGGGCTGCCGGTTTTGAGCCTACACATAGTTGCCTCCATAAACAGGGTCTCTGCATGTGCCGGGGTGGGGGTGGGAGGGGTGGAGCTACGCCCATTTTCTCTGGGTGGGAAAACTAGTTCGCACGTCCACAAAGGCAATCAAATTAATACCCGTGTGCGGGCTGCGTGTGCTGTGACCGTACCCTACATTTATCTTTTCAGTTCATTTTAAATGGCATAGGATAAATATTGCCTGAGAGTGTGTGTGCCAGAGCCAGCTTGGCAACGGCAAGCATGTTTTAGTCACAAAGCTCCCTCTGCAGGCACCTAGAATCCAGTTGGTGCCAAGAATCCAGGCGAAACTCGCGGTTACGTTCCGACAGCTATTTGGTTTAGGACGCGGGGAAATGAGCCATTCTGTGAGTCTGTTTGAGAAAACAGAGTTAGTCGCTCCTGTTGGGCCAACAGCCCCCTCTTAACCCATTGTTCTCCCGACGCTGGCCAGTACTGAATGCTTCCCAGGAAGTTGGCTTGCCTTTGCCATGTTTATTTTAGAGCGCTGTTACGTATTTATTTATACACGAGGGGACAGAGTCTGTTGTATGTGGACTGTTACTGTACGCAGTTGCAAAGTTTCCTGAGGAAAATGCACCAGAAGGTACTTGGGGACCAGGTTAGAGTATGCGATTTTCCTTAGGAAGCTGTGCAGGCTAAATGTTTGCGGAGGTCCCTTTCCAACAGCTAGCAGCTGGCAGCCCAGCAGAGAGCTAGAGAGGTCAGCCAGGCTAGGGTAAGAGGTCCTCAGCATGCCTCATTAGCAACAGAAATCCTGGCTGCCAGGGCAGGCCTTCACCCTGCTAATTTCTCATCTTCTCTCCCCACTGTTTTCTTTTGGTAAGTTCTTTATTTGCACTGTCTAACTTTCCAGCTTCTCTCCTGTGGGCTTCACGAACACCCCACTGTGCTCCAATAGTGTTTTTCTCACGAACCATACGCTCCCTTTCTTCAACCCAGTTTTGACCCAAACCTTCCTAGCTTTCTGGCTCTTCTGTCTTGTCATCAAGCTCAGCTGTGCTGAGCACCGAGAGTCTCTGCAGCTTTTGTCTGGCAGTTCTTTGTCCCTGATGATCAAGCCTATTCTTTACAGCATGCAGCGATGGAAAGCTCACACTGTATATGCTTACTTCTTCTTTTCCCCACCCTCAGGGGAGAGCATCTCAGGAGTCCTTCTGTCAGATTGGCGGGATGAGTCAAGGCTGGAGGACAGGAGTGGAGAAAAGCAGAGGCATATTACAGTAGAGAGCATGCGTCTTCCACTTGACTCCTTAGACTAGGGGAGTGGTACTCGATCAGGGTTCCTATCTTTTCTCACCACTGTTTTGATTACTTTCTTGCTTTCCTTAGGCATAGCTCATTCCAACATGGTTGGCCCATCCCATAGAAAGGAGGGACTTCACTTCAGTACTTTGACTTGTCTATGTCAAATTACATACATGACAGTTGAATGGAATGTAGTATAGGAATTGGCTGAGAAGCTGGGAAATACGGAGTAACTTGAGATGGGAATATCTTGAGCTGTGCCTATGGGTTAGATGACTATCTACCCAGCTGGAGGAGTTACCGTGTCAGCATTTTTGATGTGGTAGTGAGCAGGCTTGAGGAGGCTTTTTACAGTCTCATGTTGATTCACACAGAACCCTAGGGTGACATTTGCATTTGGCACCCTGGACTCCAGGGAGAGCTTGGGTAAGTCTCCCAGTGGGAGAGAAGGAGGATTGCTGGCCAGTGCCCGGAGGCTAGTGACTGTAGCGGCCCTGGGAAGCTTGTCCTCTTTGGGAACTGGAGCCATTGTTTCCTTGGTCATTTCATGATGGGTTGCTCCCCTGGAGGTTGAACACCGCCTCATATCCGCTCTCCCGCCTTCCCTGTCACCTTTTCAGTTTCTGCTGTAGCTTGAGGTGGACGTTTTCAGAACACATCCGAGAGACTCTGATGCTGTAGGGATGGATACAGGTGTTCATCTCTTCCCAGGACTCAGGCCACTTCAGGGAGACAGTGTAGATGGCATTATTATTGTTGTTGTTATCATTTATACAAGGATCTCCTTGAATCCATCAAATGAGTTGTCACCTTTCATGACTTGGAATCTAGTTCATGGGTTGGTGGCTTCAAAATCAGTCCCTGGGCTTATTTCTTTTGTTCTTACAAAATTATTTATGCATTTTGTTGTATGAAGCAATAGGTTTTGTAACGACATTTTTATTCAAGTGTACCGTGTATTTTGATACTCAATCCCAAATAGCATCCCTTTTATTTGCATGGTTAGTGTGTGTGTGTGTGTGTGTGTGTGTGTGTGTCTTCTAGTTTCCATACATGAGCAAGAACTTGTAATATTTGTCTTCTCTGGGTCTCCCTGACTATTTCTGTGAAGACTATCTAATTGCTATACTAACTGCCATCTCAAGACTAATAAGTTTTAGACAGCATGACACGCAACAATTTTTTTTATACAACAGAAACAAATCCTTTCCTGCTCCCCTAGTTTGAGAGCCGGCTGTGTTTTGTCTTACTGACTCCAGAGAGATGGCGATGTTAGTTTGCCATAACTCTTCGTAAAATCTCTGGAGAAAAGATGTGGTTTGGGATCTTTGCGCAGTTCTGTAAACTTTCACCCTATCGGTTATCATTCTTTCCAGTAGAATAATATAAATCTCCACAGAATTATAGAGGTAGTCCCAATTTTTAAAGAGCCAGCTATATACATCAAAGACCTGGATTCTGAAAAACATTAGTCACATTAGCTAATTTAGAATGTTCTGTAGACCTTGGACTTCTCCAGGAACAGTAGCATGGAGGTCCTTCGTCACTTCATTTCGTGGAGAACTTGGAACTTGTGAGGGATTTTACAGCATTTTTATGTGAGTGACTGCATGAAGTTGAGGAGCTGGGGTATTTTGTTTTAGAGCTTGTGTGGGGATGGCCATTCAGTTTTGTGACTCAGGCTGAGTTGGGAGTAATAAATGGTGACACAGATAGAATCTGGCCTTTCCATAGCTTCTGTGACCCAGATTCTCACATCCTTTTACACACCCTTGTCTATAAACTAAACAAAGGTTAAGCTACACAAAGGATGGAAATTCTCTTCCTATACAAATTGGTTTCTTTCCTATCTGAATTGACTCTGGCTAATTGCCCTCTTCAACTCAGAATGAACTGCCCCTATCCATGGGTCTCAATCTTCTCCCTTTTCTGTTTCCTGGCTTGGTAGCACCTCTGTGGAATCAGTTTGGATCCCTCTCTGTGGAAATAACTTGTTCTCTGTCTCTCTAAATCTTGTAGCAATTCTATGCGCTCTCTTCAAGCTCTGCTTCTTTTCTGGGTCATGTTGCATTATCACTTGTGTCCTATAGCTTCCTTTAGGACAGGAATAGAGGATTTTTGGTTTTGTGCCTCCAGAGTGCCTTACTGAAAGCAGTAAATGTATCTGAATGCATTCATGCCCACATATAGGAGAGTATCAAGGTAAGTTACTGCATTGGAATAGGGACTGCTATGTTAACACATAATACCACCTTGCCAACCTACATGATGGCTGAGGAAGCTTTCTCATCCAAGTAACAGATTCTACATCCTGTGTCTCTGTTCCCTATAGGTTCCCATAAAGTCAGTTTGTCCTCTTGGTATCACGATCGGGGCTGGGCCAAGATCTCTAACATGACTTTAAGCAACGGGAAACTAAGAGTTAACCAAGATGGCTTCTATTACCTGTACGCCAACATTTGCTTTCGGCATCACGAAACGTCAGGAGACCTAGCTACGGAGTACCTTCAGCTGATGGTGTATGTTGTTAAAACCAGCATCAAAATCCCAAGTTCTCATAACCTGATGAAAGGAGGAAGCACCAAGTACTGGTCAGGAAATTCTGAATTCCACTTTTATTCCATTAACGTTGGAGGGTTTTTTAAGCTACGAGCTGGTGAAGAAATCAGCGTGCAGGTGTCCAACCCTTCGCTGCTGGATCCAGATCAGGACGCAACATACTTTGGGGCTTTCAAGGTTCAGGACATCGACTGAAACTTGTACATTCGTATGTGTAGCCTAGATGTCTGGAAACTTTTCAAAAAAATATGGAAGATGTATATAGGTGTGTAAGACTACTAAGAGGCGTGGCCCACACTGTACAGAACTCCATGTCCTCTCTCGGCCCTGTAAAGGTCTCATGTATGTAAAGAATAGGGGATGCTAGGCTCATGGTGGTTCACAATGGTTTTACAATTTTGTAATGAATTCCTAGAATTAAACCATATTGGAAGAAGTGTAGTGATATTTATGAAAAAGCGCATGTGAGCTATGGAGGGGGTCATAGTCTGTGGTTCTAACTGCTGGCCACGTGCCACTGAGAACCTCAAAATTTCGAGGGTGCCATGGTCTGAAGGGTTAAGTTCTTTTGAATTGTTACATCTTGCTGGAACCTGCAAGTAGGTACATTTTTTTTCTAATGAGGAGAGAAATATATATGTATTTTTATATAATATCTAAAGTTATATTTCAGGTGTAATGTTTTCTGTGCAAAGTATTGTAAATTATATTTGTGCTATAGTATTTGATTCAAAATATTTAAAACTGTCTCACTGTTGACATATTTAATGTTTTAAATGTACAGATGTATTTAACTGGTGCACTTTGTAACTCCCCCAGGGGGACTTGTAGCTAACGGGGAGGAATACCGTTTCTGGTGACCACAGGTAGTTCATTTCTTCATTCTTTTTAACTTAATAGAGTTTTCCAACTTGTCAAGTCTATGCAAACAAAAAAAATTAAAATGAATACCTTGAATAACAAGTGGGATGTTGGTCACCAGTCCTTTTCAAATTCAGAAGCCAATTGACTTTAGAAGCTGTCATGGCCACGAACAGGCCATGAAATCTGTCAGGAGTGTTTATGTAATTATTGAACAGGTGCCTTTTCCTACAAAAGGTAATTGTAACACAAATTGTAAATTTTGTGGGTTTTTTTAATAGAGAAAATACTGTGGTTTATCAGCAAAAAAAATCCACTTTTTTAATTTAGCGAAAGTTATTTTATTATACTGTACAGTAAAAGCATTGTCTCTGAATGTTAATTTTTTTGTACAAAAATAAATTTGTATGAAACCTGCCTAATGATTTTTGTTCTTGTTCGCTTTCATGTGTGTCTTGTTCTGTGATCCTGTTCTTTCCAATATGATAATGCAGTTTCTATCTTTCTCCAAAGGTTACTGGGAGAAGTACAGATTTAATTAAAAACTAGGAACAGATTCAATTAAATTAATGAACCTTGGAATTTGAAAAATAATTTGCAAGGGATTTGTGTGCAAGGATGTAGCCGGAGAGAAAACAGGCTCCTCTCTCAAAAAAGAAAAGTTTCCTCTGCTTGTATCATGACAAAAATATGGAGCTTTGACTTAGGGAACCTTAGAGCATATCTCCCTTACTGCAGTAAAGAGGGACTCACTTTGGCCTGGGCATATTTTCTCATGGAAATCTGTGTGGATGAGCTGTCTGCACCACACTGGTTACTCATGAAGGGCAGAGACAGAAAAAACAGCCAGCTTGGGAAAGCACAGGAAGCCATTACTTTGAGGTAGTTATCATCTGCAGATAAATGTTTTTATTGGTGATTGTGACAGCATAGAATGGGGGGAGGAATAGCAGATGTTACAGAGAAGAAATCATAAAATTTAAACAGCAGCACTATAATGGTAGGACTGGGTGGTGTTGACCAAAATACATCTACTATTTTACATCTGTCAGTAAACCTGAATTTGAACAATGTAAAAACATGAGTCGGATGCTGTGTATCCTGATGGCTGCTGCTTAGTTTAAGGGAGAATTTCCATGAGCAGTGGAGTTTCTGTAGCTTTCACAGAGAATCTTGTCTCATTAGCTAGCCAACTTAGAACCTGGTCCTGCAGTTTTCACTTGTTCATGTCATATTCATTTGTTGAGCATCAGTGAGGTGCTAAGCACTGTACCAGGCACCATGGTTCCTATGGCAGTTCTCTCTGCCAGCCCCGGTCTTCCGATCAAGTGGGGTGTCCTTTTTGATCCCAAATTTTGGGAATCCCAGAGTCTAAAATGGAACATCAGCTAGGAAGTGGAGGGAAAGCCTACAAAGTGAATAGAGATTGTCAACTATTTATTTTTACTTGGGGATAGCGTGTTAGTTACACACGAACTGTTGCCATGAAAAGCCGAGGAGAAAGATTTATTCAGGCTCGAGATTTTAGAGGTTTTAATCCATCATACCAGGGAGATGGTGGTGGAGCGGAGCAGTGTATAGTGTGGCCGTCAGGAAGCAGCCAGCCAGCCCACGCTGTAAGTGGCTCTTACACTTGGTCCTCTCAGGAAATGCCCATGCCCGCACAGGTAGAGTTGTGCCTTCCTGACCTAGGTGCTTCTCAGTCCAAACAGATGACACTCAAAATCAGTGACCAGGTACAACCAACTTGCCAGTCTCTCAAAGATGCAGGAATAAAGCATCAGGATCTCCTGAGGTGATTCTTGGGGGCCCATCGGAACTCTGAAGGCAGCATGGCAGTCTTCATGTGATGCGAAGTAGAGTCTCCACAGTCGACCTGGAAGGCAGCGTGGTGTGGGGGTTTTCTGAACACTGTTGCACCTGCCCGTCCCAGGGGCTTTTTTTTGGGGGGGGCAATAATGACTCATTGGCATGTTAGAAATCAGTCAGCATTTCCAAGAGGATGACAGTAGGGCCTGGAAATAGCAAGAGGTATGCAGAAGACTCCTCTCTTGCAGTCATGCCTCACAGATGGCCAGCTTCTGACCATCAGGGTCTACAATGCTTGGCAGGAGCACACAGGTATTTCCTACTTTCTTCTTTTCCTTCTGCTTTGCTTTCTCATGTACTTCTTTCTCATTTCCACTCTCTGTGCTTTAATCCTCCTATCCATCCCCAACCCCCAGACTTCTAAGTCTCTCATTGTCCTAGTTTTCATTCTGTTGCTTTGATAAACACCATGTCAAAAGCAGCTGGGGAGAATGGGGGCTTATTTGGTTTACATGCCCCAATTATAGTCCACCAGAGAGGGCAGTCAAGGCAGGGGTAGAGGCTGGAATCTGGAGGCAGAAATTGAAGCAGAGAGCATCCTAGAGCCATGTTTACCGGCTTGTTCTGCATGGTTTGCTTAACCTGCTTTCTTATACAGGCCCAGACCTCCATCCCGGGGCTGGGGGGTTGATCACCCACAATGACCTGGGCCTTCCTACATTAATCACTAATCAAGAAACCGGCCCACAGACTTACCCAGAGGACCATCTGACGAAGGTGATTCCTCAGCTGAGGTTTCCTCTTCCCAGATACATCTAGGTTTGTGTCAAGTTGAGAAAAACTAACCAGCACACTCATGGTCCTTAGGGAATAAGGAGGCTGTTGTGTCTCACCCAGATGAGACTAGAGTATGTCCCCACCCTGCCACAACTGGGTAAATGGGAGGTGTGACAGAACAATGTCAGGAAACCTTGTATGTCAGATGTAGTGGGTTTGAGCTGCTAGCTCATTTTACCTGCTGCATTGCAGCCCTCTTAACCTGCCAAGTCTGGGGAAGGAAAGCATGCCAAGTCTCAAGTTATCTGTCTTCCTGAATCAATTTTTACAACCACACCAGGCCCGTGCATCCAAGCCTCTTCCTAAGAGTCGACATAGAGATGAAGCGTTTCTTACTTAGAGTGCTTGCTTTCCCTGTGTTCTCTCACTCTGTTTTATCTCATTCTCTTTCGTTTTTTAAAAATTGTCTTATGTACGTTGGTGTTTTGTTTGCATCATTGTCTGTGTATCATGTTTGTGCCTGGTGCCTTCAGAGGCCAGAAGAGAGTTCTCAGATGCCCTGGAATTGGAGTCAAGTTGTGAGCCAGCACTAGGATAGTGAGAACTGAACTTGAGTCCTCTGGAAGAGCAGTTAGTTCTCTTACCTGTAGAGCCATGCCGTCTCTCCAGCCCCCATCTCATTCATTTTTATTAGGCCACCTTGAAACTTTCCCTGGGGAGGTAACCTACTTCCTTGGGTGACCTTGGTGGGAGGTTGGGTGCTCTGGACCCATCCTTTCCGTCTGTATGTTCGGATGGGGTTGGTTTGACATAGCAACACTACTCCACTGTATGCTTTGGAGACACTGGACGTTGACTCACTTTTTGACCTTACCTTTGGCCATTAGGGTCACGATGGGCACACTACACGCTCATTCCCTTTGCTTTGTCTTCGTTAATTGATTTTCCAGCTTCTTTGCTATGAAATTGAAACGTGTTCTGGGTAACTGAAGTAATAAATGTTAATTAGCTATTGACTTACATCGCAATGACTCAGCCTCATGTTACGTCTTGCAATAAAAACGTGTATACATGTTACATTTCAGCTGTAAAACAAGTGTCCTTCTGATTAACAACATGCTTATGACAATGTTCTTCTGCTCCTTTTAAACTTTAAACATTTAGTGTGTGTGTGTGTGTGTGTGCATATGTTTGTGTGTGTGTGTGTGTGTGTGAAAGAGAGAGACAGAGGCAGAGAGAGAGAGAGAGAGAGAGAGAGAGAGAGAGAGAGAGAGAAAGAGAGAGAGAGAATATGTGTCATATTTGTTCAGGGGACTCTCTATCCTTTGGAACTAGAAAAGTTCCATTCTAGGCCATTGTCAGTAGCCTGACATGGGTGCCAGGAACCAAATTCAGATCCTCTACAAGAACAGGATGCACCCTAACACCTAAGCCACTGCTACATCCCCCACCCTTTAAAGTTTTGTTAACTTAAAATTCTATATATACCCTGGTCATTTCTCCTCTTTTTTGTTGTTGTTGTTGACAAATTTACTTTAGGGGCTCAGTATGACGGCATCTTAAGCAGCATTCTGACTATTCTGCTTTGATTGGGCATGGCCTGAACCAGCAGGGCTGGCATCTGAGGACGGAAGATGGATGCCCCCAAATCAAGCGAGGAGCCCAAATAGCTCCTCACCATCTTCTTGCTTTACTCAGACCTTCGGCGAGTCAGCTGCGGCACACCCACGCTGGGGAAGACAATCATGACTCCACTAATCAATTCCAGAAATGCCCTCACAGACACGCCCAGAACTAGGGTTTTACCATCTGTCTGGGCACCCTATAGTCCAGTGGATCTGGTTCATAAAATCAACTACCATGCTGCACTGAGGACACCGAGTCACCTAACAAATAGCTTAGGTGGCTATTTTGAGAAGCCCAAATGCATCTGGACAATGGCAATATCCCTTCTCAACTTGCCGCTATTGTCATGGAAACAAATCTCTGATCATGCCTATGAGAGAGGATCCGGATTAGGCTTGTTGAAGTATGGAGGCATGCCTAGAATGTGGGCAGTACCATTCACTCACTGGACTGGGGTCTCCAACTGAATGAAAAAGGAGGAATCAGGCTGAGCACAAACATCTATCCTCTTTGCTTCCTGACTGGGCACCATGCCAGATTCCTCCTGCTCCCTTCACTATGACTTTCCTGTCATGATGGATTGTGCGACCCAGGCTGTGAGCAGAAAAATGTCCCCCTCCCCCTTTCTAAGTTGCTTTGGTCAAGTATTTTGATGCAGCAGTGAAGAAAGTAAGTACCATGGTGTGGCCCATCAGTATGTACCGTCTCTTCCCTAAGCGTTTCTGTCTTTCCCCCCTTAATTCCTTGAGCTTAAACTTCGATTAAAACTGCTTCTTAATAAGCTTCAGTGTCTTTTGTAAGAAAGTGAATTAGGGATAAAACTATCCCAATCCAAATAGATGAAAGGAGAAAAGTTCCCAGACAATGCTAGAGGAATCACAAATAATAACCACATTTTCTTGATGAAAATCCTTAAGTGAAAAAATTAAGGCATGAAACAGAAATTTTGTTGAGTTTATCTAAACTGCCAAGGTTCGAGGAGACTTTCTGTATGAAGAGCAGGGTAAGAGAGAGCCCCATTCTCTGCATGGGGTACACACCAAACCCAACCTAGGGCCACCATTCTTCTTCTATTCCATTAACTTACAAACACAGAGACCTCTACCCCAAAGGCAAGTGCTGAGTTCATGCCTGAGTTGGTAGTACAGGAGTCATTAGGAGCATCAGGCCCGTGAGAATGAGCTAGGACAGTCATGGGGGTAAGACTCCACGTTAATGTGGTTTGAATGCCATTAGCACCAACAGATCTGTCTAGCTCAAAGGACGCAGCTCAGGAGGAAGACTGGCAGGATCTCTATGAATCCTCCAGAGGGCGAGTGGCTGCCGAGATACCAGGGGGCGCCACGTGGAATGAAACTCTAGTTGCCTGCGAGCCCCTGGGCAGATAGACAAAGATGCTCCTTGTGGGGAGGAGCCTCAAAGCTGCCATGAAATCCTGTCCTTGGAAATATGACAAGCTCTTGGCTTCTGTCCTTAGCTTGGTATGGCTGCCACAGCTAATTAGCACAAACTTGGTGGCTTAGAACTGCAGACGTGCATTCTCTTTACTTCTGGAGCAGAAGGCTGAAGGAAAGACAGGGACAGGACCTTAACCTACTTAAGAGACTCTGAGGGCGAATTCTATGCCTCTTCTTGTTTCCAGGCATTCAAGGAGTTCCTAGCATCTTCCTTTTTTCCAAATTCTGCTTCTGGCCCCTCTTCACACTTCCCAGTACCTTTACTTCTTTGGTTTCTCGTCCTCCATCGGCGCTCTTTATTTAATTTGGTGTGTGTGCACCAGCTTGTGTGTAGAGGGCAAAGCCCAACTTCTTTGGAGAGACGGTTTTTCTTCTCAGAGGTCCTCACAGGTCCTCAGACCTCACAGGATGCACAGCAGGAGGCATCCACCTTCTGAGTCCTCTTACCAGCCCCATCTTTTCTTTCTTATAAAGGCGCAGGGCATTAGATTTAGGGTTTACCCTGACCTTTCAGGAAGACCTTCACATACCGTATCACAACTAATGGCTGTTTGGCTAAGGAAAGCCACAGTCACGAGGTCCAGGACTTTATAGGACACAGATATGTGTTTTTGTGGGAGGGGAGGGAGGGATCACCTATTTCACTTACTAGACCCTCCAACTATCATGTCTAAAATCCCAGATGCTCACCCTGCTTGCCTCCTTTTTGGGGCCTTGGCTGGAGGGAGGGGCAGGGCAGAAAGAGACTGTAATTATGAACATAACAAGCAAAGTACAGAGTGATACACATTCCTTACATCTGCAAATTTCTACAAACGTGGAGGCAAATCCCAGGGGAGGCGGATAAACAGCAGCATGTTGCTGAGCTGTGGAGGTAGGATTATGGGTGTTTTCTTCTTATTTCCCTACTGTTGTTATACTGCTATTGAGGTCAATAGCAAAGAGCATTAAAACATCTTTTCAAGAGAGGAAAGAGACCGTAGCTTTCAGAACAATCTAGGTTCTGAGCTGTGGGCCTGTGTGCTTTTGAAATGGAATACTCCAGGGGCTTGGGTAGAGCGCCTGAGAGCTGGGGTATGAAGGAGCCAGCTTTTAGAATGGGAGTAAGTGACATCTCCCAGGTTTAAACAGTTAGACGTCATTTACAGTCTTTGACTAGAATAACATTCAGGATTAAGGGTTAAACATTCCTGTGGGAGTCAGGCTCAGTCTCCAACACTGACTGCACCCCTCCTTCCTGAAACGTGTCTTCCCTCCATCTTCCTTGATCTAATGATGAGACCAGGAATCAGGGACGCTGTAAGAAGAACATGGTCCTGGATGCCTCAAGTGTCTGTTTAAGGGGCTCAGAGCTAATTTTTCAAAGATTGCTTGACAACTTGTTTTCTGCCATCAACAAGGGAGTAAGCAAGACAGAGATGGAGATAAATTAATTGAAATGTTTCCTTAGCATGTAACTGCTCAAATAAAGATGGTGTCCCCATGGCACGGCTAGCTATTTAATCAGGTATGCCTCTTTGTAATGGATTCTTACAAGAAGCTCAAAGTTAAATTGTGTTATTTTGGATGGTGTAATAGAGCTTGTGGAGAAAGTACTTGCTTTCTCATACTTAAGTTCCCATATATGCCCAGGAGATATCGATCAGAAGTCTAACTTGGAAGACTACAGTGTCTACAGACTATCTTTTGCTTTTGGAATAGAATTAAGCTTATGGTCCATCAGCACCATAAGAATTCAGATGTTCTATCAGTAAAATCTGATGAAAGGAAGTGTATTCATCAGAATCCTCTAAAGAACCAGGTAAAGACATACCAATCATAGCAGACAGATGTAAGTGTGGATTACTTAAGGGAATCACCTTATGCCAGTATGGAAGGTTGAGAAGTTTCACGCCAGCATTTTAAAGATGGGGGCCCTGCACAGGGGTCTTTTACGAGACTGTTTCTCCAACCAAGGACCATGTATGGATATAACCTAGAACCCCTGCTCAGATGTGGCCCATGGTAGCTCAGTATCCAACTGGAGACCCTAGTAAGGGGAACAGGGACTATTTCTGACATGAACTCAATGTCTGGCTCTTCTACCCTCCCCCCACAAACACACCTGGGAAAAACAGCCTAGCTAGATCCCAGAAGAGGACAATGTAGCCAGCCCTGAAGAGACAAGATAAGCTAGGGTCAGATGGAAGGAGGTCCTCCCCCATCAGTGGACTTGGAGGGGGGCAGGGAGAAGATGAGGGAGGGAGGGATTGGGAGGGAATGAGGGAGGGGGCTACGACTGGGATGCAAAGTACCTAACCTGTGATTAATATAAAAATAAATAAATTACATTAAAAAAAAGATGGGGGCCTCAGGATTGGTGAATACTCTTAAGGCCAGAAGGTCCAGAATTCTGACTTCAGAGGGCAGCGGAGGAAGAGAGTAATCCAGTTGTAAGACAGAGTAACCAATCCCCTTTTCCTCTGTGTTTGTTCTTTCCAGCCCACAGCTGATTAGATGGTCCCCCATACTGAGAGCGGACACTCCTTCAGTCACCTTGGAAAGCGCCCTCCCAGACACACTCCAAAATAATTCTTCATCAGTTGTCCAGATGTGTTTTCCCCTCAAGTTGACATCTAGGAGTGAACCACCACAGAAACATAAGCCAGACAGTGTGTTCAGGAAACCTTTCTTGTCAGGCTTTACAATGAAATCTTAGGAGTTCATTGTGTCTTGTTAATGTTTATAATTCTTGTTGTTGTTACTATTATTATTTCAGACAGGGTCTCACTATGTAGCTCTGGATGGCCTAGACCTCTCTATGTAGACCAGCCTGGCCTCCAACTTCTAAAAACCCACCTGCCTCTGCCTCCTGAGTCCTGGGGTTAAAGACATATGACATTATACTTGGCCTAATCATATTTTATAGGTTATTAAAATGAGCCATCTTATGACATGTCTTGTTTTTATAGGGGACTTGGAGAGAATTTTGTGGTCATTGGAGTCCCTAGAAGATTGACTCTCTCAGGGTCCTGCTCTACTGACTACAGATCTCTAGTTATCTGGAGCTCATTGGTTTATTTTATTTTAAACATCGGTTTATTTTATTTTAAAGTATCTATTTAGTATTTTTTTGAGAGGAAAGGAGAGTGGTGTTTATGAAAGAACAGGCATAGCGGCTGTTGGTGGTAGCATTCTTTAACCCTCTGTTTGGCTGATACGGACAGTGTAGGTTTGGCCCAAACATGTGTTCACTGGGATCCATCCAGAGAGACTAACAGCTGCTGTTTGATAGGGGAAAATGCCTCGGAGGATTGGCTTGTGCCTCCCTCAAACATGAAGGGTTGTTGGGCTAAAAGAAATCAAGGAAAAACAGGTGTAAACTTATTGCACTGAAAAGCTGCCCCAGAGAACAAAGGCTGATCAACAAATACAACTGTAGACCCTCACTGGCCAGGAGACTCACAGAGCGGAGACTCTGTTAACTAGCTTTAGCCTTTACCTTCTATTCACTTTCTTCCCTCAAGTTGCTGACAGACACAGTGTCAACTTCTTCACAGTGCCTTACTTCTCCTCTGAAAATGTGCTGTTTGTTGTTGAAGATGCTACATAAGCTGGAATTCAAAACTACCTCATCGAAAACTTCTCATTCAGCGTATCTTCCACATGTATATGAAGCACGTGCCAGAAAAGCCTCCATTTTTCTTTTGTTGGCCTGTTTTTCACAGCAGAGATCCCTCTGTCCATACCTGCGTGAGTCACTATTTCCCCCAGAATTCTATGCATGTCAAAATGAATTCCCAGTGTTTGCAGACGTAGATATTCTCTCCATTTTCATTTCATTTGCGCCAGTCACCCAGCCCTCCAGTCCAGGCACTTCAGCTTTGCCAAGACAGCACTGATGTCAGTGGTCTCCCAAAAGGAAATTCTCTCTTTATCCCCAAGAAGGTACTGTGTTAAATCCGGTGGTCAAAAATAACAGTAAGTCAGTAAGAAACATTCTCCTATACCTAGAAGACTCATGCCACGTTATGTCCATGGCTAAAAATTGTGGATTGAGCCAGGTGGTGGTGGTCACATATGCCTTTACTGCCAGCACTCAGGAGACAGAGGCAGACAGATCTCTTTGAGTTCGAGGAGAGCCTGGTTTCCAGAGTGAGTTCCAGGGCAGCCAGGGCTACTCAGAGAAATCTTGCCTTGAAAAACAACAACAAAATGGACTGGGAAATTTCAGGTGACTGAAAGTGTTGAGACTCTGGTATACTGAGTATCTCACACATAGTCTTCTTTTAACTCCCATCACTGTCCTACATAGTGACTGTCAGAATTCCTCTGTGAAGACTTAAAAAAAAAAGAAATCTGCAGTGTGTGTGTGTGTGTGTGTGTACTGAACATAAATGCAGGGCTTTCTCCTGCATGTCCACTGCTGCAGATAGGTGACTGATGTAGGTCCTTCTACCTTAGATGGCTTCTCCCTTTCCACCCTGGCTAGGCTTTCCCCATCCTTCAGTTTCCCATATTAGTCTCTCCTGCTCCTGACTTTATCCCTGATCTTTTCTTTGAGTTTCTACTGCTGCGTATGTTTTAATCATACTCATCTAAGGGGCTGTGTTTCCTACCTCCTCCTGACTGTTGGGCCTCACCTTTGTCTTGACGAAGAACACAAGCTGCTTTAGTACAGGGAGGTCTGTCCTCTTACACAGACACAGACACAGAGTGCAGAACAGGGCAGAGAAGACTCCACTAGAGTCTTGAATGTGAGATGTGTGAGTTTGCTGTGTCCTCTGTCCATCACAAGAATCCCCGACACTTAAGGGTCCTTGGAATTCTCACCCTAGTCTATCTCTGGGGCTACCTACCCAGCACTGAGTGAGTGAAACATGGGAAGTTTCACATTGAGAGGTTTTTCAGGTTCTGCATCCCCATGGCACTGAAGTAGGACAGTGACTATGATGCTGTGAGAACAGGATCTAAACCCAGTTTTCAACAATCATTTTCCAACTTGGGATAAAGTCTTAACCTTTTTCTAACTCCACTTCTTTCTTCATAAAACTGAAATACTAACAGCCACATAATCTACCTCTATAAGAACCAAGTAACTTACCTGTTGGGTGTTTGAGAGTTCATGTAAACAGCAAATGTGCAAATATCAAGAACAAACTGGAGCGGAGGCTGAGTAGGACCCTGGCTTGTGAAGTCTGCTGGAGCTCATGGCTTCCCTGAGCTCTTTCTCTGCGCCTGCTCATTCTGACCCCGGCTTGGTGCCACCTCTTCATCAATGAGCATTTCTAGGGCAGACCGGGGGGGGGCGCTCATATGGGCAGTTCTTGCACTGGTTTCTGAAGTGAACTTTGTATTCAGATTACAACGTTGATGGAAAGATATGGAAAGCAGGCGGGAGGAGCAAGTTAGGGATTTATTGGCAGCATAATAATGATAGAGTGTCCTTGGAAAATGCTAAAGTGCTATGTGTGCTCACTGCAAAACGACAGCTATGCACGACAGTGCATGGATAGCTTAGCCAGATTGAACAATGTGCGTGTGCTGCAAAGCCTCGCCGTGTATAGGAAAAATACATGTACTTTCGTTTGTGGGTTTTAAAACTATGAAATAAAAATCATTTTGTTTAGATTTGGCATTTCGGATAGTTTTCTCTTGTTAAGCTCTGGTTCCACCTGCCTGGCGATGAGTTTCTTTCTTTCAGACTTCTTCCCCTTTCTAAAGCAGAAATGAAAAGGGAGGGCAGAGAAAGTTCCCTGGAATGTCAGGACCTCTGACAGTAAAGTCCACAGTATCCTCTAAGCCTCAGAGCCTCCCGGCCAAATCCATCTTCTCCGTTTCTCCCTCTGAGCACATCTGTATATAGTCTCTGTCTGAGGGAGATGATCCAAACCTCCTGGGGGTCCTCCTGGTGAAAATAAGGGAGTCTGAAGATAACAGCCTGATTACTTATTCCTCATTAAAACAGATAAATATTTTTAAGGGAAGTTGTTTCTGAACTTTGTTCTTTTTTATTTCTTTTTAAATTTTTATTAATTACAGTCTATTTATTTTGTATTCCAGCTGTAGCCCCCTCCTCCTCCCCTCCCAATCCTACCCACCCTCCCTCATCTTCTCCTATGCCCCTCCCCCAATCCAAGCACACAAACACACTAGCACAGTCAACATCAATATCAAAGGATCTAACAGGCACTGGTCATTAATCTCCCTCAACATCAATGGACTCAACTCCCCAATAAAAAGACACAGACTAACAGAATGGATATGTAAACAAGATCCAAAAATCTGTTGCATACAAGAAACACACCTAAGTCACAGATAAATATTTAAGGGCCACCCACATCTATTTTTCATCCTATCCTATAACATCCCAGCCCCAAGTGCCTCGAAATGGGTAAAGACTGAATAAATCATTGAATGAAATCTAAGAACCATCCTGAGTGAGGTATCCCAGAAACAGAAAGACACACATGGTATATACTCACTTATAAGTGGGTACTAGACCTATGAGATAGGATAAACACACTAAAATCTGTATACCTAAAGAAGATAAACAAGAAAGAGTACCAGGGATAAGATGATCAATCCTCACTTAGAAAGACAAATTGGATGGACATTAGAAGTAGGAGAAAACACGTAACAGGACAGGAGCCTACCACACAGAGGGCTTCAGAAAGACTCTACCTAGCAGTGTAACAAGCAGATGCTGAGACTCATAACCAAACCTTTAGCAGAGTGCAGGGAATCATATGAAAGAAGGGGGAGTTAGTATGACCTGGAGAGGACAGGAGCTCCACAAGGACCAAATATATCAGGGCACAGGGGTCTTTTATGAGACTGTATCTCCAATCAAGGACCACGTATGGATATAACCTAGAACCTCTGCTCGGATGTAGCCCATGGTATCTCAGTATCCAAGTGGGTACCATAGAAGGGGAACAGGGACTATTTCTGACATGAACTCAATGGCTGGCTCTTTGACCTCCGCCCCCCCCCCCATCATCTGAGGGAGGAGCAGCCTTGCTAGGCCACAGAGGACATTGCATACAGCCCTGAAGAAACCTGATAAACTAGGGTCAGATGGAAGGAGAGGAGGTCCTCCCCTATCAGTGGACTTGGAAAGGGGCAGGGAGGAGATGAGGGACGGAGGGAGGGAGGGATTGGGAGGGAATGAGGGAGTGGGCTATAGCTGGGACACAAAGTTAATAAACGGTAACTAATATTAAAAAATATAAATTAAAAAAAAGATTGGTGGAAAAAATCTAAGTGCCTTTTCTTCCCCTCCTCTTTTCTCCTCCTCCATCTCCTCCTCTTCCTCTTCTTCTTTTTGGCTTGTTTTCTTTCTCCTCCTATAAAGATGCATGCATCATGGCAGAAAAAAAATCCCCGACGAAAGGAATGATATGTTTCAGATTGCAAGGACTGATGAGAGAAGGTAGATGTGGGGCATTTGTTTTTATGCCTGTGTATATTGGGGTGGCAGAAATTAGGGTGGCATTATCTGCAAGTAACAGACACACCCAAATCAAAGTGGCTTCAATAATGAGAAAATTAGGAAATTTGTTTTGCAACAGAACTAGAAACCCAGAAGTAGGTCAGACTCTGGGGTGCTGTGGCCAGACTCCCCTATGTTTCATTCTGCTTTGTGTGTGGCCTTCATCCCCAAGATGGCAGCAACCCGGTTACAACAGGTCCAGTGTCGAGCGCCGACAGAACGCTGTTCATACGAAGAAAGAAAGAGTCAGTACTTCATATTGCTTAATACAGCATCCCATGTATTACCTTCCAGGGATTCCCCAAGGGTTCATTTCTACATTCTGAGTTTTGATAGCTAAAGTTCAGACGCTCGAAATGCAGGACAAAGTATCCCACCTTAAATTCTTCTTCTCCACCTCTTCCTCCATCATCGCCATTGTCATCATTGCCATCCTCTTTCTCCTCCTCATCATTTTTTTTCATGCTGGCACAGAGTGGGCAAATGTTCTCCCTCTGAGCTGAGGTCTATCTCCACTGTCCCCCATTTTATTTGAGACAGGGTCTTACAAACTTGCCAAGGCACACTTTAACTTTATGATCCTCCTACATTGCTTAGATTACAGTCACGTTCTACCAGTCTGAGCTTCTATTCCTTTGTCTTAGAATTCCAGCCCAGTCCAGTCTACAGTTGAAGACCCTTCAACTCTATTACCAAGTTACTTGGAAGATAAGAACTTTGAGTGAGGGCTGAGCTTTACATGCTCCTCAGCTAACTCAGGCTACCTGCCCATCACGAGTGGGTGGTTGTTCTCTGTTATGTTTTAGATATTGCAGCTCCTAGCTGGAGGTTCTGTAAGCATCAGGGTTCAGGTACGCGGATTTCAGAAAGTATTAGACCACGAGAACTCTCCTCATTGAAATTTGGTGACATTCTTAGCAAATGGGGCCTGAGTGTAATGAAGGCACTCGGGGAGTAACTGGAAAAGATGACCTTAACCTAATCCTTCCTCCCCCAACCTGTCTATCTCAGTTTCCTGACTACCAGAAAGCAGGCAGCTAAGTACCACTATTTCCTCCTCCCATGACCTTCCAGAGCCGTCAAATCATGATTGAAACCCCGAAGTGTGAGTTAAAATGTGTTCTTCTTTTAAACACTTTCCTCTGGAATTTGCCATAGTGATCAATGGTCTAACAAGTTATTTTTGGTGGGAGGTATGAGGTGTGTGTGTGTGTTTGTGTGTGTGTGTATTTAATCAAAGACAGTCTATCTGACAAGGACTCATTTTCTGACCCTTCCCTTTGAGCTGATTAGCTAACCATATTAGATATCAAAGTCAACCTCCTGCCAATGGACTGAGACAAAGTCATCACCTATGTCAAATGAAATGAAACAGAAGAGCCACATTGGCCCAGTAGTTGGATTCTGGCACATCCAACCGCCCCCCCCCAAAAAAAAGAATCACCTTGCAGAGCTACTTTCGTTTTGTTTGTTTGTTCCTTCATGAGACTCTGGAGTTATTCACTGTTTTTATTTTTTCTTTCCTAATACTAGTTTCTGTACAAGAGACTGTATTTCCTAATACCCATGTCATGGGGCCATGTGACCGTACAGTGTGAGTGGAAATGAAATGTCACCTACAAGCTCTAAGAGGTTAAGAAGTGATTTTTCTTTTCTTTTTTCTTTCTTTTTTCCTATGTTGACTTAAAGTAGAAAACTATGATGTCTGAGAAATCCAGACTAACAAGTTGCAAGAAGTCGAGACCCAATGACCGTCTCATGGAGGAAAGGGGCACCCACAGGTTCAGTAACATCTGCTATGTAAATGAGAAATAGATCTCTCTCGTGCTAGGCCACAGGTAATGAGATTTGTTATTGAAACGAGTACTGCTCTGCTAATATGTGATATCTCAAAACAGAGATATTAAAACATGGAGATTAAGCCTGTGCTAGCACGCTTATCATGAAGATCACAAATTCCTAATACTACTTTGCTGTCCTTCTGTGTGTCTCGGCATCAGGGTTCCTAAATCTAGTCTTTGTATATGAAACACTTACCTATAGGGATGCTGCAGCCTCTCACTTTAGCATTGTGCTCACAAGCACAGTGCCTCCTCTGCTCTCACAGATGCTGATTTCAGTCTCCCAACAAGAGCTGTATGCCTTAAACTGGGGCAGATCAACTCTTCTGAGAGCGGGCACTTTCCTTACACTCTGCTGATGTAACACCACTTGCCTGCAAGGGGAGGGTGGGCACTGTGGGGCCTAGGAAGGCCAGGTCACTAAGTGGACCTGCCACACTGTCTACAGGTCTTTAAAACCAGCCCCTCCTCACCTGTTTGTCACCCAAGACATACAGAGATGTTTCAGGGATTCAGTTCAGCAGATCTCTGCATCTGCTTTAAGAGTTCTGGTACCAGCTGTCGATTTTCACTTATGTTTACTTCTTTCCTCCTTTCCCGTGGTGGGCAGATCATACAGGTCCACTGTCTTCTAACTGGATGACTTCATTGTTCAGGAGGGGCCTTCCGTGGTCTCTTTCCTTTGGTAGCACTATCGGTAAAGCTTCCATAAGCATAGCTTCCAACACCTTGGGAGGCTGGAGTAAGTGGAACTAGGGAAGCTTGAACAACCCCCTTGTTTAGCTTGTTGTTAGTTACGTGCTTTTTATCATGAGAGCTGAGAGCCGTGCGGCTTGTCAGCATCCTCCCATTAGCTTTCCTATCTGTAACACTTCTGACGTGTGGTAACCATGGTGACAGCTCTTAAGTAGTGTTTTAGGAGCTTGGAGACCGCTGCAGCCTATCACAAACTGGTTGAAACCACTGACCTTCTGGTTAGACTTGCACAGTTGTCTGCCTTCGATTCTACTTCTTATCGCTGTATGTCACCAGGTTTGAACACGTGTTCCGTGAAGAGCCATGGCTTGTCCATTCTGTTTTTCTACTTCCCAAAACTTCTCTAAACTGTATTCCCAGGACAGTCTGGGGCACCACTCCCTCAAATGAGGCTGTCTCGTAAGTAAAACTCTCCATTGCCAAATCGGTCTCCTCAGGGACTGAGGTGTAGTAGGTAAAATGAGCCTGGTTTGTACGGCTCTGTATTATGGGGCTCTGTAATATGAGGCAAAGACTCCCAGTGATGCCCAATAGACAGGTAGGGTAAGCAGGAATAAATTGCACTTGAATTTGGAGTGGCCACTGTCTTGATGAGGGCTTTTATGGCACTTCTGCGTACAGAACACAAATTGGAAGGCTTCTTCAAGGAAAGACCCCTGAGTGCCCAAAGCTGCATGACCTTCGCATGAACCCTCTCTCCTGCCACCTGCCTCCGCCAGTAATGCTTTGGGGGCTTAATTTCTAGCACATGAACATTTTTCTAAATTCAAGATTTCTCTTTAAATTTTCTGCTCTAGTTAGTGCACAGAGGACCTGGGCAGAAAACTTTCCTTTCTTTTAAGCATTCTTGGGTTTGATTGAGCCTTTTGAAGGCTTGTTTTTTTTCCAAACTTGTTTGACTGCTCACAACGAGATCAATAATCATTTCAGGTTCCTTGATGATTTAACAACTGCTTTGGGCCAATTGTCCAACCAGTTCAAATGACTGTAGAGATTGATCATTAAGATGAGGGAGAAACGTATTTCCACAACAATAGTCAATTTCATGTCAGTAAGGTGTTGTGGTCAAGCCTCAGCCACTTTTCCTGCCTTGTTCTACTCCTTTGAGGCTCTCCGTCTGCCATGTGTTCAGCAGGACAATTTTCTAAAACAGTGTTGTGGTCCCGTCACTCATTCCCAAAAGTATTACATCATTTCTGGATGCGGACAGATGTGTGCCTTGCGGACTAGGTCAGCCTTTTCCTGCAAGTTTTTCTTCTGAAGTCTCTGGTCCTTGGCAGAGCTCTACTTAAGCCCTGGTTACATACAGAGCCACCGGCTGCTTCCAGGAACACACACACACACACACACACACACCAGCAGCCTTTCTCTTTCCCCCCCCCTCATCATTTGAGATACACTCACATGACACCTTCCCTTCTTTACTCCGCTGGCCGTCAGACAGGCAGTCCCTGCTCTGGATTCACGCAGCATCAGTTTGGTTTATCTTCACAGGCTGTATGACAATTGTTCATTTATCTGTTTGTTCCCTCTCTAGTGTTGGGACCGTGTATTATCGAGTGGGTGTACAAAGTGCAATGATCCTGAGAAATATGTAAAGGAGGAGGAAGGAAAGAAGGACAAGAAAAGGGAAGGAAAGGGGAAGGAGGGAGGGGAGAGACAGAAGAGCAAGGAGGAGGGGATACGAGAACAAAGGAGGAGAGGAGAGCATGTTTCTTCATATCCCGAGTCTCTTTCACTGAGCCACACAATGTCACCTCACTTAGTAGCTTGCTTGCTTTCAGTCCACAGCTGAATGAATACAAGAATACAAGAATGTGGAACCTGCAGACACAGAGCTAATTGCACATGAAGGGACTCTAGCCAGCCCAAGCATGGCAAACTTGGCAATGGCAAGCCTTGCCTTTCTCTCACTAGATTACATTCCTAAAGCTAGCCACCAAGGTCTATTCCCTTATTTGGCCATTTCATACTCCCGAGGCTGACTACCAAGGTCCAGTTGTCAAAGTGAAGTGCAGCAAACGAAAGCCCCTATCTCCTCACCTAATTAACATACCCAATTCAAATTAAACACCTCCCACCAGCAATGGAGAAGTGTTCCCCTTGCTATACATACTAACTGGTTTTTTATTTTAGCCATTCTAATGGTTGTAAGATGGAATCTTAGAGTCATTTTGAATTGCATTTCCTTGATGACTAAGGATGTTGGACATTTCTTTAAGTGCTTCTCAGTGGTTAAAGATTCCTCTGCATAGAATTCTGTTTGGCTCTGTACCCCAATTTTTAACTGAGTTATTTGGTTTGTTGGTATTTAATTTCTTGAGTTCTTTATATATTATGGATATTAGCCTTCTGTTGGATATAGGGTTGGTGAAGATCTTTTCCCATTCTACAGGCTGCCATTTTGTCCTATTGACAGTGTCCTTTGCCTTACAGAAGCTATTCAGTTTCATGAGGTCCCAGTTATTAATTATTAATCTTATTGCCTGAACTGTTTGCATTCTGTTCAGGAAGCTGTCGCCTGTGCCAATTTAAGGCTATTCTCCACTTTCTCGTCTATCAGATTTAGTGTATCTGGTTTTGTGTTGAGGTTTTTGATGCACTTGTATTTGAGCTGTGTTCAGGGTGAGAAGTATGGAACTATTTGTACTCTTCTGCATGAAGACATCCAGTTAGACCAGAACCATTTGTGGAAGATGCTGTCTTTGTTCCATTGTATAATTTTAGCTTCTTTATAAAAAAAAATCAAGTGTTCAAAAGTGTGGGGGGTTGCTTCTGGGTCTTTGATTCGATTCCATTGATCAACCTGTCTGTTTTTATGTCAATACTATGTGTTTTTTAATTACTATTGCTCTGTATTACAGCTTGAGATCAGGGATGGCGATACCTCCAGAAGTTTGTTTTGTTTTCTTTTGTTTTGGTTTTGGTTTTGTATTGTACCCTGGGTATTTTGGCTTTTCATATAAAGTTGAGAATTGTTCTTTCAAGGTCTGTAAAGAATTGTATTGAAATTTTGATGGCAATTGCATTGAATCTGTAGAATGCTTTTGGTAAAATGGCCATTTTTTACTATGTTAATCCTACTGATCCATGAGCGTGGGACATCTTTTTTTTCCTCAGGGACCTGAAGTTCTTGTCCCACAGGTCTTTCACTTGCTTGGTTAGAGTTACACCGATATAGTTTATATTATTTGTGGATATTGTGAAAGGTGTTGTTTCCCTAATTTCTCCATCAGCCTGTTTATCATTTGTATAAAGGAAGACTACTGATTATTTTTGAGTTAATTTTTGCATCCAGCCACTTTGGTGAAGGTGTTTATTAGCTGTAGGAATTCTCTAGTAGAATTTCTGGAGCATACCATCGTATCATCTGCAAATATGATATTTTGACATCTTGCTTTCCAATTTGTATTCCTTTGATCCCCTTTAGTTGTCTTATTACCCAAGCTAAGACTTCAAGTACAATATTAAAGAGTTACGGCAGGACTTCGTGCTGTTCTACTTCTCCATGGAGTGCCTGGACACAACTGGGCACTGAGCCAGGAGGAAGTGCAACCTGAGCTTCTCCCTGGGGGACTAAGAGACTCAGAGCTGAGAGGGATGGGGAACAGAGAAGGGTCCATGTTATGGGATATCCCGTCCGACTGGGGGTGTGGGAGAAGAAGATTTTCTCAACAGCAAAGTGTTATAGCTCTCTGAGTAGCGTGCAGGAGAGAAGAACCCTCTCTGCAATATAGCATAGCGTCACAGCTTCCTGGCTGGGCTGCCAGCAGCAGGAAGCTTGGCCCTCCTGAACGGAACCAACTGAGCCAGCTACTTCGGAAACGGTTGGCAATCCGCTGCCGCAGATGCACGCTGTGGAGAACTGAGTGGCAAGTGATGGCAGTGCGTCATGCAGACAAATGGAGCTTCGGAGGCCACCACGGTGCTGGCGGTGGCAGTTGAGACAGCGAGCTTGACCAACCAGCAAGTCTGGGGGTCTGATGATGAACTCTTCAGGGGGAAGGTAAGCCCTTCTTTTCCATGTATTACAGCTCGATAGAAAACAGCCAATCTCAGAGGATCCTCGGTAAAATAGCTTGTGGTCCTTTATTAGTGAAACAGGTCTAGTTCATGTGTATGTAACAGCTTATGAGCACATACCTTTATTCCAGGGTGAACACGTGTTATATGAACCGTGGGCAGTGGGGAGCGGTTGCCAGGGTGACTGCCTTGAATTGGCTATGGCTCAGAGGCAGGCCTGGGAACAGGAAGGGGGCTTGTCCCATTCCTGCCATCCCAGGATGACATTTTAAATGTCAAGCTTGAGATTTCTGGGGTTTGAACATGCTCCACTTTGTCAGTCGAATGCCAGTGCCCTTGGTATGACGGTCCACGTGCCCCACAAGCGGGCGGCCTTGTCTTGTCCCTGATTTTAGTGGAATTGCTTTACGTTTCTCTCCACATAATTTGATGTTGGCTATTCGCTTGCTGTACATTTTCTTTATTGTGTTTGGGTATGTACCTTCTATCCCTGATCTCTCCAAGACTTTTATCATGAAGGAGTGTTGGATTTTGTCAAAGGCTTTTTCATCATCTAATGAAAAGATCATGCGTTTTTTTTTTCTTTCGGTTTGCTTATATGGTGGATTACTTTGATGGATTGAACCATCCCTGCGTACCTGAGATGAAGCCTACTTGATCATGGTGGATGATGTTTTTGATGTGTTCTTGGATTTACTTTGTGAGTATTTTATGGAATATTTTTGCATCAATATTTATATGGGAATTTGGTCTGAAATTCTCTTTCATTGTTGAGTCTTTGTGTGGTTTAGGTATCAGGGTTACTGTGACCTCATAGAATAAGTTTGGAGGTGATCCTTCTGCTTCTAGTTTCTGGAGTAAGTTGAGGAATATTGGTATTAGCTCCTTTTGGAAAGTCTGGTAGAATTCTGCACTAAAACATCTGGTCCTGGGCTTTTTGTTGTTTTTGTTGGGAGATTTTTTTAATGATTGCTTCTATTTCCTTACGGTTATGGTTTGTAGCCCACTCCTGAGCCTATTAATACTATTCTGCAATATTTACAGACAGGTGCCTAGCCTAACTGTCATCTGAGTGGCTTTACCCAGCAGTTGGTGAAAACAGACCCACAGTCAAACATTAGGCAGAACTTGGAGAATCTTATGGAGAGGAAGGATTAGAGGAGCCAGAGAGGTCAAGGACACCACAAAAAAGCCTGAAAAATCAACTAATCTTGGCCCATAGGGGCCCACAGAGACTGAACCATCAACCAGAGAGGATGGGTGAGATGGACCTAGGCCCCCTACACATATATAACAGATGTGCAGCTTGTCCTCATGTGAGACCTCTAACAGTAGGAGCGGGGGCTGTCTCTGACTCTGTTGTCTGTCTTTGGATCCCTTTTCCCTAACTGGACAGCCTTGTCTAGCCTCAGTAGAAGAAGATGTGCTCAGTCCTTCTACAACTTCATATGCTAAGATGGGCTGATATCCATGGGAGGTCTTTCCTTCTTTGAGGAGAAAGGGAAGGCGAATAGGCGGAGGGAAGTGAGAAGGAGAGACTGGGAGGGGAGGATTATGGGGAAATTCTGGTCTGGATGTAAATAAATAAATATTTTTTTAAAAAGAATATTTAAAAAAACATTAAACACCTCATCCTAACATAGGGTCTCCCCCTTTACCTTTACGAACTTCCTTTGCCTATGGGCTATGTCTGTCTCCTCTCTATCCAAAGGCAGTCCTTGGTCCTTCTGCACCCTCCTCTCTTTGGCATATTTTCCTGGCCCCTCCAGACAGAGAGGAGACCAGCCTTCTTCATGACTTCAGATAAACTGGCCTTCTCATCTAACACACGATCTAGCAATTATTAAATAAAAATTGCTTTGAAACTCAGTGGCTTGAAATACTAACCATACATTAGTATAACAGTCATGTCTTACACATAAGCAGATTGGCTGTGGGTTGGCAGTTTTATTTCTCTCTGCAAAGACACTGTATAAACAGGAGTGACCCTGCCCCCCATCCCCCGCTTCCTCTCCTCGTAGAGTGGGCAGAGCAGATTCCTTACATGCTAATAGAAGAATCAGAGAGTGAGAAGTTCTGATATGAAAGAATGTCACACTGAAAATTTCCCTTCATTTTCGGATTTACTTACTTATTTATGTATATGACTGCTCATCAGATCTCATTATAGATGGTTGTGAACTACCATGTGGTTGCTGGGAATTGAAACCAAGACCTCTGGAAGAGCAGACAGATATCTTAACAGCTGAGCCAACTCTCCATCCCCCTTCATTTTAAATCTTCAAACAAGTTAGTGGTCAGTGTGTAAGATAATGGGTAAGGAACACACACACACACATGCACACACACATATACAAGAGAGAGAGAGAGAGAGAGAGAGAGAGAATTAACAAACCTAAACCCACAGTAAGTAACTGGCATTCTCACCTTCAGCAATGTTGGCCTTGGAAGTGGATAACTTTTTATTGCAGGAGGCTGTGCTGGGCATGTTAGCTGATCAGTAACATTCCTGAACTCTCTACACACCGGAGACCAGTAACATCCCTGGAGCGTGACAACTAAAAATATCTCCATACAGTGTATCTTGAGGATGGTAGTCTTGGCCTCTGCTGCACAGTGTGGGTACAGTAATGAAATCTCCAGTGTTGGTGTTGCATTGTTACTGACCTTATTCTGTGTTTCAAATAGCTAAATTCCATTGCTGCTATTCAGCAGTCAACAGGAGGTAGTGTCTGTTATGTTACATATATGCTATGACCATGCGATGTGGTTATTAAAACTGAGATTTTTGGGATAAGTTTCTAATATTTTTGGAAAACATACAAGCATATTTTAAGTCTGGTTGTAGACAGAAACAAGGCTGCAAAACAGCCCTTGTCCCTTGCCTTCCCCACATCCTCTGAGACTGCACACAGCTTGTTACCGAGTGCCCCATGACTAGCTGTCCGCCGTGCCTCACCTAACCTGCGGACCAAGCATTTCTATTATAAATCAAATTAGGAAATGATGTTCATTGAAAGAGAAATGTGAGAGAACATTCTACAGGAAATACATGTTCTGTATGCAAAGTCTTGAGATGGTATTAGAACACGCTCACCACTCCTTGGTGTACAAGGTCTTTGTCTCTAGCATTCATTAATGAAATCTCCTTGCATGTAGTAATAGATGGTTGCCCTACGCAACCCTCTAAAGACACACAGTCTTCCACTTGCCTCAGTTGAAGATATGACCAACCTGAGATTAACAACTGTCTAAAGAAACGAACCACTTGCCTTTCTGCTACTTGCCTTGGGGTCGGAAATTAGATATAGTATTTGTGAACCAACTCATCTCATTCATTTAGAATGGAACCTTGGCAAGTGTAGAATGAGACCAAGGGGACTTGGAGTCCCAGACAACCTTATCAATGGAGACCATGAGTTCCTACTTAAGGTACAAAACCCCTTTAGTTCTGTACAACAGGGATCTTTGTTGACAGTGTCTTAGCCTGAGTTGTATCTAAACATGAACTGGTGCCACTCATGTCCTAAAGGAATAATAGACACTGGATTGAACCACTCTCATTTTAATAATTATAGAGCAGGCAGCAAAGAAACAGATGTTGCTGGCTGGTGTGTGGTCACCTTTCTCAAGCAATGGAAGTTCACTGGGTAAAGCTGGCCCCAGGATAACTTCGATAGGTGGCTATTAGCTTACCAACACTTGGAACTCTGGAGGAAATAGTGAGACAGAATCAAAATATTGGTTTCTACTGGTTGTTCCTTTGTGCTGTGAGTAGAAAAGATAACTTTTTGGCAGAAGTTTGCCAGTGTGCAAGCAGAAATGGCAGGAAGTACACTGTGGTAGGGACCTCCCTTGTGTTTGGGACTTCAACCTGAGCAGACCAGCAGTCCAGTAATTTAGTCATCACAGAGCTGTTTCCACACCATAAACAGAAAGAGATAATACATTATCTACTGACCTTTTTCTTGGATCTGTCTTTAATGGGATCAGGGGAGCCAATCAGATGGCAAGTACAGAATTAAACATATTCTTGTCTCATGCAAGCCTGTTATTTCACATGGCCTCAAAGTTGCTACTGGAGAGGAAATAATCCAACTGCAGACATGAGTAAATATAGGCATATCCAGAAGCTGATGATTTAAGCAGACAAGGTTTTGGCTCTCCTTACATGTTCATGGAAATGACTAGAAGCAAGTAACCCAGAAAACTGCGAAGAATTTTGAGAGCAGTATGTGATCAAAGAAACCACAAACCTGGCCTGCAAAAGCAGTAATTTCCTGATCCATAACGAAGGCCCTAGGAAGGCTAGGCAGCCTCAAGGAGGGCATGGACCCCCACACTCACTGTCATTGTGGCCACAGAAGTTTATGGCAGGCAGAGCCCTCCAAGAGGTCAGTGTACAAGGAATTTTTCTCAGAGATTAGAATCACTGTCTGCAGCCCAAGAAATTTCCTAAATTGGCCAAGACGTGTCTCAAGTCTTTCCCAGGAAGATTTCAACATTTGTAAGAAGTGTAATGAGTGTTTCGCATTCACCCTAGTCCCAAACAGGGATTTATGGCAGCTTTCCTGTTTGATTCCTCTACCATGGCCTAAGGATTAGGAAGGTGGCAGAAAACATGCCCATTGGATTGGGCATCCTGGGATCCGAGGGCCTCCAGCCTTGGAAACAAGACCTCACATCATCAAAAAACCCTGGAGTTTCTGTGGAAGCCACATCTAGGAGGCTCCTCAGCCTCTCCCCCAGGAGTGGAGAAAATGCATTCCTTGTAATTACGAGGGTACACAGGGGTAGTTGGTGACTTCAAGCAGAGACTATCATCCCCAGTACCCGTTTTTTGTTTGTTTGTTTGTTTGTTTGTTTGTGCCTTAGAAATAGAGCTTTCATAGTGGGGCACCACCAGACCTGGAATTTCATATGGCCTTTGGGGATAAAGCACAAGTACTCCGGCAAAAGAGGAAGTAGACTGACTGCCTTCTGTTTGCTCAGCGCCTCCTCTCTGCTGTGAATAGCATGGGATATGAGGTATCTGCTTTGAAAACAAGAACTAAGGTAGCACTAGGGGAATATTTCGAGCAACAAGTTGGTGTGCTCATCCCTCAGCATCTGCAGGACATTGGCTCCCAGATCCCTGTGTAGATACCAAAGTCTGAGGATGTTCAAGCACCATCTATGAGATGACATGATAGCTCCATGTAACCTATGTACATCTTTTGATACATCTTAGATCATCTTTAGGTAACTCTAATATCTAAATTGTATCTAATACAATTTCAATAGCAGCTTTACTGTCTTCTTTCATGAGACAGGATCCAGGATCCCACTACATAACTGAGCCTTGAACACAGAGATCTGCTCTCCTTTGCCTCCTGTGTGACCTAATGGCATATACTATCATGCCCAGCCCAGGATAGAAAATTTTTACATATGTATGTAAAATATATGTGTAAAAATATATATTCTGCAGTAGTTTGAATATATAGCTGTGGAATCTGAGGGCAATGTGGTGATCTGTGCGATAGTGTTGTCGACTTGACGGAGGAAGGTCCTCTGGGCAGGGCATGCCTTTGGGAGATTACGTGGGTTATATAAATTAGTGAGGGAAGATCCATTTTGATTGTGGGTGAGAGCATTCCTCAGGGAGTGAATCCTGATGTGTACAAAGTGGGAAAAGCAAGAAGAGTACTAGCATGTATGCATTCACTACCATCGTCTTTCGACTGCAGACCTCAGTGTCTAGCTGCTTTAAGCTCCTATTGCCTTGACTTCTGGACTGTGATGGACTATGCCTTGTGCTGTGAGCTTAAGTAAGCCATTTCCCCCTTAATCTGCTTTTGTCATAGTATTCTATCACAGCAACAGGAAAGAAGCTAAGACATTATTGCTTCGACTTGGGTCTTTTAGACTCTGTAGGAACAAAGCATCTTGGGATCCTGAAACACTTGTCCACCTTAGTCTCCATTAGGTGTGAGCAGAAAGAAACTCATAACTTGTTGGGAAACACTATACTTTTGTGTCCCTGTAATAGACGTATACTCAAAAGCTCAACTTGCCCTAAAATAATCCAATTATGTAGGTAATAAAAAACGTACAAGATAAACCTCACATACTCATTTTTTTAAAGTAAGTATATTTGCAAAGGAAAACATGAAAAGCTAAGTATTAAAACATTTGTTTCTCTGTGGCTTCTATTTTTCCATTTGTGGTTTCCCATGTTTTCTATTTGATTGTTTTGTATATTACTACTTTTTATAATTATCAGTGTCAGTAAATGCTATTTCAAATGATAGGTGGCCATCAATTACTCATTTATCTTTTGATGCCATGTGATTGGTCAACACTTCTTTGACTATCAAAATATTCCAAAGTTCATGAAAAAAATGAGAATAATTACAAGCTGACTCCTATGTCTGAGGAACGCTGGACCACAGCATGCGCTGTTGGTAGCAGAAAGGAGCAGTGTTCTAGGAAAGACCCGCCTGCGTTTGCTTTCCCTCCAGAGACCTCGGGCAGCCCTGCCCCTCACACCCTGCATGCGCTTGCTTGTTTTGTTGGATGTGTTGAAGATTCAGCCGGGTTCATGCTCGTGAAACTCAGACCCTCTCTCGTTTTCCTACATCAAACAGTCAATAAATAAATCTGTTCCAAATGAGAACACATCATCACTAGACCTGTCCTTATTGCTGTGATTGCGCTTTTGTCCTTTTTTATTTTTTACTGCTGCTGTGGCTCCTGGCTTCCTGGCTTCCTGCCTCCTGTCTTTCCTCCTGCTGAAGTCTCAGCCTGCGGTCAGAGCCGACCTTTGAAAAGTCACCTCTGATTGTGTCGCTGCTGCTCCGTGCAAGGATTCTCTAAGGCTTTTAAGGTGGGTCTGCTGACTCACCACTTTCCAGGGTCCAGCTCTAATTTCTGTAGATGTTACTCACTCGACCTACTGTCAGCCAGCTCTGTTTGGCACGTGGTGATTCACCTACACTGAATGTTCTTTAAAAATTAATTATGAATAGACTTGACTTTTAAGAGTAATTTTACAGAAAAATTGAGTGGAGAGACCAGAATTCCCATATTCCTTCAGCCCCTCACCCCCACTCTACTTGCCTGCTATTAACATCTTGCATTAGTACAGCACATTTATCACAATTGATAGGCTAATATTGGTGCCCTAACCTTATCATTTGGGGAGAGATAAGACACGGTCTCACTATGTGGCTCAGGCTGGCCTCAAATTCATGTTAGATAACGCTCTTTCATTGAATAGTGTGACTTTCTGAAATGTCTCCTATTCGGAAGCCTATAGCATGTAACTTCCCACAGATTTCTTTTGCTTAGTAGTGTGCTGTGTGTCAACTCATAAATTGAAAGCTTGGTTCTCTTTATCATAGAATAATACCAGATTATGGACATACTGTTATAGTTTATTATCCTATTGACAGACTTGTTGATTTCTATATGAGTAAAGTTTCTGTAAATATCAAAAATAGGTTTCTAAGTAGAACTACTTAATGCTCTATATTTCTTACGTGTGTATGTGCTTGTGTGAATGGATATGTGTGTGCACATGGAAACGAGGTGCAAAGGTCAGCATCTAGTGTCTTTTTTCAGTCTCTTAGCACCTTAATTTTTTGAGACAGGCTCTCTCCCCGAGCAAGAACTGGTTGACTCAGTTACACTACATAGCCAACAAGGCACAGGGACCCTATTGGCTCAGCCTCCCAGTTCTGGGTTGAGATATATGCTGCTGTGCCCGGCTTTTAATGTGGATGCTGGGAATCTGAATTCAGGTCCTCTTTCCTGGAGAGGTCATGATGTAGAAAGGTCATCATGTTAGGAGAGAAAAGAGATTTTTTAAAGCTCTTAAGGGTAAGGAGAGAGAGGAATGAAATTCAGATGACAGAAGAACAGAAGAAAGGGCTATCTGTGTGTGTGTTGGAAGGGGCAGGCCCAAGAGGAAAGCAGAGCAGACAGGAAGGAAAGGTCAGTGAGGGAAGGGGCAAAGAAGAACAAAGAATGTCATGTATGAAAATGCCATAAAGAAGCCAATCACTTTGTATGCTAACTTTGAAACTTATTTTACATTGAAAAAAATTTTTAAATTAATGTATTTATTTATTCACTTTACATCCAAACCATAGCCCCCTGTCTCCTCTCCTCCTGGTCCAGGCCATTCTCCCTCTTTCCCCATACTCCTACCCTACCCTTAAGAAAAGAGGAGCCCCCTCCCCACCTACCCATCCCAGCACATCAAGTTGTATCAGGACTGAATGCATCCTCTTTCTCAGTGGCTTGGCAAGGCAGCCCCACCAGGGGGAAATGATTGAAAAGTAGGCAACAGAGTCCTTGTTAGAGACGGTGCCCTCTCCCCTTACTAGGTAACCCACATGAAGACCAAGATACCCATTGGGTACATACATGTAGGGGGTCTAGGTCTATTCCATACATGGTTCTTGACTGGTGCTTCCATATCCACAAGCCACCTGGGCCCAAGTTAGTTGGCTTTGTTGGTTTTCTTGGGGCTGTCCTGTCCCCTTCTGGTCCTTCTATCCTTTCCCTTCCTCTTCCACAAGTCTCCCTGCACTCTGCCCGGGGTTTGACTGTGAGTCTCAGCATGTTTTGATCTGTTGCTGGGTGGGAGTCTCTCAGTGAACAACTATGTTAGGCTCCTATCGGTAAGCATAACGGAGTGTCGTTAATAGTGTCAAAGGTTGGCTCTCTCTTATGGTGTTGCCAGACATTGATTGAACATTCCCTCAATCTCTGCTCTGTCTTTATCCCTGCACATCTTGTAGGCAGGGTAAATTTTAGGTAGAAGGTTTTATGGATGGGTTGGTGTTCCCCTCCCTCCACTAGGAGTCCTGTTTGGTTTGAGGGTGGTCTTTTCATGTCCCCATGTTCCTTGCTAGTAGGGGTCTCAGTTAGCGTCACCCTCATACTCTCCAAAGAGCCTATCTGCTGTAGGTCTCCAGCTTGTCTCAGAGATGCCCCCACTCACTATTTCTCTTCTCTGCAACTTCTCTGTCCTTCCTACCACCAACCGCTCTCACCACATCTGGTTCCCACCCTCATTTCCCTCATCACTCCCTCTCCTATCCCATTTCCTTTCTTCAGGCACTTCCTCTGTCCATTCTATTTCCTCTTCTCAGTGAGATTCAAGCGTCCTCCCTTGGGCCCTCCTTGTTATTTAGCTTCTTTAAGTCTGTGGATTTTAGTATGGTTATCGCTTGTATATGGCTAACATCTGCTTATAAGCGAGTACATACTATGTATGTCTTTCTGGGTGTGGGTTACCTCATTCAGGATGATCTTTTCTAGTTCCATCCATTGTCCTGCAAACTTCATGATTTCCTTGTTTTTAATAGCTGAGTAGTATTCCATTGTGTAAATGTACCAGTTTCTTTATCTGTTCTTCAGTTGAGGGACGTCTGGGTTGTTTCCAGTTTCTGGCTAGTACAAAGAAAGCTGTTATGAACATAGTTGAGCATTTAAAGAACATTTTATATATTATTTGAAAAAGTCATAGATTTATTAAGTTTTATACATGTGTACAATATGTAAACATGTTACTTTTTTTAAAACATCCATCCATCCTTACCTCCTTCAAACTCCCCTTAGTAACTCCACCTGTACTTCATGGTCTCCTTTTGTTTATTAATATCCCCTGACTTAAAGAGACTTTAACATTCACAACAGCACTTTGGGTAGGCACTATTGATCTCCATACTCAGTCACAGAGGCTAATGAAAATGCTAATGGTCCATGAGTCACTATATAAGCAGATTTGCGTTGCGTTCATACACGTGCCCGAGAGCACCGCCGTTAACTTATTCTCCTTGCTGTGCCTTCCTGGAGGAAGCTATACTCTGAGTGACACTCTGCTGTGCAGCGAGAGCACTGTGCTCCACTGGCAGCTATTACTGTTATGGGTCCACACCCTCCACATGGATGAAATCTGGCAGCCGCCTGTTGCTGTCACAGAGAAACCGAGGGCTGCTGGGACTGCTAAACTGAGGCAGGGAGTCACCTGGTTGAGCCTTGCTCTTGTGGTCTCAAATGAAGAAAAGTCAACGAGATGCCAGAGTGCCTTCATTTGGAAGCAGCCTCCTCAAGACACTGGCCTTGCCAAGCAAACTCAAAAAAGCGAAAATTCAGTATCTCTTTAGGGGAGAGGAGAAGCATATTTACACCCAGGCTGTGTCCTTTCTCCAGGAACGAGCTCACAGACAGGCATGCTCGGCTGTGCCCGTGGCATTTATGCACCGCTATGCTGGCAGGCTTTCTGTCTGTTCCTTGCTTGTGACATCTATCTATAAATCCATCTTGTCACCTGATAAAGAAGGTAAGAGGCATCTTCATTTCTCTGGCATCCTTCTACCCTCACATCCCAGCTATGATTTGTACTGTGATCACTATGGATTTTTCACTCTTGCAGAAGCTTGAATAATGGGTCTTAAGGCAGACAGCACACTGGAAAGGTGATGGTTTAGAGGCAGGACAGTCTTTTACTAGGACTTCAAAATTCTTGCGAACTGTGTGTCACTGGGGGAAGTTATGTAATGTTTTTGAATCCATTTCCTTACGTTAGCAGAAATGTCAGAGAAATGATGTTTACCCCATAGGATCAATATGAGAATTAGAGTAAATTGCAGTGAAATGATCTTCGAAAGCGATCACCTTGAACAAGTGGGTGATTGCATGAAATGTGACTGGACAGAGCTCTCATACCTGGGCAGGCACCATCTCTTCCCAAGTAAAAGCTAATCACTAGCAGTGTTAGGGATTTTCTTTTGTGCAGTTAAAAATGAGGACTTTGCTGATGAGATAGATTCACTGCTGGTAATACACACCAAATTCCCTAGGAGGAACAGCACCTGAGCAGAACACCCATTAAATGTGAGTGTTCTGCTGTCTTCACAGAGCAAGCAAGGTTGCTTCCCGGTTAAGAAGGTCTCCTGGTGTGGTGGAGACACACAGCTCAGATTTACGCCCCTATCTCCCCCCAACTACTTTCTGATCATTTTTTTCCCACCAACCCTTTGTAGTGTCGATAGCATCAAATGAGCCAAAGCATCTTAACCATTCTGTACCTTATTTGATGTGTAATATAAAAAGGTGTTTCTCAAAGTGTTGATTACAGTGTCGTGCATTAAAGTGTGTATCTATCCTCATTTATACAGTCAAACCTTTACCCCCATTTTACATTCTTTAGAGAAAAGGCATTTTCCTTGTACTAAAGTAAGTTTTAAAGTTAGCATATGGAGTAACGGGCTTCTTTGAGGCATTTTCATCCACATAAATTATCCTTTGTTCTTACTCACCCTCTGCCTCCACCCCAACACACGCAGCCCTCTCTTCAGTTTCCATGCCACCTGAATGTCATCGCTTTCTCCTTCCTCTTGAGATCTTTAAAATCTCTTTCCGCTCCTCTCAGGATGGATTCATTTCTTGACCTCTCCATATACGTAAATTTAAATCTAGGTTCTTCTCACAAGTGAAAACACTTTCTGAGTCTGACTTAGTTTGATTACTACAGTGAGCTCCAACCATTTTCCTGCACATGTCAAGATTTTATTTCTCTTTAACACTGAATAAGATTTCCAACTGTGTATCACAGTTTCTAAATCCCTCTGTGTTCATGGGCATCTTTGCTAGGTGCGTTTCCTAGCTCTTGAGAACAGTGCCACAATAAACAAGAACATGTATGTTACCTCTGTGGTATATTGACTTAGAGTCCTTCAGGTTTATACCCAGGAGTGGCATAGCTGTGTATTGTTACTCCTGTTTCTGCTTTTCTGAAGGACCTCCATACTGACTTCTACAGTGACTGCATCAGTTTTCACTCCTAGCAGCGGTCTAGCAATGCCTCCTTTTCCCAGAGCCTCACCAACACTTGCTACTTTTTTTTTTCTTGATCCTAGCTGGGAAGAGATAAAAATTCAAAGTAGCTTTCATTTGTATTTCTCTGATGATCAAGGATGCTGAACCTTTTTCAAGCAACTACTGGCCATTTGTGTTCCTTCTTTTAAGAACTATTTATTCTGTTCATTTATTGAATGAATGATTTCATTTTTCTTTTTCTTTTCTGGTCTGATGCCCTAATACATTGGTTCTCAACCTTTATAATGGTGTGACCCCTTAATGCAACCTCATGTTCTGGTGATTTCCCAACCATAAAATTATTTTGCTGCTACTTCATAACTGCAATATTGCTACTCTTATGAATCATAATGTAAATATATAATATGCAGGATATCTGATCTGTAACTGCAAAGGTTCTAATATATAGCTGTCAAAAAAGTTTTCTACATTCTGTAAGCTGGGATATAGGACTTTTAAGGAGATGATCATCAAAATTAAATGAGATATTAAGGGTAGGACTAGAATCTGAAAGGACCAGTGTTCTTATTACAAGAGAAAAATACATTCAGAATTTGTACACAGAGAAACAGCCATGCAAATATGTGTGTGTTTGAGAGAGAGATCTCACACAGCCCTATTGGAACACTAGTCTTGAACTTCTAGCCATGTGAGAATATTGATGCTCAAGTCCTGCAGAATATAGTATTATTGCTGCTGCTGCTTCTGCTGCTATGACTGTCATTAGTTGTCGTATGTTTTTAATCACATCCTTAGCACACTACAGTGCAGGTGTAGGTGACTGAAGGGTTAAGCCGGATGAAGTTAATACACAGGAAGCACTGTTTAGCCACTGGAAACCCAGCCATGTAGTTTGTTACCATCACTTCCCAATTAGATGAATGAAGACTTTTCTTTCCTGCTTCTAGAAACAAAGGACCTAACAAGTCTCCCGAATCTCCAGGATATCTTTATGAGTGGAACAGGTTACTAGGAAAGCATACTGTATCTTTGCGATTGTGCCCTACAGAATGAAAATGTGTATAAGATTTCTCCTCAGTGACTCCAACTCCTCACAGCTGCCTTAGATGCTCCTGTTTTAGACCACAAAGAGCTGCAGGGTGGAAACACTCCAAGGAAGGTACTCACATACCCACCTAGAAATCACACCAAAAGAATAAACTCCTCAAATGCGGTCCTTAGTCTTCTCATCAATAATTTTAGCTTCTGCTCTGTCAGGCTCAATTGGTCTGGCTGTAAGTATAGCTTTGCAAGAAAGCTAGTTCTGCTTCAAGCAGCAATAAATCATTGATGAGCACAGGGGAACTCAGATTTCTTCCCCGAGTCTGGTCTCAAATCATCTCCTACACATGCCCCCAAATGGGCGTATTTTAGCTGACTGCTGAAATACAGGAACATATCAGAAAGTCAATTGGCCTCTGACCGGCACCCAGTGATGCAATCTCTGCCTCTAACGACTTTCATTTGAAGCTGAAGAAGAAAAATAAATGTAAACAGAAAATACAATAACATAAAGATTGGCCATGCAAGAGAATTCCCTTTTCAACTATCTTCAATAGTTCAGTTTTCCTTCGCCACATGCCCACCATTCAGGGCAGGCGAAGTCTCGATTGCAACTTCTTTGGGTTCAGTGCTCCCAGCTTGCCACCACCTGTTTACTGGAGCAGAAGAGGATTTAAGAGGCAAAGATGCTACGTCTGCTAGACAAAGAGCTATGCATATTACACGAGGGTTTGTTCTGTCTGTGGGTCATCACTGCTGAATTCTAAGCCCCAGAATTCCTCTCTCCTGCTTTTGTTCAGTCTCCCTCACTTCCATTAATAATTACGAGCTTAGAGAAGAGAAAGGTGTGGAGGTGTATTAGATACACACGTGTAAGCATATGTGTGTGGTGATGTGCACACCTGTGATTGTGCATGTGGAGGGCATCAGTTGACACTAGGTGGCTTCCTGTGTGGCCCCCACCTTATTTTTTGAGGTGAGATCTCTAATGGAACCTAGAGTTCACCGATTGGCTAGATAGGCTGGACTGTGAGGCCTTGGGTCTTCTTGTCTCTGCCTCACAGCTCTAAGGTTTTAGGTGTATGCCCAATGCCTGGCTCTTCATAGGT
>CM053745.1:26258686-26272816 GCA_028658305.1 Pachyuromys duprasi | reverse complement strand
GGTAGCTAGAATCCACTATTTCTCTTGGCATATTCCTGCATTTGAAAGATGGATGTAGAAGTACTGTGTTAATCACTAGACTGTAGAAGGGTGAAGTCAGGAACTTTCTGGGCTGCTGGGCTCATATTATACCCCAGAAGATGGTTACTTTTGTTCTGAGAACTGTCAATTTAGGATACAGTCACCTTTTCTATTCTGTCTCTAGATCCCTACCTGACAGATCATCTGTCAATCATTAAAGACAATCCACACATTTCTCCGATGAGTCACTCTGGCCTTGGCCATCAACATAGTAGAAACAGCTCTTTCGGTTGTGTAAAACTTGGACTCGGGTCTGACTTCTGTTACATGCTGTCTGGGATGAGAACATAGCCAACACTTACAATATTTCTTTCTGAATCAGTAAAGAGGGGGAACACTACTTGTGCTCTCAAGCTCATAAAGTTATGGGAAGAAAAACGAAACCACGTGTTCAAGCACTTTGTGGTTTCTTTAAGCTGTGCACCATGAAGATGGGCTGAGATGTAGAATGTAGCCTCTATTCATCATCAGTGCAAATCAGACTGGAGAACCAGGACAGTTTTGTGCCCTGGCTTTCCATGCCTGCAGTAGCAAATGGCAGGCTTTGAGTCAAATTACCTTTCTTTTCTTTCCAGTCACAGTTAGACTACATTTCCCAACTTCCTTTGCTGTCAGATATACCTGTTTAAGTAAATTCTAGACAAGTGTATGGAGGTGATGACTGCCACTTCTGGGATTGGCTCGAAACATTCCTTGGCACATCATCTGTTCTCAGCTCATAGTGCTCCAACGATGTAGTAAAGTTTTCCTGGTGGTCCTCACTCGGTGAAATAACTGATATTCAAGGAGCTAACTGTTTAGGTCTAAGGGATATAAGTATTATTACCTTAATGGCTTGGTGGGAAAAAAAACATGTTTTGCTGTGAGAGTGTGTCTCCTTGCTAGAAGCCACACTCATGAAGTCTCATCAGCATGGTTGCCTAGACAAGACAAGACAAAATAAATAAATAAATAAAAATGGAAGAAGAAGCACAATACCAATGTGTTAACATAAAGGAGAAAATCTCACTGGACCAACACCCTAGACAAAGATCTATAATCAACTAAGGAATGCTAAGAGCAAGAGAAATAGTCTTTCCCAGAGAAAAGCCCATAAATTATTTATTCACTACCAAGCGGTCAGCCCTGAAATCATGTACATACAAGTGATGTTATTTAGACTAAGAGGATTGTATTTATACATTTAAGAGTATATATTTATATATAAATATATGTATATAATTTTATTTATATATTTATAATATATAATTATATATAATGTATATATAATTAAATGAAAAGAGGCCATGAATTTGAGAGAGAGGAAGGAAGGGCTGAAGGGAAGAAAAGGAAGAGAGAAAGCGGAGTAATTATATATTAATTTTAAAAAGCAAAAAAGTACATTAAAAAGAAAATAGAACATTAGAGTTGGGCTTAAGTCCCACTCAACAGGATGGAAATCATGTCTGGTTCTGGAAACCTACCAGCCTCTCTGGGCTGGTGAGATCATGGACCTTAGAAAATAATTTACTATCACCATTATATGCAACTCTGAAAAAAATTGCCAATTAAAAGCCAAATGATATTTTTACTTCATTTTTAAAGAACTGTAATGGCTTACTTATGGGTTATATGTGCCTCTGTAAGCATGCATACATCCTTAAACTAGGAAATCTCATGTTGGGGACAGCTACCCCCTTCCCTGGTCCACACTGACTTCCATGTGACACTTACTTTTTATCAGAGTGATAGTTGAAAACTCAGATTCAAAATGATGTAGTGTTATCAAAATTAATGTAGCATAATTTATTGGTGAAACAGCAAATCCACCTTGGGATAGTCATTCTGCAGAGTCTGGAAAAATGTTCACTATTGCTAGGCTTCCCTTAAAATGTGGAATATTTTGTGACACTCTGTGAGGTCATTGCAGCACCCAGGGTTTAGCAAACAGTTTAGAAACTGTGGCTCACTTTAAAAATGTTTTTAAAAAATTATTACAATTTATTCACTTTGTGTCCAGCTGTAGCTCCCTCCCTCATCCCTTACTACTCCTACCCTCCCTCTCTTTTCTCCTCCCATGCCCCTCCCCAAGTCCACTGATAGAGGAGGTCCTCTTCCCCTTCCATCCCCATGGACCAGCTGAATGGAAAGAATATTGGGATATAAAGATGATGAAAGGTCAGGTGGAGTCTGGGACACAGAGTCTCCATGGAAGAAGCATCCAGAATGCTTAGCAAGTCATGGATGCTCAAGTGTTATGTTGTCTTTTGACATGCTGCCATCCAGGGCTTTTTAAAAAAAATAATAGCAAATGGTCTATCATGACACATACACTATCCACTATCCAGATTTGTGAGCTATCACTGAGGCTGCTTTTGTGACCCTAAGCCATCCTGCACGTTGAATGTCTGTCACATAGTGTTAGCATGACTCAGTCTTGGTGACTTGATATATCTATATATCATCTCTATCTGTCTGTCTGTCTGTCTGTCTGTCTATAGCTCCACAGGGAAGCACAGAAAGTGCCCTAGAACATGGGTGCTTTCTTGGAGGTAGCAGTTCCTGAGTCAATGTAACATTTGTAAAGTGAGCACGAGTGAGCACATGAGAAAACAAAATGCAAATGTTCTTGGGAGTTTAGCTGATGCTTATTTGTGGCAACAGAATAAAGTACAGTCTAGAAAACTGCACATGGTCATCTTTCCATCCAAGCACTGAGCAAAGTCAAAGTCACTTTCCCAGGAAGCTACAGTCAAGCAGACATAACCCCGGAAGGACCAGCAGAGCTTGATTGTGAAGAATTACCACTTGAAGTGGGTGTGGAGGATTTGGTGCTGGGACCTCAGGGGATGTTTCCTTTGAAGTAGGTCACATTTTCAATTTAGGATTCATCTCTCGATCTATCTAGAGAAAATGACAGTGCAAAGCCAGGTGACCATTTCTGGGAAAGTTCCCATTTCATTACAACTTTAGCTGTAACAGTTCTGATTGTGTTCTCTCCCTCCATTATTCTCAGGAGTCAGAAGTTGATTATTTTTTATTTTTACCCCTTTTGCCTTAGTTTGCTTTCTGCTCTGCTAAACACCTGTGAGGAGCCTGTGGAGTCCTGAGTGATGTGTGCTGTTGATGTGAGCACAGCCATGTGTGTCAAGGACCCCAGAGCTTGAGATCTGTGGGGATGGTAGAACCTCCTCTGGCTCAGACGCAGGGAAATTACGAAGTCTGGTCAATGTGCAGACGTTAACAGTGTCTTCCAGAAGTGTGGACCACAGCTCCTTCTCGTAGATGTTTACAGTCTGAGACCGCTCTCCAGTAGACATCTCCTACTGGATTAGCAAAGCCTGCCTCCTCCTTCAGCCCTGCCCTTGATTCACGTGTGTGTAATAAACACACTATGTTTCTGGGCTGCAAGTGTATCTCCATCAGAACCCGTGGAGCACATGACCCCATCTTTTTCATAGTTTGTGTTTCTGTCCTTTCTTCTTCCACTCATCACTCCAGTCAGGTCAACCCCAAGCAGTATACAGACCACAGCAATGACCAGAAGCAACCTGTGGATGAAAAGGTGTATTTGGCTTACAGATTATAGTTCTATCATGGAGGGAAGCAAAGGCAGGAACTCAAGACGGGAACTGAAGATGAGACCGTGGAAGAATACTGCTTACTGGCTTGTTCACCTGATTTCCTTCTATAATCCAAGCCCACCTACCGAGGGATGGTACAGCCAGGAGTGGACTGGATCCTTCTACATCAATTAGCAAACAAGAAATGACCACAGATATGCCCACAGGCCAGTTTGATGGAGGCCACTTCTCAATTGAGATTTCCTCTTCCCAGATTTGTCCAGGTGTGTGTCAGATTGATAAAAGCTAACCAGCATATCTTGTTATGAACAGTTCAATGTGCTCACTTCCCTGCAATCTGCCAGCTCCTGTCTCTGTTGCCCGTTGATGATTTACATAAGGTCCAGGATTTTTTGTTGTTGTTGTTTGGCATTTCTTGTGAAGCCCAGGGCTTTTCCTTTTCACCTGACTGGGGATTTTCCTCATTTCTACACATCTCTAACATGCTGCTTTTCAAAGATGGGAGAACTAGTGGAATGACTTTTACCCCATGGCTTTGGAAACATATTGTAGGGTTCATGTGTTTCTCTAGTATTTCCCCGGAGAATGGGGGAAGCTTATCTTCCAAGTGAGCACTTGTGCCTTTGAAATATCTTTTTGTTGTGAGTTTCTCCAAAGAGGAAACTCTACTCTAATTTGTGATTTGTGTGTGTGTAACACAATCAAATGTAAGAAAACAATGGTACTTTTTTTATTGAGTTTTACTTTCCTTGTGTGAAATCAAGTCAAAAGGTGGCCAAGAAAAAAAGCGGGGGGCACTTGATATTGAGGGTGACACGTTTGAAGGGTAAACACCTTGGAATACTAGGTGTTTCGTTCTGTCATTGTGACAGATACCATGACCAAAAACAGCTTAGGAGAGGGGAGGGTTTATTTCAGTTTATAGGTTTACAGTCCGTCATTGAGGGAATTCGTGGTAGAAATTTGAACAGAATCTTGAAGGCAGGCTTGTTTGGTATCCCACACAGCATTACCTCCAATAGAGGAAGTCAGTCACAGCCAAGAAATACAGCCGAAACCATGGAGGGATGCTGCTTGCTAGCTGTCTTGTCAGCTTACACGCTGTTAGCTTTTTTAATACAGTCTAGGACTACCTGCCTGTAGTGAGCTGAGCATCAATTAAAGATTAAGCCAATCAGATGTGGATATGACCATGGGCTGACAAGATCTATGTTCTCTCTAGGCTGTGTCAGTTGGCAGTCAAAGCTAAGTATTAGGACGATAATATGTCTGGCATGTGAGCCCATGTGTACTGGAAGATGGAACATGGCTACAGTTTTGTCCTTGCACATTTGGGTGAGTTATTTTGTATGATTCCCTATTTGTAGAGGGCAAAATTAGAAGGGACCAAATTAGGTCCCTATTTGTAGAAGGCAGAGAAGAATGACTTTTTACTTTGCTAATGAGCTCTGCAGAATTGTGGCTCTCATGACCTCCACCCTCTGGTGTCTTATTCTTAAATGCCCTACAATATATAGTAAAAATGTCTCTGCAGAAATCCTAGTTACTAATCTATTGAACCTTGTAATGGAAATTAACCTGTATTATCTGATTGAACCCAATGTTGTCACATGTGCCCTTGAAAACAGAGATCATCTTAGCTCCGTGCAGAAGTAAAAAAGATTTTGAGCCTGAAAAAGCCTTGACACATTACTTCTGGCTGATGATGGGGAAAGGGGGAAGCATGCAGAAAAGTAAACTCTACCAGTGACCAGCAAGCTCAGAAGACAACTGTGAACTCGCTATGTGAAGGATCGCTTCAGTGGACAGTTTTATGTCGAAGATGGGAGACCTTGAGCAGAGATTCCAGCCAAGCAGGCATGGACCTTCTAACCTGGTAGCCTTATGTGGCTTTAATAAGTGTTAGTAATTTATTGAAGCATAAGGAAGAAACTAATATTTGTGTTGAAGTTTATTTGGAATCAGGGATTACAACCGAATATTAAAGGAGTATTCTGCCTCGCAGTATGGTGAGGACATTGATGAATTTGGGTATGAACTGAAGCAGAAATATATGTTTTGGTCAACAATATGCAACGATAAATATTCGTGTTGATTTTTTTAAGGCCCATGTATTAATCACCTACAGTATACTATGGTACACTAAATTCATTAAAGTATATTTTATATTTTATTTATTATTTAGCTCTCATCTCTGTCAACTGCTCCTTCTGTATGTGTTTGTGAGTGTGTGTGTGTGTGTGTGTGCCTGTGTGTCTGCCTGCCTGCATGTAAAAGCCAGACAATGTTTTTGGAGACAGTTATTTCCTTCTACCATGTGGGTTCTGGGAGTCAAACTCAGGTCATCAGGCTTGGCAGCAAGTACCTTTATCCACTGAGCAATTTCAGTGGCCCTAAATATATCTTACCATTTATATTACCAACACCATAATCACCCTGGAGTAGTAACAACTCACCATATATATAAGAAGTAACGGATACTCTGAGAGCCCACATGATTTGTTCCATACTTCCTCTGCTGGAATCTATGAGCCTTGAACCAAGGTATTCAGACAACTTTATGTCATCAGGTGCCAACTGCTACGTCTATACTTTGCCTACATGTTAGATAACAGTCATGAAGATCAATATAAGTTTGTAAAAACTCAAATATAGGATTATTATTATTGTGATTATTATTTGTTATTATTGTTATTATTTTACAGACAGAGTTTCACTTTGTAGTCTAGGCTGTCCACATGAGCACTGTTGGCTCAATAGCATGCTCATGATGCAGACTCCTCTGTGTCAGCCTTCCTGGTGCTGGGATTAGAGGGGAAGCCACCATGCTTAGCTGGTACGATGATGGGATTAAGAATGGCCCCCATACTGTCTCTGACATGAACTCAGTGGCTGACTCTTTGACCGCCCCCCGCTGAGGGGGAAGCAGCCTTGGCAGGACTGAGGAGGACAATGCAGCCAGTTCTGATGAGACCTGATAAGCTAGGGTCAGATAGAAAGGAGGAGGACCTCTCCTATCAGTGGACTTGGAGAGGGACATAGGAGGAGATGAGGGAGGAAGGGAGAGTAGGATTGGAAGGGGATGAGGGAGGGGGCTACAGCTGGGATACAAAGTGAATAAACTGTAATTAATAGAAAAAATAAAAATGTAATTAAAAAAAAAAGAATGGTCCCCATAAGCTCATATTTAAATTCTTAGTCAACAGGGAGTAGAACTGTTTGAGAAGGATTAGAAAGTATGGCCTTGTTAGAGTGAGTAGGCATGACTCTGTTGGAGGATGGGGGGACTTTGAAGTTTCAGGCTCGCTCTCTGCTTATGAATCAGGATGTATCTCTCAGTTACTTCGCTAGCACCATGCATGTCTGCCTCTATGCTCCCTGCCGTGGTGGTAAAGGACTAAGCTTCTGAAGCTGTGGGCAAGCTCCAATTAAATGCTTTCTTTTCTAAGAGTTGCTTAGGCCATGATATCTCTTCACAATAATAGAATTGTGACTTAAAAAACGGGTGTTATCATTTTGGGTAAACAGTATAGTTTCAGATGAAATATTCTGAGATTCTTCAGCTTGTTTGAAAACCTGGGTGTCTGCCAGCAACCAGAATCTAAGGGAAAAAAAAAAACAGAATTCTATCTTTTCATTTGCTGATTCTCCAACTATTGTTTCCATGGAAATATATTAGATCTGCCTCAATATCATTACCACTTGATGGGTGAGCCTTCTCAAATTTTAATCTAGTTAACACCCATGGCTGACAGAAGAGGAAACCCGGCATCAGAATGTAGAAGGGAAGCCCATTGTTGACCATTGCTTCTAGTCATCATCTCATTTTAGGTAAAGATCAAGGGGAAAGGGTGCTTTTGAACTACCTCAGGAGATAAGTGGTATGAAGCTCTTACTTCTTTGCTGTCATTTGGTCATCATTATTGACCTCCAAGGTATATTCATTACTATAAATACTAAAGACTGACTTCTATGCACCAGGCAATTGGATACTATAATAGCTCTTTAAAAATGGAAAGTCTTCACTGGCTAAGGAAATCAAAGAGAGCTTCCAGGAGTGGGGGGATGGGGTGGGGGGAGGAGAGAGGTTTCCCTATCGATTGTTGTTGACTGTCACCGAGGATCACATAGCTGCTCCTTTCCTCTCAACTCTACCCTTAAGACACCACAGGAGAGGCAATACACAAGATGTCTAACAGGCTTTCAAGGCCACAGATTGGCTTTCTCCTAAAAAGACTTGTAAACGAACACTGTGCCATTAGAAGAGCATCCCGACTTCTTGGGTGGGTTTTGGTTTTCTGCCAAGATTTTGGAGGGTAAGAGTCCCATCAGTGAGATGACACAGCTCTGTGGTCTGTTGGTTCTCGAGGCTGTCAAAGCTTTCCTGACTCCCATCTGTCAGTGACAACTCTGGGATGTCCACTGTGTGCAGAGCATCAAGCAGTGTGGGAGCATCCGAGCTAAAAGGAAGGCACAGCTGCTGGTCTTGAAGAGCTTTGAATTTACTGGAGCAGCAAGGAGCATGGAACAGAGCGGAGTTAAACTGTTCAGGAGACAGTTAAACAACCCAACACACCAAAGCCAACTCCCCAGGCACCACCGTCTTCCTGGCTTGTTAGCTGTGTCAGGTTTGTATGATTGGGTTATCAGAACTAAATGGGGTTAGATGGAAATGTGGAGATTCAGGGGGAAGAGGAAAACAAGGGTGAGAAGGAGATACAGGAAAAGATGGAGCAAGGAGGACAATGAGGAAGAGGAGAAGCCATATTGACATGAAGAGTAGGAGTAGGGAGACCTCAGAGTTGGAAACAAGAGATGAAAATGGAGGTAAAACACTGAAGTATTGGGGAATAAATCAAATTCCTCCCTGGCCCTCGTAAGTCTATAAATGCTACAGAACCCCTACAACAAAAGACGGATTAATAAGAAAAACGCAGGCGAGCTCATTAAGTGCCACAGTATGAGTTATGAGAGGGAAACCTCTGAAGCTCAAAGCGCTTACTCTGATTCATATAACACCCTGAAAGAATAGAATGTAGAGAGGTGACAAGCAGGTTGGAGGTGGGAACCTGTGGCAGAGTAGATGTCTGGAGTACACTGATGGGACAAGGTGTACTACTTGATCCTTCTGCGCCCATCTTTGATCTGAAAAATGGAGGTGACTTTATATGCTGCTTTGGATAGAAAGCACACAGCAGGTTTAAAAGAGACTTTTGCTCCATTGTACTGCTTAATTATTTCAAGAGGAAAGTATGTCATTGTGAGACATGTTTGGGGGTGATCTTTTCTGGTTGCTTTTAGAGCATTGTGTGGCCCTGAGCCTGGTCCTGGGAAGGCAGCCAATTTGGTGTCACAGGGCAGGTACACTGTGGAGGCTGGAATCCTGACAGTTTGCTTGAGAGTGTTTTTTTCTCTTCGTTTGCTTTAAGGTCATTAAGCATTTTTATATATTATGCTTTCCAATTTTGTGTTTTTAGAGGATTTCTGTGAGTGCCAATGCGCCGTGCGTGTGTGTGTGTGTGTGTATGTGTGTCTACATTTATATGTATTTCTATGCTTTTTCTTTGGCTCCTTGTTTGTCTGTCCATTTGTTTGTTTTGTCCTATTCTGGTTTGTTTCTTTTATTTATTTTTAGATGTCTATTTGTTTTCTAATGAGAGAGAGCAAGAAAGGATGTGGATTTGGGTGGTTGGGGAGATTCTAGGAGAAGTTGGGGGAGGGGTAACCATAATCAGAATATATGATAGGAGAAAAATATTTTCAATTAAAAAAAACTAAGCAACTATTTCAGTAGTTCTAAGAAAATGCCAGTTATCCCAGAATGGAGCCAAGGTTTGAGACAAAAGAGAGGAGACAAGTTTCTCGTTCCTCTGACACTCAAGGACCAGAAAATAGAGGGAATCTGCACTTCTAGGGAGGAACATCTGAGCTCCAGGGAACACCAGGCAAACTTTCTGCCTCTTTGCATAGGACTGAACACAAGACCAGGCTCCCCATCAGTAGTCAGCAGGGCAATGAGAGCCATTTTGCATTTCTCAGTGGTTTGCTTCTTCAGAATTCTAACTCACCCTGATGAGCCAGCTTGTTGCTAGCATAAGTCAGATGAACCGGCAAGTCCACCTACATATCGTGAGGTCAAACGCTGACTGTTGTCCCTGGAATAACTCCCGAGGCGATTGCTTTCATAGCTGTTGTCACTGAAGGGAGGTTCAAAGGATCCGTTAAGCAAAAGAAGCCCTTTGTACTTCAAAGGGTTTATGTAGCCAGGTTGCAGATGAAAAGCCTAACAATTAATTTTGAAATTTCTCTCTAATTCTGATGGATTCTCTAAGCAAATGATTCTGATTCCAACAGCTGTAGGGCAAGCGGTATGTACCTGGGTAGATCAATCCTCTGCTACCTATAGAGCAGTAAATAATACGTCTTAGTTAGTACAGCAAAGACTCCTGCTTTCAAGATGTAGAGCACTGGGCACAACATGTATGTCACTGGAAGAAAATATTCAAATAAAATGTAGGGATCCTTCAAAAACAGTAATAAATCATGTAGCAGGACAGCACCTTCCCATGTACATGGTTGTCTGCTGAGGTGAAATAAAAAAGACATAAACTAGAAGCCAGCATAAAACAAAAACAAAAACCAAAACAAACAAACAAGCACTCCCCCCCAAAAAAGTAAAAACTACCACCATCACCATAATTACCACCATCACCATAACTACCATCACCACCACTACCACCACCATCATCAACAACAACAACAAATAGCTCTTGGTGTTAGTACCATTTTTATGGCTGTTTCAGACCTGGCTTGGCCTTTAAAAATATAAATGAACGTGGTCACTGTCCAGTGAACATCTCAATGAGAGGCAGGGAAAGTGCAGGCATTCCCAGGGCCCATCTGAGTTGTTCTGGGTGAGGAGAGCCTGAGCTAAAACAATCCTGCAGATGGAGATGAATACGCAACCTTGCCTTCCTTCTCAGGAGTATCATCAAGGACAGGGAAGAGTAGGATGGGAATGTATCATTTCCTGGAGGAGATAATAGAGCAGAGGTTAAGAGGAGAAACAAAAAAAAAAAATCATGGAACCGGCAAAGGCAGGTGGGAGTTTAATTTCATTTCTTAAAAATTGTTGTCTATATTTCGAGCCGACAAATAAAATCTATGTATATTTGTGGTACACAACATTGTATTTTCATAAGCATTGACATGATAGATCTAACTAATGAATATGTACATTATCTTACATTCTGTGGTCTCAGCTTTCTATTATAATACATAGCTAAGACACTTTATAAAGAGGAGAAGGTCATTTTGGTTCTAAGCCCTCCTAATGGTATGACCTTCATGCTGTAGTGACCTCCAACCAAAAAAAAAGTTTTGTTGCTACTGTTATGAATTATAGTGTAAATGTTTGTGCTTCCTGACTGTCTTAGGGGACTCCTGTGAAAGGATTGTTGTGACCCACAGGTTGAAAACCACTGCTCTAAAACTTTCTAGTTATACCACACTGGGTCAGGACCTGAAGAGGAGAGCCTCTGGGAGACAGACAATCCAGATATAGGCTACTACACACTTCATAGTTATTTGTAATAAGAGCACTTCAAGTCTACTCTCCAAGCAAATTTCAAGCACGCATTACATTGTTCTGTATTATAGTTCTTATGCTCTATAATATATCTCATGAATTTATGGCTTTGGTCTAGTTAAAAGTGTGCATGCTTTGACCGACATCTCTGAAATCTCTCTTCATCAAAGGCAGTACAGGTTTTAGTAAGGAGACTAAGCATGTTTTGCGTTAGACTAGAGAGAAAGACAACAACAGAGCCAACTGTGCTTACCAGATGAGGAAAACTTTAAATTCCTTCATATTTAATATTTAGGGCCTAGAAAACATGAGCAATGAATGATAGGTAGCTATTCATAGAAGGCTTGTTGCCTGAGCATAAAAGAGAATTCTTTGGAAAAATCAGATTGCTAACTCCTTTGATGAGCATCCTGCTGCTTATCGGAGAATAGAAGGATGTCCTGCAGGCTCCAGGAATTTGTGTTTCAAATCAAAGGATTTTGATGCAGGGAAGCAAAGTGTAAAAGTATGGAAATAAATGAGCAAATGAATCAATGTATAGATTTTGAGCCTTGGGAGATTTCTGTCAAATGGATCCAGATGGCAGCAGGCTTGCAAAACACAGCATGCATCTTCCTATAGATGTTAGAATGCTATTTGTCTTTCTTTTGGAAAACTTTTATGGCATGTTCTGGGGGGTTGTAGTGGTCGGTTCACAGACTTCGGTGGCATTGCCCAACTCTTGTTGACTGACCTGGGCAACATGTGTGCACACATGGGGTACAATGGAGCCACATAGTGGCAGAAATAAAAGAATGTGAAAAGATGCCTACCTGTGACCTGTAGCCATAATTCCCCTCCTTCCATTTCATGCCATGTCAGTCAGCAGCTGGTGCTTTCTCTCTAACACAAATAGAGAATCCAGAATAAGCCCATCATGTCCATTGCTAGGATATACTCTGAGGTAGTGGTAAGTTAATACTACCCTGATACACACTGACTCTGTAAGACTGTCTAGGAAATAGGTTTGATAAAGGATAACCATGCATACTACACACATGAAGAAGTACCTGCTTGAAGTTGTAGGCAGCATGTAGACACCTAGGTTCAGTCTGCATTTGCTGACTGCCACCTCGCCTGGAGGGTCTAGTTGCAATTCTGCTCAATATTCTAGCTGCTAAGCCTGACTATGTGGGGCTGTATTAGTTAGGGTTCTTTAAAGAGATAGAACTGATAGAATAAAAGGAATCAGAGTGGCTTGTAATTCCAGGTAGTCCAACAATAGCTCTCTCCGACAGGAGGTTAAGAATCTAGTAGTTCAGTCCACAAGACTGGATGTCTCAAGTCCTGGAGAGTTCTTAAAGAGGTACTAGTCTTCTGTCCATGTGGAATCTGGAAGAAATAGGTTCTAATACCATTAACAAATGTCTTAGCAACAGGATAGATGACCTTTCCAGTGAGAATTAGGGCAAGCAAGCAAAAGTCAAAAGCTTCATTTTCTCAGGTATTTTTATGTGGGATGGGAGCAGAAAGTGTCCCCCATGTTTAGGGTGGGTCTACCTCAGATAATCCAATCAAGAAATCCCTTAGAGGTGTGCCCACTGCTTGTATATGTTAAGTGATTCTAGATATAGTCAGGTTGACAAACAAGATTAGCCGTAACAAGGGTCTCGAAGAGATCAATCTCTAGGATTTAGTTTATACATTTAAAAAAGAACTTTGAATTATGTCTTACTGACTAGGGTACTGGAAGGTACCCTGCTTGCTACCAGAGGAGAAAGGTAAATGTCAACCAAGCTACAAACCCTTTCATCTACAATAGTAACCTGCCTATATGATGCACTACCTACAATAGTGACCTGCCTATCTGATAAACTATCTACAGTAGCAACCTGCCTATATGATACACTGGTGTGGTAAGTGGCACACACACTGTGGGAGAAACCAACCATTATCTGACTGGATTTAAGGCCCACTATGTGAGATGAAACCCATGCCTGACACTACTTGAATGGCCAAGAACCTGACTACATAGGCCATGGGGAATAGATGCAGGGAAAAACAGATACTGTGTTCTGGTAAAGGAACATAGCAATAAAATGACTCCTAATAACATTCTGCTATACCTAGAGATCAGTGTCATCACTGATCCATCAGAGAAGTTTCCTCCTGAACTAGTTGGGACCTACTACAGAGACCCACAGCCATGTGGGACCAAACAGCCCAGGATTATGGAGGAAGAGTCAAGAAGAACCTTGACCCCAATACCTCAGATGAGAACAGCAGGTGTTGGCTCTCTCTCACCTCCCAACCTGGTGCCATAGAGTCAGCTGCCCCGCCATCAACCCTAGTGAAAAATTATCACCTTGACAGTTCTCAGGCTTTACTCCTTGTTTGACCTTAAGTGGTCCCCTACCCATCCACACTCCCTCCCCTGAGTATGCAGATGAAGTATCTTTTATCACCCTGCCTGGGTCAATTGTATGGCCTCACAAACCTTGCCTCAGAGACCCTGGCCACCTCCCCAAGGGCATGAATACTCCAAACCAATAAACAAACAAGTTCTCTGAAGCTGTTCCCCAGCATGTGTTCTTTGCCCGCACACTCACCGCGCCAACCATGATCCTGCCTGCACCCACCGGCCCTTGGCTAAGTTTCACTACTTCCAGTCCAGCCCAGTGTGCAACTGGCCTGGATACCCTTAGGGGAAAATCAGACAATGTATAGAGAGTGAGAAACCTTGAAATACTAAGTCCTAAATGTGATATCTTCATTATTCTTCCTCCCCTTCCCTTTCCCCCAGGGCTCAGGTGACTCTGTGCAAGGGGAGGAGGAAAGATCGTAAGAGCCAGAGGGGATGGAGTACAACAAGGAAACAAGGCTTTCTTGTTGCGCGCGTTACCGTCTCGCCAGCAAGAA